>VWZF01003802.1:384739-439469 GCA_013396755.1 Sclerurus mexicanus
TCTGCTATTCAGCTGAAGTAATTCTATTATTACCATAAAGAGATGCTATAATACTTTCTTCTGAAAACTAGAGGAAGAACAATAGGAAGAGATCAAAAGATTCAAAATCTTTTTTCAAACCAGCTACAGATAAATTCCATCTGTATTCTTTGCCAGAGCAGAGCCAACATACAGAACTTTCTGCACCCACATAGTAGCAATTACTGCTTTAGCAGTTGGTGAATTTTATTAGTATCTGTACCAAGATAGCTTTTTGGGGCTTGGACTTCATAGGCTTACACTAGTTGGACCAAAGGAATGTTTACAAGTTACTTAAGTTTTTGGTGGTCTGATCAAATCAAGGCAAAACCCCTCAACATCTTTTACAAAATCCATGCAGTTCTTTCTTTGAGGCAAATAATACATGTAAATTCAATACATATAAATACATCTGCTTTAGAGAGATCTGCACTTTGTAAAAAGAAAAAAAATCCAAGAGAGTGCCAAAAGGAAATTCCCTCTGCACTACACTTTGCATGTTCCAAGAGGATATTCTCAGGAGAGTCAAGGACTATATCTCTGCCAGGGGCAGGATGCAATTCCATCTGGATCAGTCTTATCATGGCAAGCATTATGTGCTCCAGTAGTGCTGCGCCTCGGCATGCATGAACGTCAGTGACAGCATTGCAGTAGGAATATTACCAGCTAGGAAATTGATTCCTCCAAGTATTACAGATGAGAAACAAGGATCACGCAGTTCCTAACAGTGTGTGTTGATGGGTAAGAGCTTGGTAGATTTTGTCCAAAGACACATTTGCTTCCTGCCTTGCTCTCTGTCCAAAGCTTCCAAATGGATTCACTGGACACTCATGTTTGAGCTGCCTTTTAGCTTTACCTGCTTGCACCTCGAGGAGGCACTCTGGGAGGCCTTTCTGGGAAAGGCAGCCTCTCTGCTTGGTGGGTAACTGGGCTGCGGCTCCTAGTTGTTTCTGGGACTTCATTGTCCTACAAAACAAAGAGAAATGTTTACAGACCTGCAAAATTTGGTTCTTGCTAGCTTCACAACAGAAGTGGCTAGATTTTTCCATTTCTGCAAGTGCAGTGCCATCTCTGAGCTCCTTTTTTTTCATTAAAGCAAAGCCATGTGCTTAAGAACAGTGGCCTAGTATATAACAGAGGTGAGAGCTTACCTCACTGTCCCCTTCCATCCCACTGCTGACACTCAGTATGCTCCGAGTGCTAGAGCGGTTACTTGCACTACCTAGAGTGAGTAAGCAAGAGAAAATAAACAGATTATTAAATCCTGATTTAACTGCAAATCCCTTACTCAGGGCTCTTTCTATCATCATTCTTAACTCTTGCACACATAGTTTGATGATTGTTTAGATTAATTTATTTCCACTGTTCTTTTTCACATATTCAGGATCCAAACAACAGCATTTCACAAAACACAAACCAGAGGGCCAAACCATTCAATTATGCTTTCAAGAAGATTTCTGCCCTGCCTAGGTCCAGTCTTCTGGTTAAATACTCACAACCATAAACTAACTGAAAAGATCCAGTGCCAGTATCACCTGGCAAGTCAGGCAAATATTTTCACAAGGGATACACACCCAACATTTACACATATTTAAATTATCAGTCCCCATATCTTTAACAACCTCATGGACATAGATGGCTCTAAGCACTGTCACATATTCATTCCTGGAATAAGTGACTGCTTTGAGAGGTTACTGTTCCAAATAGCTGTTTACCACCTCCTCTCACAACAACCCTCAGCCACTGCAAGACACTTTCCAAGCTATAAACGACAAGTTTGTTCAAACAACTTCAGTAACCATCTATACAAACACATTTAACTGTCACAGACTCAGAGCAGGGATTGTTTTTGCAAATAGTTATGCCATCTCCAAAGGTGACAGCAACTCACAAACATCCTACACTGCTATGGCTGGTTTCAGTCGTAAACAAATGATATAATGTTCTATAGGGCTGTGAAATACTGGGACACTACTGTCCAGAAACCACTACATTGAAACGATGACTAGAGGTTTTCACCAAAGATGCAGTTCCCCTCCTTACTAGCTTTGGTGAGGTAACTCAATATAAGTTGGTATAAACAGCAGCACTTAAGAGTGTTAAATACTGTGGTAAGGTCCATTCTCACAATCACACCATGAGAAAGAGCACAAACCTGCACTCAGTTAACTTCTATCACAACTGCTTGTATGCAAGTTACTGTCTCAGTCAGCTGCCTCTGGCACCTATTCTGGATGTGTGCCAGCTATATCTTGCCAAGAGTCACAGAAGTAGTAACCTCACTGGGACTCAGTTTTCCTTTCAGAGGACCAAAATGATCCTAATGCTTTCTGCAAGAATTGCTCAGTCTGCAGTATGAGCAAGAATGCAGGGGTTTAATTTGCACAACTTAAACCTAATGAAAACCAAAGATAATAAAAATGTGCAGACTGTTCAAGTCACTCAAAATGTTCCACAGTTACCAAAGAAAAATGTTGTTCTTTTTCTACAGCAATTGAGGAAATCACATGTAGAGACTGGTTTACAGCCTGAAATATAAATATGCCCTTCAGGCCAGAAGAGCAAACAGCCTGCTAGCAGTCACAGCATGGGAGCATCCTTTTCAATAAGAGACCAACTGCCATCTACTTTTAAGAACTGAAGACAGGTGGTATGCCTTCCCCAAGAAGACTCAAGGGAATCTTTCACTCAGCTTTCAGGTTCTCCTCCTGCAGAGATGCAGACACAAGATGCCCAACCACTTTATGGACACCTGGAGTTGCTTTTACAGTTTTGAAAACAGCCAGCCTCAGGCATGCAGTGTTTGGGGTGGCAGTGTCAGTGCTGGGATTCAGGAACAGAAGTCCTGTCCCCAGAGCTGACTTGAGGTCGGGCTGGGGAAGTGTTTTCCATCCAGCTTTCCTGTAGAGAGGGTGACATTCAGGGCTTGCTTACTTGTTGTACTGGATGTGCTTTCTGTTTTCCAGTCTCCTCGCTTTAACTCCTTTTTTGGTGGAAAAACGTTTTTCCTGGGAGTGTATTCATATATTCCACATTCTGGTCTCCCCAAAGTATTATGAGAATGTCGAATGGGTACTGTAATTTCTAAATCTGTAAGGGAAAATGAAAAGCTCAGAAGGGTCTATGCAATTATAGCCTGAGACAGTTTCGCACTTAAGAACAAAGTTAAACACAATCACATAAGAGCGATCGTAACTACATGAATGAATCAAGATGCACTCCACGGATGTGGGAATCCTTTCTTTATTTGGGAAACTGAGGAGTAAAGAAACTTCCCTGTGTTTTTGCCAACTGGCACGTGGGTGTGCGTGTTTAAATATCACAGAACTATAATATATACAGACAAGTTTCTGCCGAGCCTATTCTGAAGAGCCTGTTAATATGGTTAGCTGCTTCATTACCAGAGAATGTGAGAATCAGACTGTTACCTGCACTTTTGTCTTTCTTTTGCTTCTCCATCTGCCTCCTGGTTATGCTGTCTCGTAGACGTTTCAGATTTTCCTAGAAACATCACAAGATATTTTTTCAGGGCTTTGGCGAAAGAAGGATGAGAAGCTTTCTGACAAAACCAATACTGTATTTCATCTAACTTTGCAGCCAAGCTGTAACAAAGCCTGCTAGACTTGGCCAAAGTCCAAACTATATCAACAAGTTTTAATCTGTTCCGTTCAGAAACCCATGTGTGCCTTTCAGAAGCCTAGTTTTTTCAGATGTTCATTGTGTATGTTAAGGTCAAGTTCATACATTCACTGGCAGTTGCAGGTAAGGAGCACAATGGAGTTAGAACTCCCTCTATTTTCTGTTTCCACTGTGACACTGGCACAGAAACAAGACCCCCATTCAAGTAACTGTACAGTTCTTTTGGTACTAATAAACAGGTAATTCTGACTGCAGAGACAGAAAAGGCTGCCATGAATACCAGAGTGTAAGGGACAACTCCAAGAATTCAGGACATCCCGAATGAAGCAAAAGGGGACCCCTGAAAATGTAACTGGGAGCAAAGTCTCCTCACCATTGTGTGGCAGCATACTGCACCTTATAGTATGAGAAGGTGGAGAGAAAAAAGGCAACTTTTTTCAGCAGGGTAATGTGTACACATCTGAGAGGAGATATGGTGGAATAGGTGGAAAAGGAGGTGAAGCAATTGCTGTACCATAAAGCAAGATTTGGAGCAGACGCTTTGAAAGCTGCTCATGGGATGGGGCACAGAGTATGCCACTTCATTTCTTCTACAGACATCTACTAAACTAGCACTGTATTCGTCACTGACAGGAGAACGGATTCCTCTGACTGTTACTGGGTGGAAAGGACCCTTCCAAGTGAGAATCTGGAGGAGAAAAGCCTTGACTTTGTTCTGACAGCTTACAAAACAATGTCACACACTGGAGACCAGCACCTCAAGTATGAAAGCAGACTGCCACAGTGTGAATGAAAGGCTCCAAAAGTAGTAAGCAGTGGTTTTAAAGTGGGAGCTTCTAATTTGAGAAGGAAAATTTTAAACTATGACTACTAGTTACAACAGTCATTATGTTGCCAACAAAATGCCTCCTTCATTCAGTTAAGCCACCCAAACACTGCTTTTACTAATGACTGTTGTTAGACCTTGCCCAGCTGCAAAGAACAGTCCTGGAGCCAACAACAAACACCCAGGGAGGGATCAAACCATGTACCAGCTAAGACTCCACAGCCAACACACCATCTGGGACACAGAGTCTTCACTGATCTGAAATGGATGAGAACCAACAAGCTATATGTTCATCACAGAAGTCCCCTGCCCACAGGTAGGTGCTAGGTGACCTCTAGAAAGGTAATTTAGCCAACTGGATTTGGTCCAGTTCCTAGTGCACCTAGTTCTCCAAAAGCTAACAATACTGCTGCAAGACAAACAGAGCTGTAAAACAGCTATCTGCTTGCTGCTGCTGGGAACAGCCCTTCTGTGTCAGGAGAGAACTCTGCTAGCTAGGGAACTCTGTTAGCCATCTTCCTTCTCCAGCTGGGAAAGAAATGTACCCACACTGAACAGCTTGTGATATAACCTAGAGAGACAGCTGTATTTCTTAAACAGTAGAGTAAGGCTGTACCTGCTGGAACCGGAAAGATTCTGATCTCTTTTTCTGATTCAGTTGCCACTCCTTAAAATGAAGTACGGCTTCATCCACAGTGAGTATGCCCATTTTCACTTGTTCCTGTAATGTAATCAGCTGCCGTTGACCTGGGGTTTTCATTCCAGCAAACGGATCATATATGCTTGATTGAGACAGGTCCCTTACAGGCCTGACCACTGTCTCTGAAGAGAGAACACCATTAAAAATATTATTGAACTTGTGGCATATGCCATCCTCATGGAATACAAGGAGCTCAAGCACCCTTGATATAGCAGAGGTGCCTAAAAAAATCCAAAACGCAAACAACCAAAACCCACACCAAAATCAATATTACAGACTGAATGTTTCCTAAGAAGTGCTTTGTTCTTAGGCCATCCTTCTATTTGGGCTAAAAGCCCAGCTGAGAGGTAGCCTTGCACACAAATACTTCCCAGGCATAATCTCTGTTCTTAAAAACTTAATTTAAGTGAGCATCACAAAATTTATTCCTTAAAGTGCTCTGCTTCCTCAGCAATTGACAAAACAGCTTTCACCTCGGTGGTCACAGTTAGACTCTTCCTAGGCAATTTTTGCAGTGTCCAGAAACTGAACACTCATTTTACTGATGTGTCCTAGTTACAGTGGCCAGGACCAGTTTATCACTAGGTGGGTGTAACCAAAACTGTGCATTTCTACACCCTCTGTGTAATTTCTGATGAACTGTTAATAATGGATCCTTCACAGCAGCTGCCCAGGGCACACCTGACAGCTCAGGCTGCAAGCTGGGTGTTAAAGAACCCTGGGAGGCATGAGAATGTTTCTGTCTTCACACCAGTGAGTCAGGTTCAGGGAGGCATCAGCACCTTCACACCCAGCCTGAGGGGTCATGACTGCTAATAGGCCATTAGGCACTGGCACAATAGGCAGTTGCAAGGACTTAGACCATCAAAGATTCCAAAAATATCCCATGACTCACAGAGTCATCCATTAAATCATCCACTGTGAAACTCCCAGCACTGGTGGGAGGTACTGGGCATTCCCACTTGAATCTGAGCATAGGTGATCTTTGGATTTTGGGACTTCTGGTACTACTTGTTGGATCCAGAGAAGGCCCAGAGCCTCAACAGGACTGCAACTGCCACTCTTGACCAGACTGTGACCATCATCCCTCACCAACAGGTTTTCCTTTCCTTTTACTTTGCACTCAGGGGGACCACGTGGTGCTCAGCACAGGGACTAACAAACACCATTCTCTTTATGCCCCAAGGTGCTGGGTTATACATCTGTTCTTTTGTGGGTTAAAACCAATTTTTCTCTGTATCGTATTTATTGTAATCTTTTTAGTAAATTTTAACTCTGACATGTAATTTCTTTAGAATCGGGTTCATTTTTCCTGCTGGTTTGCCTTTAAATCAGCACACGATGCTGGCATTTTATAACATAAAGAGGAGTTTCCAACACATGAGATAAAAGTTTAGATGTGGTCCATGGCACTCAGTGCACAGGATAAGAATCAAAACTATAAGGACAGAGTTTTGGATTTGCAGAGATCAATGGCAATTAGTTCACTGGAAGTTAAATCATGGGAAATAATGATTAACAAGGAGTGGCTATATACATAACATTGAAAGTGGGACATCATTTGCATGAAGTAATATGGATCACCCCATAAAAAGAACTTCAATGATCATTATGATCCTGAGGATACATTCCAAGATAGGGGATATATGTAGAGTACATGATAAAAGGGTACTACCCCCAGACTCTGCAGTTATATAAAACTTCCAGTGTCACATAAGGTCAAAAAGGTTGGGTCATTCATAAAGGACTATTATCCCCAGAGCTTTGTAAAACAGTCTATTCTGTCATATTTCACGCAAATGAAGCTACCTCTGCAGACCTGCTTTTGGATTAGTAGAGGGATTTTCAGAGTGAACTTCTGACTTACCTTTCTTAATCCTTCCTCTAGGGACATAAAGATTCTCAGGTCTTTGAGCTTTCTGTGCAAAAACTTCAAAACAAACATTCTTTAGATACTGAAATGCATCTCATGAAGACAGAAATAGCAAGGATGAAATTGGGAAGCATACACAATTCTACAGTGCATTACAGCTTCTGTTACCCTACTAAGTCCATTGAAGAAAACAAGAATTTGTACAGAATTCCCTTTCTATCGACCTTGAAGAATTTAGCTCAGCTGCCTCTAAGAGAAATCTGGACATGGTTTCCCCATAGTCCTGTCACAGGAGGAAGCAGAAGTCACTGAAATTCCTCTCTCACATGTTACTGTGGTTCTTGTTAGAATGTTTGTGAAATATGACCAAGATTTCCAAAAGTGCCTAGCAAACTAAAAGGCACAATCTTCTTCAAATTCAATTAAACCCCACCTCAGAGAGAGGTATCAAGGTATAAAATCATGTCCTATATAAATGCAATTGAATCAGTGATGCTATTACAGAGCAGCAATGTATCAATTTATTAGCTTGATTGTGTCCTTATAATATCAGAATCTTTCCTATTTAGCTGGATTTGTTTAAACCATTTGGGTGTAATCTGTCATCCAACTGCCTTCATTAAGAGCAAGCTCAGGCCACGATCTTGAGATGCAACATGCCCATATTTTCAGAGTAGGCAGAAGATGAAAAACAAATTGGATCTTAAAGGTAATCTAACTCCAGCATAAAGTATTACAAGGATCTCAAGAAGTGTAAGCTTTCTTGGCATTTATTTGACAACTGAAACCCACATCAATGCCATACTATAGTTGACTAGTCTACATTTCCCCTGGTACCCAACTCACTTTTGGAGATGTACAGTTCATTGTCTGGCTGTGGAGAGCTAGACTCTGGTCTTGGAACAGGAACTGGAGGTCTGTTAGCCATTTCCTGTGGAAAAGTATCTTGTTGCACCGGGTAATATACATCTTCGTTATACCGCTCATAAACTCCTTCCTCTGAATCTGGCACATCCATGCTACTGCCTACAACAGAGTAGAGTTTGTAAGAATAACAACCTGATCACTTCAATGAACACTGGATCCCTCCAGGTGCATTATGCACCACATTCATACCAAGATGGCCATTTCACAGGCAAAAAAAAAAAAAAATATCCAGCTTTGCAGTGACTTAAATGTGTCAAAGCCCTTCAGGACAGGACTTTATCGAGTCCTGAACATCTAGTACCATGTAACTGTTTGCCACTAAACCTGCACCATCTGTTTTGGTGAAGAAATAGTGAAAAATTTCCTAACTCCAAGAATCTGAGGAACAGTTAGTTTAATTAATTCCAGTTAACTGACTTAGTATAATAGTTAACAAATCAAACAGAGCACTTGTTTCTAAAACCTATTTGTAATAGTCTACAAAGTACTAAAGAGAATTTGTTCCTTTGTCTGAAATAAGCAAACAGTGCAGACCATCTCCTATCCTTAAGAGATTAAGGAGAAATCTTAAGTTCTATTTAACTGTTCTAACTGCACTACTGCCATCCCTCCCTCCAAAAAGGTCTCACCTTCTAAAAACTTGCGCAGCATTGAGTCTTTTGCAGTTAGAGAAACTTCATCTCCAGCAACTGGAGTGTCTGGTTTAGACTGAAGCATCTCTACATCTGAAAATAAAATCAGAATGATGAATATAATACAACACAACAAAATATAACATAATATACTGCTGTGATATTTTTGACTGGACCTTTGGTTTATGGTGACAATCTAAGAAGAAGCTGGGCAACTAATCAGACATTTTCCTCAAAAAAGGCTTTTAACTTGCTGTGTTCAGTCCACTCTGCACAAATCTTTTTCTGGCTGCCTGATGCTTACACTTGAGGGTGACTAACATTGCTGTTGATAAGTTTTGACAAGGCTTCAGGCAGGCACTGGTTATTGGTTGTTACTGAGCGTGTGTTCACCAGGTGAAAATTTTGGCCTCTTCACAGTGCTCCTGAGAGGAAACCTGCGATTTCACAAGGCAAGACATTAAAGACAGTTTTCCCAGGACACAGAAAATAGTGTTTGTTTTGTTTATTGGATAAAAGTCAAAACAGTTGACTTAGTTAATTAGTTGGACTGGAAGGTGTTTAAAGAGTCAAATGATAATTCAGTATTGAGAAAGGAGTGACAGCAGACAATAAGATATGTTTTTAATACAGTGTTTTCACATGAAGAACTCAAATTTTTTTTAAAAAAGGGTCAGCCACACTGTAGCCCTATAACTACAATAAAGTGTTAGGTAACCATGCTCCTAATGATATTAAAAACAAGAGTGATAAATAAGTGAATTGTCAAGGAATATCTATTCCTGCAGCATTATTCTATTGCTATGTAAACTAGATGGTTTGGGTTACATACGAGAATATGAAATTTTTTTATAAATGTATTTTTATATTTTCTAATTTATTTTTTTCCCTGCAAAGATGAAGAGATTATGAAAAAGGGGCAAGAATACACGCTCAACCTAGATTTAACCTCACAGGAAGAATACCTCCAGCACAACCACTGCACTACTGCATGCTGTGTGAACTAACCACACCAGCAGCTCCTTAAGAGCTCTGCTGTCCATGCCACATTGCATGCTGCTGGAGCTAATCTCCTCACCATCAACCAAATACAAGGTTCATGTGAGTGTCACCGCATTACATGAAAGCACAGATTTGACATTTGAACATCCTAAAGAATTAGCACTAAAGACCTGAAGTTTTCTGTGGAGCAATTTTTCCACCTTATAACAATCGTGATTATTTTTAACATAGCTTTTAGAAATGAACTTGTAGCAAACACAGGCCCAGAGGAAAGCCACTACTTTATGGCTTTGGGGGCAGAACAGAATGTGATAGGTATGCAAAGTTACTGTTTCCTCCACAGAGGATAAAAGGATCTTCCCAGTTTTTGCTCTGCTCTGCAGGATTACTAAACCATCAGTGCAATGGGGAACTGCAGGTTTTGCTTTCTGTCACATACTCAAATATCAAAGTTAAATATCAAATACCTAGTTAAATTTATCAGCTAACTAGTTCTCCTCAAAGACAAGATTGCCACCTCACTACCCTCTGGAACACAGGCCTGTTGCACACAAAGGAGACCTAACACCTCACCCATATACTGCAACTGAAAAAAAGTTTTCAAATTTGTCAGTGACACCTTCTGTTCCACTTGCTGCAAAAACAGGCTAGTGAGACAGAAGTGACAAGAAGATGGCACACACAAACAGGTATTACAGGAAAGGTCCCCAGATTTTCCTGAGGCTAATGGGGAAAGTTGGTTTGAAGGGTTAGCAGGAAGAGGGTTAAGCAGTTCCTGGAAGTCAGACTTTAATAGCTAAAAGATATTTATTCAAAGAGTTTCAGTTTCCCTTTGCAGGGCTTAAAGCTTCAGAAGGGAGCTCAACCAACCTATGAACAAACAGATACAGAAGATGAGTTATGACCTACAGACCCTTCACAACAGCTAAAATACCCATGTATGGGCACCCTTTAGAAAGTAGTAACACACTTCCTCCTGTAAACATTTGTAAACACTAAATACCAGGTATTCCTGCAACAAAACAAGCTACTTCTTTACAGAGATCACTGCTTCATTATGCAAGACAAAAAATTCAATGTGTTGGCATAAATCACAACTCAGAACTTTATAACTTTATAAGCATTTATATTTTTGTGCACAATTCTCTCAGTGCAAGGATGACAAGGTTACTGTTTCTTGCATTAACTAAGACAAAAATAAAAATCAATTAAAACAGTGCTGAAAGTTTGGTCGCGCGAATAAAATGGCGGAGGAGGGAGTGAACATGCAAGAGAGTAGCATAAGGGCATCACAACTTATTTATATGTGAACTAGCATCTATTTTTTAGGTATCAGAGGTATGCAAATTACAGGACAATAGATTTTAATCAGCTGAAACTCTCTAGGATAAAGGATTAAATCTCTGCATGAAACTCACACAATCTAGAATCTGACTGTCTACACAGTTCATAACTATGGAAACAGTGCTATGAGTCCAGATATTTCAGCCAGCCCTCAGCTACTGTCACTGTCAGACAGTAGCAGACTTGGACAGTGGGAATACAGCCTCTTTCCCTAAGTAAAACAGTAACACCACACACAAACCAGACTGTTTAATCTTCACACAAATCAAACAGGTTTTCAGCACTTAGAAGAGGCCTTGTTCTCAGAATCCCTCCTGCGCACAACTCCAGCCCACTCTAAATTCTGTTTTGCAAATATCAGCAGGAGGCGCTGGTGAAAGGAAATCAGAAAAAGCAAAGCACTTTATCTAATGTTGTGGTTTGTACTACCAGCCCAATACAATGGAGGCAACCCTTACTTTTTGCTGTTCAGCTACTGTGTGATTCAGCTAAATGACGTTTACCTGCAACCTGCACCAACCTGAAGCAAATTCTGGAAAATTGTGTTTGACTGTACAGGTATTTTAAAAGTCTAGTAAGAGTGAAGTGTGAGGAAAGTGTTCTTCTGAAGCAGAAACAATTAGATTAATGATTAAAACCATAAAGAAGGCAATTCAAACTCATCAATAAAGAACAGCAAATTAGACAAGAGCAGGAGTAAGATGTGTTTACGAGTACTTGATGATCTACACTGCTCAGGGCATTAAGACCTACCTGGAAAAGAATGCTCCCCCCTCCAGCAGAAGGGAAGGCAGTGTTATGTAGTTGAACAAAACCTTTTCTGTTTTTTTTAATTCCATCAATTATTCTAAAACTTAAAGGCACAACTAGCAACTCAACACAGGTGTGTGCAACTTAAGCAACGTCAGTTCAAGCAAAACTGGGCCCTTGCACAGCTTCCACACTTTCTCTGAAAACATTTTCCCAAGTACAAAGAGAGAAAAAAAACCTTAAAATGCATTGAAAAATCAGAAGTGGGATGAAAAATACAACAGAACACTCTGGTATCCATGTATTTGCTACTACTTTTAATTCATTACAATGGCTCCAGTCCTGTGTTAGCTTATTCTCAAACCAGTTCCTGCCAGACAAATTGACCCTGTGGTACCTAAGCTTCCTTTGATCAGTCTCTGGAATAATTGTGGTGGAAGCCCATCTTGACCACAATAAATAGGCACACTGACACAGTATGGCTACACTTAAAACAGCCCCAGTATTGTCCCCTGCCCCACAGCCATATCTAATCACATAAAGGTAATTCCTGGAGAAAATATCTCAGTAGAAGTTAGTTTTGATTTCCTAGTGAGTTTTTCATTCTCGCAAAGTCAGTACAAAATCTTGAACCCTCAATTTGTGATGGCAGTTCTAAATCAGCCAGCACTCCCATTAATGTCAGTGGGGGTTTTCCTGTATGCTGGTATTCTAAGTAATAATGTAATAACTTTTACTTTGAGAGAACCAATCTCAGGGTCAAGAACTGTGCCAATTTAAACTTACCTGTTACAATACAAGTAAATTTTAAGCACTGTTCAGACAAGCTGTAAATAATCTTCAGGCAAAGACTAACAGACTACAAAGGAAGAACAGAGAATTTCAATAAAAGACTCATGAGTAGAAGGTAGCAGAACTCTGTGTGCAGAGGGAAGATACTAGAACTTCAGAAGAAGCAGGAAAGATAAGCTTTTCAGAGTCCAGAGTCAAAAGTGCTAAATTACAGGGAGCTCGATTTGCATACATGAAAGAAAGGAATATCGCCTGCACAGTTTCTGGGAGATACGGGCATTTCAGGGCTGAAAGAAGACAAGTTGGGCTTAGTAGTTTTAAACGTGTTTTTTCCCCCTCCACAGACTTAGTCAATCAACCCCATTCAGCTGTGCTTGCAAAGCAGGCAGAGCTTGCAAACATCTAGAAACTCTCACCCCCATTACTGCAAACAACAGCAGCTTTGTTCCTTACTAGTCCAACCCGATTTACTGCTTATCTCCACACCTGAAGGCAGAATTATCCTGGCTTTGGTAGCAAAATTATCCCTACAGTGACCAAACAAAATTTTGCATAGAAGAGTTTATGATTGCAGGCAAAGAACTGACAGAGTCTTCTGGACTCCATAATCAATGAAAATGTATTTTATAGTACCATTTAATCTAAAAGAAAGAAAAACAGCCCAGGACCAATATAGCCTATAAGAAAAAGTGTTTCAGAAAGTAAACTTCTCCCCAGAGGCAGCACACTTAAAACCTGTAGAAACACTGCAAGTCCTTATGGAGGTACTTAAATTATAAGAAGCTAGATTCTCTGCTCATCATAGGAATCATAAAATATATTAGTGGGAAGAAGCCAGACCAAATAGGCAGGTAAGTAAGACGAGCAAATTTACAATTGCTTAACATAGGTACTTAACTTGACATTTGCAATTGGCCTCACTGAATATTAACAAAATAGTGAAAAAGTTAAAGATTTGCATATTTATCAGAGTTAACCCTATATTTTTAACAATAAACCAACCAGATTAGAATAATGATTTTCCAGTTATAATCTTTTCAGTACACATATTTCTAGATGTTCCCTTTCTTTTATTTTCAAGTTGTTGAGCTAAAGCTCAGCTCTTGTTTTTCGGTTCCTCAGTTGTCAGTAAAATCACATCTTTTCTGTCAGTGTCTGTAAGTCAGAGTGCCCCCAGGCCCCCAGCTCTCAGGAGGGAGAAGGAGGGTGGTAGAAAATTTAGTCTCTTCTATATGCTAATTTACTTGCTCAGGGTTCAGGGAGTCCTCAAAACACTGAGGAAACAGCTCGATCTTGTATACTAGCAATCAAAAAAAGGTATAGAACAATTTTATCAGCCAACCAATATTAGAACTGGAGCATAGGTTCCTTGTGGTGAGAGCAGAAAAGCTGTAACTGAGGCACTACTATGTACAAGACAGATGAGAGCTCTGATCAGCTGATCTAGTTGAAGAGGTCCCTGCTCATTGCAGGGGGGTTGGACAAGGTGAGCTTTAGAGGTACTTTCTAACCCAAATCATCCTATGATTCTGTGATTCTATGAATATACATACAAAGATCTTCCGGAGGACCAGGGACAAATCCAGCCATAGATTCATAAAGCTCTTCATCGGAGCCAGGATTCAGTGAACATTTCATTAACAGATCAGTGGACAGATGAACCATGGACTCATAAACAGACTCATCCTCCTCGCCTTGCATCAGCTCTTCCTTAATGTGACTCTTCAGCATATCTGCAGTTTCCTGGAGAGGAAGGAGGGCAAGGGAAAAAAAGTTCAAGTCTCATTTAAATAAAGAATATGGAGAATCAAAGCAAGCACAAGATACTTCGCTCTCCCATCACTGATGGAAATAAACCTTCTAAAGGTAGCCCATTCTCAAAGATTAAGGCTTCTCAAATGAATTAAATCCCACTACAGCTGTCAGGGCCCAGCCTTCAAGATTTATGTTGTAGTAATAGGTAAGGAAGGTGAAACAAGTTGGTGCTGACACATTCTGAATAACCATTACAGCCTCTCACCCCTTCAATTTCATGTCCTACCCAATATCTGCAAATTCCCGGAACACAAGCATAGCTCATTCTAAAAATACAAATGCTTGTCAAAGGCTATTTTGGGGCAAGCGTAGCTAACCATAAGGGGGAAAGCTTGCCACATGTAGAGCACTTGAAGATAGCAAAGTTTTAGCTTTGATGTAGATTCAGTTTCAGTTTCTTGGCCATTAGCAGCAGCATGTAACACCCAAAGTGGGAGTACACAGACCCTTTTCTGTGATATTAACAGGAAACCTCACAGCAGGCAGCTGTTTGTGTAATACAGGCAACTTCTAGTTCACAGGATAGCTATCCACAAATGCCAATTCATGGGCCCTCAATCCACAGGGCATAGGTGTCAAAACTTGCTTTCCTCCACAGTCAAAATAAGTTAGGCCAGTAAGCTCATACAACGCTCTACAGAGATGCAGAGGAACCTTTGCCAGAGAGAAAATCAGATAAGTAAAGGGGTTTACTGGGATTTTCAGATATCCATTCTAGTAGTGATTCTAGTCACTACCTTGCAGTGGTCACACTGGTGCAGATGATTTTTGTGCTCTAGTACTATGCTGGACAGCTTGACAGCCAGTAAAAGCAGGAGCTCCTCTTAACACAGCTGTCATTGTGCTGATGGAGAGAATATGGGAGGAGCACAGTACTGCAATATGAGGTTGGAAGGACTTCCTCCACATCCCTCATTTACCCCAATGAAAACATTTTGATCACACAATTTACAGTTTCTGCAGCCCTTCTGATCTCAGAACACAGAATGACTTTTATTTAGCTCTAACATATAACCCTAAATTCATGCTTATGTCAAGAAGCAAGCCCCAAATCCAAGAACCACCCATGCCTCCTAAATAGGTTTAAATACTACCATAATGCACTGGCAGAACTACATTAAGGCTGGCAGATCTATTACCCTCCATTCTGACAATTTTTAAGGACAAATACACACAACTTTTCAAAGGAAAGCAAAGGCAAATAGAATTCATATGATCTGAGTCAATGAGCTTCTTGTTATTTTGAAGCATATGGGCCTGAAACAGCTCAAATGGAAAAGAAAGGATAAACTCCATGCATATCCAAGTACCCCACAGAAACAATTGCTTAGTGCAGCTGGAGTCAGGTCCATTTCATAATCTGGACATGTCAGAGTGCTGCTTTCTGGCGTTGGGGTTAGCTCAAAGAGAACTGAATTATGAATTGGAATCCCAGACAGAACAGATAGGGAACAGCTATACGAATGCAGGAAAAAATGGATATCAAGCAGAGAAGGTAGACTACACAGATCAGCTAGGAATGAGCTAATAAGCAATCCTGACTGTACTTAAGACACACCTCAAATTGTATCTTTCCAACCATATTCTGTTCCCATATTAGTCCCCAAAGTAAGCAGGATGAAGGGGCTGTAGTTTTCCCAAGATCAGATGCTAGAAGAGTAACCAACCACATCCCTACAGAAACTTCATTAGAAGGATGGATGATAAGGAAAGCCAGTGTGCACTCTGTTTACATCTTACTTGCCCTGTGCAAAAGCCCCAGGAATGTCCCTGACTCCAGATGCACCTAACCCTCCAGACTGGAAGCTTTCACTGTGACTGGATGTCTGTGCTCTACCACACCACACTGCACATTTTATCACCCCATCACTCCCGCAACATTAAGTGCCACTGCCCACACTTATTGTGGGACAAGACAGAAAGACTACTGCTTCCTCTTACCACATATTCATCAATGAACTGGCGGAGATCCTTAAAGCCATGCTTTTCTGCTATGGTATTTGGATAGTGGCCGTACTTGTTGGCTACACTGTAGGCCTGCAGCGCTCCAGGGCATGTAAGCAGCAAAGCAGTGAGGTTCTTCAGCCCATATCTTGCAGAGAAATGAAGCAGTGTTGGCAATTCCTCATCCCTCTGATCTGTGAGAATGGGATCCTGTTAGATTCTAATTTTTTTTTTCTAGTAGCAACAGAGACAGTAGGTGAGAAACAAAATTCCTAGCATACACTGAACAAAGCAGATGTGAAATCCCTGAAAAGCATAATCACAGTTTCAAAATGGAGCTAACTGCACAAATTAACTGAGGTATCCCGTGCATCTCCAGGCTTAAATCCAATAACCTTCAGTGGGGAATACGGCACTGTAATAGCTTAATGTATCTAGGATCACAGGTTTGCAAGGACCTCTTAGATCATTATTCCAATAAGATTACAAGCCAACCCAACTACTGAGTGCTCACTGTGCACCTTAGAATAAAGTTATGGGGTTGGGGGAAAAGGACTGAGCTGTGGAAAAATGTCACATGGGACTGAGAGAAGAACAAGGGAGAAAATATGGGAAACATTTGGGGAGCATTGTCTTTTCACTCTGATTGCGTTTGAAGCTGTCTACACAGCTGCATCTGTCGCAGTGCAGGGAAGTGAGACTGACGCACGTAATTAAAAAAGGGTCACCTGACTCATATGGCAATACCATTTCTATAGAAATTAATATAGAAATCACCAGAAATTCAGCTTCCTGGCTGAGATCCAAGATTTTTGAAACAGCCTGTGCAGGTACCCCATACTGCAGCGTTAAGGTGCTTCAAGGTAAAACAACTGATACAAAGTTTAAAAATAAACCAAAAATCTTTCAACTTACTTGCTGTCATATCTTCTTCTTCCAGCTGGTTTATTCCAAACAGGTGTAAACCACTGGCAGGAATATTCTTCTTGAGTGACTCAGTCAACAGTTTGTCCAGTGCTTCTATGCTGTATGGCACGATTTTAAAGGCCTAGGGATAAATGGAAAGCGATTTTATTTGGAGGAGTCTGGAGATTCAGTTAAGGTGAGATTTATACAGTATTTTTATTATTCAGCAGAATCAGAAAACAGTAGGTATAAACACAGAAAATAGAAATGTTCAGGTCAAGCAAAGAACATGAACAGCTTCCTGGTCCCAAAACAGAGTATCATTAAACTGAACAGATGAGAACCTTATACTCCACAAGAAGAAACAGCACTATGAGAAAGTCACTCATGCAACTGCAAGCACAGAAAACTGTTATTTCCTACTTCCTTGACAGATATAGTCTTACTTCTGTAACTGTTCCTATGAAGTGTCACTCCTACTTTAAGTATGTACTAGCCCATGTTTAATTATTCTGGTGTAAACTCTGGGTTTGGCTTTTGAACTGGTTCTCAGCCACTGGAAAGCATGCCTATTTCCCAAGCAGAGGCATCAACCAGTACCAGATGCTCCACAGTTTGAACCAGAAAGGGAAACACAGTCTTCCCTGCCCCAGGTATACTGGTGACTAACAACACTATTCTGTAGACTTCTGCTACATGGCCTGACAGGGTCAGGCAGGCAGGCAGCAAGGCAACACATAGGAGAACTTGCTTGTGCAAGCTTTACCCTTCTAACAGGGCTCAGGTACCCCAAATGGGCAAAATACAATATGAAAACTGAGGAGTGTTTTTATTAAAGAAGCATTAAGAGTAAGCAAATCATTTTATATTACTCTGCTTCCTTCAGATATGAACCTTTGCTTCTATTCACATCTTTTTCAAGAACCCTTAGGTACAAATTCCCAAACAATTTATTTCCTTGTGGTACTTTCTGTTTTACCAAGTTCTTTCATTCCAAGCTTTTCTAGTCATCAAGGTCTAAATGTGAGTGTTGATTGTGTACATTTTTTTGTTAGTTGAATAACCTGACTCACCTTACAACTATGTGCTCCAGAGACAGAAAAAGTGCCCATGCTTTTGCTAAAAGAGGATGTTAAGGTTATGTGGTAATCCCTAAATAACCCTCCATTTCTTCATTTCAGAAGAGCTACTTCATGGCAAGCACTTTTGTTTGTGCCCACTTGTCTTAGCCTCTGAAAGCAGGTTTCCAAAGCAGCTGTTTGCTAAAGTCATTACCTGGCACATGAACTGTACGGGGTTGGCTGCATTAGCCAACAGGCTGCTGATTTCCTCCATGTCAGTGTGGTAAGTGACACTTGTTTCTCCCACCATCAAGTCCCCTGAATATATCTGCAGAGGAACTGTCCCAGAGGTTAAATCTTTGAAAAGAAAGAGCAGAAATCACCATTAGAATAAACAATGACCATGAGTTTGCATCAAATAATGTGAAGATAGGAGTTTGGATATACTGCCAGATTGATACCAAAACAGTTTCTGCCATACTGAATTCATGAAGAGTCATGATTTCGGTCTGAATACTGGGTAGAAAAGTACTTTGGAACTACTTTCTTTATAGCTAAGTCAATGCATATAGTCTGGGACCTGCTAGGTTCTCTGGTAACAGTAGACTGAACGACTGATGTTAGCAGTACTTCACCTCAAACTAGAAAACCTCACATCTCTCCATCCCTGGCCTTCTCTGTCTTTAAAGCTGTGCCCTAAAATACAAAAGCCAGAGAAGAAGGGAAGAGAAATCTGAAAAGTCACTGAGGATTCTGCAACCTCTGTCAGCCTCATTAGCCTCTGAATAAGATCAATTTAAAAGAATTCCAGCTTTGCAACTTTACCCATGCACAGGATTTTCTTCTACCTGCACTTTGGGAGCTTCTTGATGTTTTGTCTAGTGTGCATTCATAGATCTGGACTTTCTCTTTGAAACACATATTTTGAATCCCATTGAAATTAATCTTTCCTTGTTAACAACTCAGGAAATGATGAAACAGAGTCATACAAGAAACCACAGAGCTTAGATTGTACAATCCATGCATGTGAAAATCATGTTTGTAATTCAAATACAAGTTAGTTTCCAGGTCTGTGTTTATATTATAAATCTTGATTTAAGACAGATTAAATTGAACTTTTATATGTGGGTGAAGTCACCTTCTTTAAATCAATCCACCTCACTGACTTTATGGGAGTTGCTATAATGACTATTAGTTTCTGTTCTTGGAGCTCAAACAATGACTCTTCAAGAGGACAGACCAAAGTAGATTATATAAAATAATGCTGGGAAACTACTATCAGTCCTTAAGGCCCTGAAATCATGCCCCTAAAATTTTGTGAACCTAAAGTTTAGACAACCTTCAGTTTTGTAAATGTAAATATCTAGTGATAGAACATATGTAAATTAAAAGGCAAGCCAAAATAATTTCAGTTCTGATCACAGCAATCATTACACATTAAGCTGTTATAGTCATGCAATTCTTTACTGGCACTTACCTTCTCCTGGTACCCTGCCAACGCTAATGTGGTTGGTGGTCGTCATCACACACAGTTAAGTTCAAAGTGCTTTATAAGCTGCAGTCTGCTCTCCAAACTCCCAGTGAGGTGTTTCCACACTGCAACCCTACTGCTGCTGAGTGGAAAACAGAGCCCCCAAGCAGTCTCCCTCAGTTCCTCATCACAAAAGTATCACAGATGAGAATGCAAGTTCAAGATTTTCTCGCCTCAAGTTTTTCTGTGTTGCAACCTTTACCCGTATCCCTCTGGCACTTCTCAGGACAGGCAGGTTGAGATAGAAAGGAAGCAATGGGGAAAGGAGGCAGGGAAAATCTCAGTCCAGCTTACTTGGAGCTTTCACAGAGATGGTGTACTCATTCTCCATCGCAGCCAGCACACGCACAGAGGACGCATTCTCTGGACAGAATTCAACTTCAGTTTTCATGTCACCATCTAGTTTACATTTCATAATAATATAAACTGTTGTCTGCACCTAAGAGAAGAAGCATTACAATACATAAGTTCAACAACATAAACACACTGAATTTGTTAAGTCCGTTTTCTAGGGATTTTGCTGTCATTGTAACTAACACATGAATTACAATCTGTCATTTTCACAGTCCTGAATAGTTTTCAGGAGTATCTTTCAGTCATGCACTAACTGGGTATGTGGCTTCTGTTACAGCTTGCACCAGCATAGATACATGCATTAAACTGATAAAACTCCAGATTTATCAGATAGATTTATAAACTCATTAAAGCTAGATTTATAAAATTATTTCGTTTCAACTCTATCAGTCTCTTCACTCAAGCAGCACAGCCACATTTTAAACAGGAACAAAACAAGAAACAAACTCTTGCCATCTGAGGGGATGCTATACTAAGAAGTGCTGTGTTTCAGACAAGAAGCCATGATCCAAGCTTTTCAGAGTCACTTGTGAGAAACGCACCAGAATTGTCATTTTAGACTGCATCCAGGCTGTACAGTAAATTGGTTCACTACAACCACCTTATTCCACTTGCCACCAGAAGGGATGAAGGGAAGAGTGTGAACCTGCCTCACAGCACACAAGTCAAGCAGCCATGTTAATGAGGCCATCAATCAGTGACATCTCAGTCTAGACTGCACTGAGTACTGCATGTTACCAAGCTACTCCTGGGCCTAGGGAACCAAGCTCATGAAACAGAGACAGTGAGAACGGGGCTGAGAGGGAAGGACTAATTTCCAGGCCTGTAAAATCGACCAATACAGAACAGCATAATGGGTTGCACAGTGGACATACAGTACCCCACATTGTATGCGTTCAGGCTGCACCACTGGATGGTCCCCAGTGCTCTTGGATGACCCATGTTCTTCACTCATGGCAAGTGTGTGGGAGTAAGCTGGATTCTTCTCGTCTTCTGTTTCTGTATCAGTCACAGAGTCACAGCCCGAGTCTAAAATAAAGCAGATAGAGTCCTGTTACATCACTCCCCTTTGCTGAAAATGTCTATCACACACCTCTATCCTGAGAAACAGCCAGGGAGGTAGTGGGGTGGAACTTGCCATTCCTTTCAAAGAGAAAAGGGGATCTAGCTGAGGAAAGGGAAACTACAGAGCTTCCTCTTTTTTTTCCTTAAGAGGATTTCCGGGGAAAATTCACAAAGACATAAAAGTGGTAGAACAGCACTGAATATGGTTATGAAACAAACAACAATGCCACTTTTCACTGAGATGGATATCCCCCTCTCATGTTAGATAGGAAAATTAGTATGTGAATGTTCAATAGAAGAATGATCAACAACTGGACTCATCTGACTCCAGCTGCAGTCTGATACACTGTAGGATGGGCAGCAGCCTTTAGTCTTCCTTTCCTAAAGTAAATGACGAAAAACAACTTTTCTGTCATTTCAGTAGCATCTTTAGTTTTCTCGATCCTGCTTATGTTGCTCACCCCAACTTCCAAGTTTATTATTGCATCAAAAAATACAACATGAGGCAATAGTATGAAAGGGTTCTGTTCCTTGAACAAGAACTATAAGCTCCAGTATCTATACAAGAGTGAAACTGAAATGTACCAGAGCCTTTGCATTGAAAAGTAACAGCACTTTACCTAAACATACTCAAAAATAGAAGTAAACATATGTAAATCTACAATAAGTGTGTACAAAACCACATTCTCATTCCCATTTCCCAAAACCAGCAAACATATTGATGGAAGTGCAAACAAACTGAATAGATATCACTGGCTGAAAAAAACCCCTAGCCAGAATTAAAATAGATTACTTACCCCTCCCAGGAAATACTTTTCTCAAGTAGAGAAAGGAAACAAAAGACGATTTTGCATCTACATAGTAGGGCACTTTTTTTTAGCTAGTTTCTACCTCTTGATTCACATGGTTCACACTAGTTTTTCTCTGTCATCTCCCGGAATATGGGGTGAAAGTCACTGACTTCCCCTTGTCAGAAGACTAGCACGAATTCTTAAAACTATCTGTTGTGACCAAAATTTCCCAAACCTTGGAAAACTGTGGAGCAGTCAAGGATTTAAGATATCATCTTGGAAGCTATTTTTTATTTACTACTTAGTATAAAACACAGCTGTAAAGAGCAGTACAAATTTACTAGATAAAATCTCGGATTTGGAGTGTCAGAATTTTTATATTAGTAAGAAATATTCTATTTAAAATGCTCAGTCCTGATGACAAAGACCTAAGCGATCAACTGTATTGTTTAACCTGTGGCATTCATACAGTGAAGATGCCAAGAGTTCAGATTTTACTTCAAATTCTCCAACCTCCAAGTACATTAAGTTTCCACAAATCAAGAGAGACAAAGTCAGTAAAAGCAGGCCACCTCTAGGAGTTCATGGCCTAGCTTCAAACAGTGAAGCTAGAATTCAGTCAGGAATTTAAATCTAGACTTCTTCATTATTATTATTATTACCAACGACTTCAACTTAAGATATTTGAAATTTTTTGTCACACACTTTTTAAAAAAATATGTATTTTCTATACCTTTAAATGAGATTTTAGGAATTACATGAAATCAATGTTGCATTCAGGAAACAAGTTTTAAGCAAATCATTCAGCTGAAATTTTTGTCACAAGTAGTGGTGCACATACACTTAACTAAGTATGTGAATCTCTCCACATAGCAAGTAAGCCTTCTCACAGGAGTACAAGTAGATTGCCGCTTTAATGTTTGCTGTAGAGAGAATGGAACCAAATATTTACAGCTCTAAAGTTCAAGTAAGGCATCACCACTAACACTGACATTTCTTAAACAAATCTAAAATAATACATGTAATTTAGCAATTAGATTTTAATACTGCACCAACACGAATCTGAAGATTTGACTCAGCAACTAGTTTGACATAAGGCTGAAGGGTGTACTGAAGGTGGTCTTTTGGATTTTCAAACAGTGGTAGCAAGTATTAGAAAAAATGAACTGAGGCTTTATATTCCTTAACTCATCATTTTAATAGATACTGTTTGAATTTATCAGCCACAAGAGCCAGACACATTTTAGGAAACCTTCTTTTAAAGAAACATGCTCTACTTCCACTTGCAAGTCTACTTCCACTTGCAAGTGTCAGACTGCCCAGCTGCATATAGGAGAAAATAAAGTACTGGTTCTACATCCTTCCATTATATGATACCTATCACATCAGACATTTGGCATATGCAGAGCAAGATGTCATGTCTTTTGGGGAAGGGAAGAGGCAACTATTACTGGAATAGTGTTTCTGTAATCTCTCTTGGTTACTTCCAATATGACTAAATCAGAAGGACTAAGCTCACAGCAGATGAGAGAGAGCCAGTGATGATCAAATTACAGCAAAACATTAATGTTCCTGCAACATACGTACAGACACTTGCCAGCATCAGCATCCTCAGGGTATCTTCCCCAACCCAATATGGAACCATTAGTGTGGTAATTTTTACCTCATTTGCCCAACATGTGGTCCTTTTCAGAGAAAAATGAAACCTAAAGCTGTGGATCTGAACTACATCTACAGTAAGCAACGATAAGACAGGGGGCAAGGAGAGAACAAGCCCCTTGGTCTCTCTGCTTTAAGGATGTTATTTGATACTAGAAACAAATTAACAGATAAATAATAACTAGAGCTTTCAAGAAGTTCTGGCATTGCCTGACCCTTTCTTGCACTTCCGCATTCCTGTAACAGAGTTGACTGCCCAGAGGTCATATGTGAGCTCAGAGCTGTTAGGTAATACAGGAATAAGCAAGAAATGTTAATCAGTTATTGGATTAACAGCTGATGGGACAGGCACTCAATTTCAGGTTTGAATTATTCATCTGGTTTTTCATTCAGAAAATACTGAAAGTGCAAAGTACCAAATTCCCATCTAAGCAGTGAAGTGATCTTATCATTCATCTTGCAAGTTCCAATCATGTACTACTGACTGACTCATGAACATGCAAGAATTGGAAGAGGAAACCATCCCATTACATTCAATAATATCCTTGCTCTAAAGCTTTTTTAGGTCAGGCTTCCCACTCACTAAGATACTTGAGTAATGACAACCATATACAGATTCAGCAATTATATCATTGTAAAGATACCCAGGCTAGAGAGGCCATCACTGACAAGATCAACAGACCTACTAGAAAGGTAAGCAAATACCTGAATTGAGCTTCTCCATGAGCAGCTGCTGTAGCTCAATAACTTATGGTTCTGCCTTTCTGTTCCCCTTTAAGCGGAGGCTACCTCAGGCCTCACTTGACAGTCTGTAAAATATTTGTGAGAATAAGTAGCGAGGGGAGGAGATGCGGTCCAAGAAACCCAACCACATTTCCCCTTGAAGAACATGCCCCCTCTGGGAAGCGTCAGTGGCAGAGCTGCAGAGAGCAGCCCCATACCCTTCTCTCCTGCGCTGCTGGGCTCCCTGCACAGCTGCCCTGCAGAAACCCCAGAGAAAAACTCAGGGGAAATGTAGGCATGGACATGTGTTTCAAGACCCATTTATCAGCTTTAGAAACTAATAGGAAGCAGCCAGTTATTTTGGCCTGCTGCTATAGAGCCCATGCAGCTCATTCTGTCATCCATTTCCTCCTGGCTAAGCTGGTGGGCTATCACCATGGAGCCGACAGCTGTGGTTTCTCACAAGTCAGTCCTTACACTGCAGGACACATCAACACTTGGAAAGAGTCAACAGCCTGTCCAGATCACTCTGTCATCCAGATAGTAATGCAAATGGCACAACTGGGCAGCAGCACTTCTCTACAGGTTCTGCATATACGGATCAACCCCTCACTGGCATCTGCAAACACTTCCTGTTCTGTCTGTTGATCAGTCAAGACAACCAGCTCTCATGAGGCCTCAGACCTTCACCTCAGTATGGCCAGAGCAAGAGGAAAGGCCCTCAAAGAGAGCTCCTGCTTTTAACTGAAGCTTGCAACTGGTCAAGTCTCCTTTTCCAAATGCTAACAAGGACATAAAGTCTCCGAAAGCAACTCAGGTTGCATTTGCAAGAAACAGGCAGAGTACCAAGAAGTAGTCAGGGAAAGCAGGGAAAGTTATCTTTCATCATGCTAATCTCAGAGCCCCTGCTTTACCAAGATGATAAACACTCAATGAGTGAAACATCTTGTGCTAAGCCCTCAAAACTGAGTTATACTGTAGCAACATTTCCCCTTTCAACAGAATGGAAAAAAGTAGCAGAAAAAGAGCAAGTGAGAAGAGCAAAACACATGCTCTGTAAGACTTTGTAAAACTCCCCCTTCTCTCCAAATCCCTCATCCCAAGCAGTTCATCTACAAGCACAGTGCCTACAAAAAGATTTTCAATTCTACAAAGAACATAGTCATGTTTCATGTCGTGTAAAGCTCAAAACTATAATAAACTATTTCTCATCCTCCATCAAGGAAATAAGGTGTATTTTACTATATCGAGTTTTCCTGAGGGTCTCAAAGGTCTAGTGCTTAATTTGTGACAGGATCAAGTGTATAAACCTAATGAACTAGCTGGGGTGCACAGGAACAGGACAGAGACAAGAAAGAGTTTCTAAGGAAGAAGCAGGGTTCTGACCACATAGACAACAAACATCGGGTACATAACCAAATGTCAAGAAAGAGAGGCTGGAATAGCCCACTTCCACCACCTGTGCCAGAAGGAGACAGCGCATATTGACAAAATGTATGCACGGCTGATGAATTTTGAGGATGCCAAGAATCACTTTACATCTGTCACTGATTCAAGTTTTTCTGAGCAGCCACAAGTAAGAAACATGAACATCCAACTTGCCGATTCACTATCTCTTCTTGCAGTATCTCCTTGCATCAGCTTAAGCACAATGTGTAACACCTGCATTACAGAAAAGACAGTTCCCATAAAAGCCTACAAAGCTGGAATTCCACCTCAGAGACTTGGGTAGCTACTTTGGAAACATTCGATCAGAAGATCACTGTTTGACTGAAGGTGTGGTTCTACAAGTGGCTGCAGTAGATCTAAGACCACATTACTATTGAAAGGGCAGTACCACCCTCCCTCTCTTTCAAATATTCTCTCTTGGAATGCCACCCTTGCAGTCCAATGCCACACCAGATCATCCAGACAGATGAACGGTGGAGAATGAGGCAGATCACTATTTTGCAGCACTCCATACTAAGGTCAGCCTATGCAACTGATGAAACTTCACTCTGGGAAATTCAAGATCCACTGTTGTTCTCAAGTCACGTTTGAAAATCATGTCAAAAGTTTTCTGAGGTAATAACAAACAGCAATGAAAATCCTACAGAATACAATCCTGGAAACAAAACAACTGTCCAAGTGCACAACAACAAAAGTCTTTGACACAACCTGAATTCTGCTCCACAGATCTCTTCAGACCTGCTCTGTAAAGCATCTTTGATTTCACCACACACTTCTGCAAAGATTTTTCAGAAATTACTTCAGCTGTTACAGACTTGAAAGAAAGTGGTCAGTGATGGTCACTAGGCTCTTATTTTATGTGGGTATTTTAAAGCCTCGCCACTCACATTGGCAGATATCTAGAATTAGTCTTAGACACTATTGTAAAGTAACCTGGGAGGAGATTACCAGAACCACAAGACACAGAGAAATATTAGTATTTGTGATGTGCATGAAAACTATTATAGCCTGATGCTTCCTAACCACACCAGTCTTTGTCCTTTACTATTTCTGGGCTATCATTTCACTGTCTCTGCTTAGAAAGCTAATATGCACTGCTTGAATTTTATACTGTCATGAAAGACAAGCCATGAAGTACTGCTTTTAATGTGCATAAACTGGGACTTTACAAAACACCTTGATGGTAAAAAATCCATCTATCCTGCAGCTTGGAAGACTTTCAACTTCTTGATCCCATTTGCTACAGATGCATAAGGACCTTAATGCATTTCCCTCAGTATCACTTGGGGCTTAGTTCAGGTTTCCCCAATTGCTTTAACCAGCTCCCTAGAGTCTCTGCATTTCCAGCATCAGTCATTTATACTCATACTAGCATCTGCAAGGAGATGCTACGAGCATGTTCTCTCAACCTGAACTCCTGTGCAAGGGCATCAGTTTCCTCTCCTTGACAAGCAGTGAAAACCAGCCAGGCTGCCAAGCTCCCATATAATGAAGCAGGATCTCACTTGCACCCAGAGGGCTGACTAATACCTCACCAGTTCCTCTTCAAAGAGCAGGGTCAAAGAAGCGTATCTTTCTGTGTCAACACAACGTAAGAGAGAAAAATACAGTTGGAAGAATTTACTTATATTTTCCCTTTCAAAGAGGGATAAAAAGGGGGCAGTTGGAGGGAGAACTGCATGCTACCTCATGTCTTCAAGGCCACTGCAATAAGCTGGCAGAAATAAATGCTGGATGTAATTGTCTTAGATAGGACTACTCAGAACGTACTCCTCCTGAGAGCACTGAGACCCAGAAGTAAATGGCAGTTCCTGACAAACTTAAAAATTCATTGTGAATTTAGGTCTCTAGTCCTAAATGACACCTATTAGAAAAAGTTAGCAATCAAATAATTACAGAAGTGTCAGGCTGAAGGGAATCTCCCACATACTACAACTTCACCCCTCTGGGTTGAGACACACTTGAGAACATCTTATTCATCTGTCCAACCTGACCTTAAATTCCAAGTAGCTTATTCCAAAGTTATTTTAACTTTACAGCTTGAGTCCAGCACAGGACCACAAAGATGATTAAGAGACCACAGATCTTTCATAAGAGGAGAGGCTGCAAGATCTGGAACTCTTCAGCCCAGAGAAATTTCAGAAGACTCAGAGGATCTCATATTGATAAGATAGGGGGGATTGATAAAGAGATACCCAGACTCTTCTCTACAGTGCCCACTGACAGGAAAAGAGGCAATGTGCACAAACTAAAACACACAAAGTTCCATCTGAATACAAGAAAACACTTTGTTACACTTGAGGGTGAAAAAACACTGGAACAGATTGCTCAGCAATTTCAGGCAGATGTCGACTTCCCAGTGTTTTTACATGCAAGAGTTTGCTTGGATACAGAAAGTTCAAACTCACTGATTTATCAGTAAATGCTTTGGAAACCTCAACTTTTAAAATAAGAAATTTTAAGTGTTTGAAGACAACATAGGTATGGGGCTGAAATAAAATGAAGCAGTTGAAATGTCAACTGAGCTTTGGTAACACACGAGGAAGAGAAAGTTCACTGATTCTGACTGTGTGGCGCCGATTTCCAGCTGCTCATTGCACACAGCACACAAGCCAGACAAGAGGGATTAAGTAGCAGGGTGGTCACTGCACCCTAGCTAGTGAATATACCCTACCAGACCTGAGCTGGCTTCTACAGAAACATTCTGATACAGAATGTTTAATCTAGAGAGAAGGAAGCTCAGGGGGGACTTTACTGCTCTCTGCAACTACCTTAAAGGAGGCTGTAGACTGGTGGGGGTTGATTTTTCTCCCAGGCAACATGCAGTGGGACAAGAGGAAACAGCTTTAAGTTGAGCCAGAGGAGGTTCATATTGGATACCAGGAAAAATTTCTTCACTGAAAGGGTGGTCCAGCATCAGAACAGTCTGCACAGGGAAATGATAGGATCGCTATTCCTGGAAGTGTTCAAAAAATTTGTAGATGTGGTGTTTATGGACATGGTTTAATGGTGGACTTACAGTGTTAGGTAATGGTTGGACTCGATCTTAGAGATCTTTTCCAACCCCAATAATTCTATGATTTCCATGTCCTTAAAACAGTTATTGCATAACCTGAAAAATTTCCCCAGAGATAAGAGGAGTGCCTGCAAATGCAAACGC
Organism: Sclerurus mexicanus; assembly: GCA_013396755.1. Classification (NCBI taxonomy): domain Eukaryota; kingdom Metazoa; phylum Chordata; class Aves; order Passeriformes; family Furnariidae; genus Sclerurus; species Sclerurus mexicanus. The sequence goes on from VWZF01003802.1 coordinate 413,701, forward strand.
AAACCTTCGTGCCCTCTTTATTTGGCCAGAATTGAGAAACTGTACAAGTAAAATACTGCATCAACAAAAGAGCAAGAGTCGGTGTCAGCACACAATTTTCAACAAGGCTAGATGAGTGCTTCCTCATTTCTGAATTCATACTAACCTAATATAAATTAAAATAGGTTTCAGCATGTGATGTCTGGGGGTGTCATGTTCCCATGATGCCCTAAACAAAATGCAGTCAACAGCTGTGCTAGATGCAACAGCACAGCCTGAGCAGGGCCAGCATGCAGCCTCTGGAGAATTTGCCCTCACTGTATCCTGTCTCATGTGCCCCACTAGCTCAGAAATCAGACATTAGGAAGGTGAAGCTCAGCCATATTAGCATTAGGCTTAGTTTTTCAGTGTGTGCTGACACTGCTGTTAGAAGTACTGGTGAACGCACATGAAGAGAAGTACTTCCCAGAGGAAGACACCTAGACCCAAATGATTTCAAATATGGTCATAAACTTTCTCTGCCAAGCACTATAAGAATTGAGGGCTGACTTACTCAGGAAAGTTTACAGTCTGCTGTGATTTAACTACAACATTCTAAGAGCTCCTGATTCCTCTAAAATCCTAACAATGAAGTCCTGGAAGCAGGGCACAGGCCATATTTCTCACTGGTAGAGCTCTGCTGTCACAAACACTTACTTTTAGTCAGTCATGCTGGGGCAGTCTGCAACCAAACCAAAAGGCCAATTTTTTATCACCAAACAAGAAGAAAGTTTTCACAGTTTCACCCAAAAAGGGAACTATATACACCTGGGTCTGACTTCTTTTCAGAGGAAACATCAAAACATTTGTATCTGAGGCCATTCACAAAACTTGGTCTGCAGAATCACACAATGAAATAGGTCACAGAATAATATTTTTCCCCATAAAGAAGTAGGATTTGATACCTTCATCCAAACACTTTGGCCATGAAAGTAGCCCACCTTAAATAGGTTCTTCCTTCACAAGAGTCAACACGAGAACAGAGTTTGCCGTTGCAACTGCTCTGATGTGCACAGGTCAAAACCTGACATTGCATGCAGGTGACAGCCCACATCAGGTAGGACTCTGTTAACAGTAACAGAAGTCTAGAAATTCTGAATCTCTGTGTGCTGAACTATCTGGAGCATGCTACTGCAGACTTGAAAGCAAATGAGTTTGGTTTCATCTCATTTTTTCTCTCAGTGAAATATTTTCTAGATATGCTCAAGTCAGTCTGAGATCAATGTATGCTTTGATTTGAAAAGCTGATTTTTTTTTTGCTGACATGTAGAAACAGCAACCAAAATCCAAAGCATAATTTCACTTTCAAAACACCATTTACATAAAATGAAGGCACAGTTCTTTTTAGCACATGTTAACTTGCAGCACAGATAGCACCTCTGGAGAAGGACTCTACATCGAACTGTGAAAGTCAGACTGTAGAGCCTTTCCCTAAAGAAGTTTTGCCATAGATATCTGACAGCCAGACCACTAAACAGCCAGGCAGCCCACTAAATTGTTGCTCAAAATGCAGCAAACCTGAAAAGACTGGTGAGAGCTGGCTCTGGGAAAAAAAATTCAGGATCAACATCCCTTTGTATTGTCACACACTCTTCAAGTGCATGAGAATTTACACCTAATCTGACCTAAAATAACTCTGACAATCCTTGGACATCTTAAGTGTTAATGATTATTAACACTAATAATCCAGTGAGATGTTTAAACCTTCTCAACTTTGAATAACATATTTAAAAATCAATAAAACATTGGTGCTATGCTCTAAACTCAAGTTTGGAGAAAAAGGGTAAGTAAACTTCTGCTTTTGCTAGAAAGCACTAGAAAAGCTAATATAATCTCTGTTTGGTTTTATTGTTCAGAGTATAAAAGTTCAGCCACTGTTTTCTGTCTTCTTCCAGACTGAAAGCAAAGGAGCCAGACTACTTTAGTTCTAGTTATACATTGGGAAACCAAGATGTTTTAGAGGCGTGTGAAAGGGAGATGCAAACCTCACTTTATACAGATTTTTAAAAAGTACTAGGAAATATCTGTTGTGATCTGGTTTTCTAAGAATGACATCTTCTGCATAATCCCTGTATTACCTTTGTTCATTTCAACCAAGATCATGACTTTCAAAATTTATTTTTACTGTGATAAATTTGTTATTGTGGTTATTGCACTTGTTATCCTGGCATAAAGTATTTTTACGTACACACCACCAGACACACCACAAGAGTTCCTCATTTATGCCTCTAAACAGAGACAAATCTTAGCCCAAGATGCAACTGCAGGGTTCCAATCTGGCTAGGGCAGACAAAGAATACTATAACCCTATGTATGACAATGTCATAAAAACACCTTGACCAGCACAGCTGTCTAGAGCTCTCCATCTTCGTTTCAACAGAAACAGAAAAGAATACTATATGTCTAGAGTTTAAGAAAGTTCAGAATCAATTAAAACTCAGTACATCAGGCTTATATAGTCTCCAGCTGTTAACACTTCTGTGCTACTTACAAGGTGATCACTTTCAGACTGGTTGAATTATTTTTAAGGCCATCACTGCAATTCTCAAATTAATCTCCACCTTTCCATCATAGGTAACAAACTGATCTGTTGCTGTACGGTTACATCTCTGATTTTAGGCCCAGTGCTAGGTAATACATATTAGACAACCTTATTTTGGTTCTGGTATGACAGAAAAGTAAGTCTAAAGGAAAAGATAATTGTTTTCCTTAAATTATATAAATAAAAGACAATTTTCCATTGATTTGGGTGAATAAATTGCAGGGCACAATATTTACAGGCAGAACACTAAAGGTAAACAGTTTTAATTTTTAATTTGCTTTCAAAACCAAGCACCTAAGATAACATCAACTTCAGAAGTTCTCTGTGAATCACTAGTAAGCTTTTCTGCATTAGGGACCAGTTGACCAGGCATAGAAAAATTTGCTTGCAAAAATTCCTAGTTTGCAATGGTTGCACAATGTGCTCTAGTTTTCTATTTCAGTAAAGCATACTACCAGTGTTAAAATAAGAACAATGTTATGTGTCTCCCTCCTTCAATGCTTGACCAGAAAGCACAACTTCATGGCTACTGCCTTACCTTCTGAAATAGCCTTCTTGACAGCTGCAAGGTAAGCATCAGGCTCATCATCATTTGTGAGTTCCTGCCACTGAGACCAGTCCTTGAAAAAGGTTAAATAGTCATCACAGTCCGTAACACCACAAAACAGCTTGACTACTTTGCATGGGGGCCATAAAGCTTCCTGAAGGCTCTGCAGGACATGAGGAAGATAAAAATTCTGCACCAGCTCAGCAGAAAGCAAAAGAACAATGCTTCGACTTCTATTGAACAGGTCCAGCTCCTGGTGGGAGATGGCAGATTCCCCTTCCAGCTGGTAGCTCAGAATTCGATGCTTTCGAATGTGCCGACTAAAGAGGAAGAGGTTCTGGAGGTACTGACACCATTCAGTGGCGTCACTTGCATACACAATCAGTACATCATATTCTCCAGGGGTTCCTGTACAGGGGCAAGAAGATCACAAGAAGTAAGATTAAACTCAAAACCTGAACTGACCCAGAGCTTTGCAACAAAACCCCCACAGATCTGTCTCTGTAATTCATGTCAGAAGCTACAAAGAACTTCAAAAAAACAGTAGTTCTATCCAAAATGAGGTGTTCGCAGACACAAAGCAATTCTAAGGGTGGATGAACTCCTACTTGCATCTACTCCACTAAAATTTAAGTAGATTTTTTCACTCTCAAAAAACTTTCCTATAAAGAAGAACATTGCCTATGTAGTTTCAAGTGTAACAAACTACATGTCGAGATTTACAGATTTAAAGCATGTTGATGGAAAATAAAAAACCACAAAAACCAGACCTCCAAAACAAACTAGCTTGAAAAGGGGAGTTCACCTTTGCAAGTGAAGTTGAATCATTTTAGGCAACTACAATGCCTAAAATATCTGTGCAACGCTACTGCAGACCATTACATGATCAAGCGGAGTATATGCTAAACCTAAAATAAGAAAGTCCTTTAATTAAATGAGGTCCCACAATACTTACAGGAAGTCACTATGGCTTCCATGGTGTTACACATTTGCTCTCACTGCAGCAGAAAGCAAACTGCCTGCAAAATATGTGTGCACCTAAGGGTACACCAGCCCCAGTGCTTGCACAACAGCAACTCTGTCATTCAGGCTTCAGGCATTTCACAAGCCTGGGTTAGAGTCCCTCCCCCAGAACTGTCGTACAAAGGTTTCCCAACAACTCTGGCATGGCAAACCTTCTCTTCAGAGGGAAAGAATTAATACAATAGCTGTGGCCATAACACAACCCAAAATATGCTCACCAAAGTTGACCTCTTCCAGAATTCTCTAGAGACAGCTTCTACCTACAGACTCATGCATTTCTGTGCTCTGCAATGAAAGCACTTTTAAAACTGTTACTAGCTTTTTAAGAAGATCAAATGCAGATTGAACCAGTATAGCATGATACAGTACTCTCCCACCAATTCCAAGAAAACTTTTAAGGCTAAATTTAATTTTCCCATTTACCTGTGAAGAAGTTTACCCAAATCTGAGGTTTACAGCTCTGATACCACAGTAAATTTCAGAGCTGAGCATTCCAAATCTTATTAGTGAATTGTCTTCTTCTAATTCCAGTTTGACTCTTTAAAACTGACAACATTTCCAATCTATCTCCATGCAGAAGAAAGCAAAGGCAGATTTTTCTAATTAAAGTAGAAGGCAATGCCTAAAATTTGGCATGCCAAAAAGAGGATCTGCAGAGAGTGAATTTACCAGAAGTAAAGATGACAGTTTTGCAATCCCCTTATGAAAATTCAACCCAAATTGCACAGCCTCCAAAGACTTTATTCTACCACCTTCCTCAGAACTTTCATTAAGAAATTAAGGCTGAAATGATGTCTAGGCTGAGAGAGACCAGCCCTAAACTATACAGTTAGCAGCTTTAAACTGTAGTTCAGCAGAAGTGATAGAGTTGAGAAGTAAAGCACGGAGTTGTGCTCTGTGTTCAATCAATAGTTTTATGGTTACCTGCATAAATGGGAAGTCTCTAGCAGTGAAAGGATGATATCCTAGCTATGGAGAATGTGGGCAGTGCAGTTCTGCACTATTCACTAGGACGGCTGTTTGTTTCTGAGCAAACACAGCTCCTAAACCCTGAGGGAGGCTTGAGGGAATCCAGCAAGCTCATAAAGCAGACAAAAGGACTCAAAACCTAAGAGTGCAGAACTGCTGCGAAAAAGAGATGGCTCTTGTGCCAGTGAGCACACCACTATTGCCAAAATATCACTGATGGTGGCCGAACACCACCTGACAAAGATGACAGAATCACGAGCAGAAACAGGAAAACCAAGCAGAATTCAAGTTTTATTCTAGAAAAAGAGATGTTCCACAGACTTCTGCTTCTGGTCATGTGCTAATTTACATGTAGTACAGTGGGAAAGGACAGCAGAACTGTCTGCTGAGAATGGAGCCCACGCATTGCATCATGGCCAGCTGAGTCCGACCTCAACAGATGGGGAGACCACGAAGTGACTCTCTAAGGTGTGCCCAAGGCTCTAAAGTCCTAACTAGGTGGTCTCTGGGAAAAGTCCCACCTCCGGTCCCTAGGAAAATCAGTAGTGGCCTCCTAGACATTTTAACATTCTACAGAACGGAACACCTAATCCCATTATTCATCTTTTAAAAGTGCATGGCTTCCACAACTAAACTGTAGCCAACAGGCCCTTCTTCAGTCCTTCAATGAAAGGAAGCAGCTGTGCTTGGAGACAGGGTGGAATAGCCATTGATTCTAAACATTCATTGCACTGCAGAGACGCAAAGTATCCGAGAAAGCCTCCCTTCTCTGATACTTAGACAACAGATGCAAACTTGACAGACTCACTGCAAGTTCCCTGACAGAACAGCGTAGACTTTGCATCCAGCAGGAAGAAACTTCACCCAGTATTTAGGGAAGGTATTGATTCCCTAGTTAGTGCTGTCCTAGGAGCACACTACTCCCTTTAACAGAGTGTGCCAGCTCTCCTCAGGCCCTTTTACTTCAACTCCTACAGCCTTCTACACTTACATGATAAACTGAGGAACAACGGTCCTAAAAGGAGAACTGAGAAATTACTGACTCCACTTTTACAGTCAAAGAAACACTTCATGTTCGTAAGCAAAAATACTGGAAGTGGGTCTTGCAGAGCTAAATAAGCTTACATCAGCATTGGAACTGTTTTAAATAAAACAAGAATCTAGAAATTACTTCAATGGCAACTTTCTCTTTTAAAAGAAAGATGACACAGGACTCATTTTCCTGGACCATGCTATTATTTCTCAAACCATATTGCTCCCTTTGCAGCACCAACTACTGTCCAGTGCTCAGGGAAAAGTGTAAGTGGAGAATACTAAACATTTCAGGGAGTTTTTTTCCACAATTCTTCACACACCAGTTACAGAAAAACTCACAGAGCACAGTTCAAAGCACAATGTATGCTCTGCCTATTGTACATGTATAGGGAAATGCCTAGGTGAAAACCAACCATTTTGCTTCCTTAAACCCTGACCTTAGATGGATGCTTTGACAAAGCTTTTGACAGGCTGGTTTTGGAAAAACAAACATAAGGAAATTTTCAATTAATATAAGAAATATATGAAATATATGAATAAGATCAATAAAGAAAGATTTGTGCCAGCCAAACATCTCAATAATCTTTCACACTCTCAAGAGTAATCTAGGTTAAATTTTAACAATACCTTGTTTCTGCATTCCTAAACTTAGGGTATTAAAATCACTTTTGCCTCTGTCTTCAAAATATCAGCACTATTAATAATATTGCAGAACATATTTATTTATTTCACAGAAAATCATTAAGATGCAGTTCTGTTGCAGTTTGCAATGATAAACTATAACCTTTGGATTCCTTTCCAGCTGTAACTGCCTCTTCAGTGCTTAGCTGCACACTCCATTATACAGCAAAGATAACAGGCTGATGAGATTACAAGACAGTAGAAATGCCTAAGACCTCTAGTTGAGGTGTAAGGCACACAAACTAAAAGACAGAACATGATACAAAGCTTTCCCTACCTTACAAACTGCACACAGAACAGAAAAGAACGAAACAATTCAGTAAAAAAATCACAGAAACCCATGGCAAGTCAACAGAAGTATCCTATACTGATAGACTATGTCATGCCTTCATAGTCTCTCTCTGAGAAGCAAACAAATCAGGCTCATCTTTAAACTACGTCTGAAAGTAGTAAGGTGATGGTCTTCAAGTTAAGAGCAAATGTGGGATAGTGGTTTATAGCCATACAATAAGGTTCTGATTGCCACTGAAATAGTTAAAGAATACTCTGGGAAGTTCGCATATCAGCTTTGGGTAAGACTACAGCTTACAACATCGACTGTGATCTACTCTTTCATTCCACAAGCCAAAAGGGTTTGACCCTTTTCAATTTACATATCGTAATGCTTTCAATTGTACTTGTAGGTCCCATAAAGAAAATTGAGGGCCTGTAATAATACACAGCTTTTTTCTGTCATCTTTCACATACCTCTCATAAGTAGATCATGATTTCTCATTGTCCACAAAGCAGGGAAAAAGCTGAGACACAAATCCTTTACTCCAACTTAGGCAATCACATGCAGTGGTGAGCAAATCTATTTTCATCTGCTAGGAAAAAATCTACCTCCAATTCTGACTACATAAGAAAAGCATTATGTAGCTTGTTCCACCTTGGTTTGGGATTTATGTGTATGGAGGACATACAAATATCGCAGTCCAAAATAGCAATCCTTGACAGAGCGGAATTCACTCTTCATGGAAGACAGTTGCCTATAGTATAAATGAAACCCAACTCAAGGTGTCTTAATAATAAAATTCCTAAAAGAGAGTTCACTTCCAAGAGGTGACAGAAACTGCTGGTGGGCCACTAAGAGAAGTCCTCAGCACCTTTCATACTTCAGTGTCTAAAGTGTGTGTATTTAAGTGATGTACAAGGAAATAATGCATTCTTTGCATAGATGGAATGCAAAGTAATAGTGATTATGCGCCATAATTATTAACATCTTAGTAAGACTTCTTGACTGGAATAGAAAACCTTCACTTTATTTAAAGTGCTGCAAACAAGCAAGAGGAAATAGCAGAATCAAAGCAGATAAAATTTCTTCAAACCAAACTTCAGTGATAGGAACACGAGATTTGCATTAGTATGTGTTAATCTGACGTTGTTCTATTTTTAAGAGTCTCTGTGAAATCACCTTCTGTTTATAAGGAGAAAAGTAGTCTTGCCCACAAGTCTCCTGAGCCTCCGTTTAGCTTATTTTTACATCACAAGGAGATATGCACCAGTGAAACGCAAACGTTACTTCACACCCTGAGAATGGCACGTTTTTCCTTTTTTAGATAAAACACGTACACTTCCCTGCAAGAAGAGGAACTTGCACACTGGGCATTAGCAAGACTTACACAATATAGGCTAGACTCCTCTCCCCCTTGAGTTTATAACTCTGTTCTGGGTAGTTTTACCTGCACATATGTTAGCTAAAACATTTTCAATTATGGCAACCTAGCTCAGTTTGTGATCCTGTGCCAAGGGGCACCAAGTCATACTCCCAAAAGCAAGCGCGGGTGCAAGGGGTATCAAGCCGTATTTGGGAAGAACTGACTTCTCCATAAAACATCACAGAAAAACACGGAGGTGGTAAACGTGGACGGGGACAGGTTCCTCTACGAAATACCCTCCCTGAGAGTTCGCTCAGCTCGAAGTGCATGTAAGACACAGGAGAGCCCTGCCAGCACCTGCCCCGAACTCAAGCCAAGCGAAGCAAGGCAAGGTAGAACGAAAGGAGCGAACAAATGAGCCAGCATTACTCTGCAGAGCCCGCGGTCCCCCTGAACTCGGGGAGCGGACCCTCCTTCCCCGCCCGGTGCGCGCAGAGCCGCGCAGCAGCACCGCCCCGCAGCGGGAGCCGCCCGGGCTCCGCTGCGCCCCGCGGCACAGGCACAGCCGCTGCCGCCCCGCGCCCCCCGGAGCGACAGCCGCGGCACCTACCGGGGGCCGCCATGGTCCAGGGCTCCGGGGAAGGGGCCGCTCTCCTTGCCTCACATCGCCGGTGGACGGAGCGGAACGGAGAGACGCGGAGCGTCCCCCGCGCAGCCGAGCGCTCGCCACCGGCTCGGCACAGGGCTCCCCTCTCCGGCCCCGCCTCTCCCGCTCCCTCTCGCCGGGCCGGGGGCGCCCCCTGCAGAGCCGGGCACGGGGCGGGTCCTGCCCGGCCGCGCGTCGCCTTCCAGGTGCTCCGGGAACTCTTTCCCAGGGAGGCAAACTGCCCTTTCCAGCTGGCTCCAATCACATATCCAATCACAGAGGTGGCCGAGGAAACAGCGCTACAACGAGGAAAAGTTACGTGTTACGGTGATAGAGAAACTCCGTATCCTTAGTCACGACAAAGTTGTGGAAGAGAACAAGTGAAACCTGCTTTACACATACCACTAACTTAGGTTTTGATTTTTGTCTCCTAGGAGCAAGAAAAACCCACAGGGGGAAATAAAGTTGTTCCATGTAGAATGAATCAGCTTGATGTTCTATGTTTTCATCAAGAAGATGCTGTCTCAAATTAGATTTACCAGATTCCATGTGACTACGGTCATGTTTGAGTACAGAGAAAATAAGGACACTGTTAGAGCTCAGAGAGTAGGACCCAATTTATTAATTTTGTCTCTGAAGGCAACAAAATCTGCCTAAATCGTTCAGTCTATTCCTTTGCAAACTTAGAAAAAACACTCGTACCAATTTGGATTCAGAGACATTTCTTTGCTGAGCACCAGTGATGCAATTCAGCACAGCAAAAGCAGGCTCCTTAGAATCTGTTTTCCCCGTTAAGGCAGTCATTCACAAGCAGCCAAGTGGACATTCTGTATGCAGCTTAGTGTCACCAACACTAATGTTAGAACTGAGCTGACTACTAGCAGAAAGGAACCAACTATTTACTACTAATCAGCTCTTAGAAGTTGATGAAACTCTCTTGTTACCTCCAAATCTTTCTTTACTCAAAACCGACTTTAAGCTTACAAACTGTGTGCCACAGCCTGTCTTCCAAAATCAAAATGTTTGTTCTCTCTATAAGGACGTACTAGGACAAAAGCACTTCCTGAGCACAGCCCTATGAGAAACTTCAGGTATGCAAAGAAGAAATCATAACTTTCCCATCTGAATCATCCCAAAAACATACACTAGAATAAAGAACACATGGGCACTGGAGAAGTATGCCAACACAGAATCTACTTGGGATTTATCTGAAGGACAAAAGTTATAAAGTTGGAAATTAGAGTCTCTAGCCAAATTTTTTTACTATTATGGAATAGTAAGCATATATTAAGAATTATTAAAACACATGTGACTTTATGATTGTTTCATGTTATTTCCCTTGTAAAGCTGTTTATCTTCTAACTTCCAGTATAAAAAGTTAAAACCAAAATCATCTCTTTGATATTAGATAAGGGTTTCAACATGATCTTATGAAATGAACTTTTAAATTCTTTCTGTCTTTATAGCCTTGCAGTAACACACGAAGGTCTAGCAAAGTCAGCTTCCCGCTTTGTGGGAACCCTCTGGGCTTCTCCATATATACGTGTCACTTAGGATGCTATGCATTTTATTCAATCAATGCAAGCCCACAGGAAACCTCTTTAAACTTCCCAAGTCTCTAAAGTGAAATTAATGTGCCTCCACGAATGAACTTAAGTAACTGCTAGCATGTTGTTTCAGCAACCTCCACCTAAAAACTCAGATGATAGATTGAGGCAAAGGTCCCTACACAACCTAGAACATTAGGCTGGCTTAGGGGACAGTTACACAGCTGGTAATGAATTAAGAAAAAAAAAATGAGGAAATAGAGGGAGCTTTTCATCCTCCCTTGCTCGAAATTGATTGTACAACTCTTTCCTCACTTCAATTCCCTGCAGCATGTGAACACAGCTGCATTTGCAGCATTATTCTCAAGGGTCTGTCTTACCCCAGTCAAAAGAAAAGGACTAGATTGCTTTTTCTGGAGCCATTGCTCTTTTGCTAGGTACTTATGAGGGGTAACAAGGAAAGATATAGCTGCCAAGGGGAGGACTGAAAAGACCTACGAGGAGCAAGTGGAGTTAAGGAATTCACAAGCAATAGCATAAATCAGTTGTGTTTGTTTGCTTTTTAGATCCTAAGATTTCCCACTGCTGCCTTGGGAAATACAAGAATAATATAGCTTTCCCTGCCGGGTCATTTGGACAGCTGCAGGCACAACACAGGGGAACGCACCTAGACAGCCACACACCTCTAAAGAGAAGTTGCCACACAGCACAGGGAACAGACCTTACAGGCAAAGACCTTGCAGGAGAGGTAGATGCTAACCAGATGAGAAGCAAAGGGGTCAGTGAAGCAAACAGCCAGTAATTTCCCTGGTTCCTCAGAAGAGTTACTTCAGGCAGCAGGACTTAAAATAGGGACAATTTACCAGCAATGGCTGCATCTCTTCCTTTCTGATGTAGACAAAAGCACAAGTTTGCTGAGCTTTGCAGATGAAACTTGCAGCTGTAGCTTACTGTAGATGGAAACTACAAAAAGTAAGAGAAATATTAGTTCCTGGAAGCAGTTTTCTTTCTGCAACACAGTCCCATGTTATTCCATATGTAACAGGGGCAGGGCAGGACAGGGACATCTGAACCCTCACCTGAATGTCCCTTTTCTAGACTACAGCACCCATACAAGATTACAGGATCTTACAGTATGAAATACTACAATGGCTGACTTTTACTTCCCCGTGAATGCAAACGTGGCACTTCCCAGAGACACCAGCAACATGCACACTTTGCTGAGCACAGAGCCCACTCCAGTGTGTGTGCTCACCAGGCACCACAAGAGGGACACAACACCCACACAGCAGAGAACAGCAATATTTGGAGATAGTTAAGTGCAGAGGACCAGGCACGGGACATGTAAAAAGCATAATACCACCTACGTACTACTGCCTTTTTGACCCTAGCAGCTCTAAATTGAGAGTTTCAGCACAGGACTCTCTTCTTTCTTTAACCTTAGCAGGTTTTGTAGCACATCCAATTGAAGAGAATCAATTAAGAACCCATCACAAAGGCAAGGAGAACAGAGAGCTTCAACCATCAGAGCAAACCTTTAGTTTTACAGCAAAAAAAACTTATCGGGAGAAATGACTGATTTAAAGCCACAGCCACCCTTTACCCATAAGCCCAGGGGCTCTATTTAAGCTCAGGTCTTCAGCGTTTCCTTGATGTATACCTGTTTCTAACCTTGCCTCTTTGAAGCTCTTCAAGTCTTTATTGTAAGTAGCTTTATTTCAAATTTCCTTTCTGTTTCTCTCTTATAGGTTGTCACTTTAGGACCACGGTGTTACTTTTACCATAATCTTTCCTTTAGCACTGTTTCCCCTTGTTCCTGTATGGATTTATTAGGAGTATCTCAGACCTGGTTTGGTACCCTAAATTGGTAAATAAGAAACCCCTCAATTTGTGAGCATTTGGAGGCAGGCATTCCTTATTATCAGCACTGGACACACAGGGAGGATATCTCCTCTAATCTCTTGTGTGTGTCTTGTTTTTTGGTCAGCACGGCTAGTATTAAAATTTTACATATTCATCAAACATCTTACATAGTCACTACTTCTCTCATAAAGTTAATGCATATGTTAACTGGCTTTAAGTGCTTATCGGGTCACTGGGGGTCTTCTGGTGGTTTCTGGTGGCTGTTTGGAGGTTGAACTTTACTTGAACTTGTCCGCTGAGCAGCGCATTATCAGTAGGCTATAACAGAGCGTCCCTGTTCAGCATCTCTTGTTAAACTGGATACTTATACTATCGCTACTTTAACTAAAGCATTCAGAAACTTGCTTATTTCGCAGTTACCCTAACAGAACCTTACATTGTAAAGGCTCGCGGCAAATTACAGTGGAGTTATTGCTCTCAGACTCGCAGCTCATTTTTCCTCAGACTACCGATGACTCTTGCCATCAGTGTCTGGCTCCGCCTGCCGTGTTCCGGCCACGCTGCTGCCGTGCTAGCGAGGGCCCTGCCACACCGGCTGCCCACAGCCACAGGCTTGTTCTCCCTGGAGCACCTCGCTCCTGCTCCCCAGCCTCCCCCGAGCTCCGTCCTCCTGCTCCCCAACGTTCTCCTTTCAGCGGTGGCGCTTAAAGCGGGTTACAGGCAGGAGCAGGCTGACGGAGCGTAGGTGAAGTCCCCTCTCTCCCAGAGTCGCGCTGGCACTCGTGGGTTCCCAGCGTTCCTCTCCCGTTTTTGCACCGTAGGCAGCCGTCCCTCACTGCGTGGGGCCGACACGGCAGGACCGCTCCCTTGGGCCCTGCCTGCGGCGCGCCCCGCACAACATGGCGGCGGGGCGGGGCCGCACGCACGGCACGCAGGGGCGCACGCGGGGCGGGTGCGCGCGCGCNGACCCGAACGCGGCCTCCCTCCTGGACATCTTCACCTACTGGCTGCGGTAAGTGCCCCCCGCCCCGCCCCAGGCTGGCGGTCCCGCTGCCCCGCCCGGCTGGGCCCCGCTAAGCCTGTCTGCCCGCAGGTCTCCAGCGGCCAAGAAGGGAAAGCTGGTCCCGAACGGCGCCCAGGCGAAGAGGAAGCCGTCTTCCAGCAGCTCCAGCGAGGAGGATGAGAAACCCCCGGCCAAGAAGCCAGGTGGGGTTTGTGAGCGGCCCTGGAGCAGGCCAGGGCTGTGTCTGACATTGGCTCCTCACGTGCAGTTAGGGTTGAGCGTCAGCAGCTCTTTTGAGGTCCTCTAGCAGCTATCAAGCACTGGGTTTGTATTGACTGATCTCCTTTTAGACAGGTCGTCTGCCCGTGACAAGTAATATACGTTCATTCTAGGTATGCGCTATCCTGTTATAATTTGGAGACATTAGAGTTTGTGTCCCCTAGAAGGTGTTAGCCATTCATTTTGTCTTCTCAGGCTGAGCCTGGGAAAGGCATTAGACAGTACTGAATTTGAAGAGGTATTGAAGTAGCACCTTCATTATCTTGTCCGGACTAAAGTTCTACTTCCAAACACGCATTGCTAGAATATCTCAGCAGGGTTATACCTACTTCCTTTGGCACATGCATATTATATGTTGATTTAAATATTGAGGGAAATTGGGGTTGGAAAGTATGGCGACTGGGCGGGTACTGGGAGGAAGTTGCCTCATGGTGTTTTTTCCATGTACTTTCCAGGGATTCTGTTACTGAGATCTCTAAATAGTGGGTTTTCATCTTGATTTCATAGGAAAATCAATTCAGGTTTTGTAAATGCTTGTACATTTGTTAAAATGTGCATAATTTGGCAAAACTCCTGCGTGGCTAGGATTTATCTAGGTTTATCAGGGTCCCCAAGTTCTTGGTGGACACCATGAACTCTTGGATGCGGAGCAGTTGGACATAGTATGCTTGAATTCCAGAGAGACACCAGGCATCCTTATTCTCACACTGCTTGTGGGAGGTTACTACCCTTTTTTTCTATCAAGCTTGTGTATTAATGCTATGAAGAAATATGTCCCTCCACTGCATTCTGGTATATGGTGAGCTGCATTTTTCCCTTTTATCTGGAGTTGTTCTTATATCTTCCCTTAATTACAGTGTATGCAAGGTTGTGAGTATCTAGCAGGAGACTTGCAGGGGAGAAGGAGTAAATAGGGAGAGGGATAGACAGAAAGAAAACTGGTCTTCAACTTAAACCATCCTAAAGCTGAATTTGAACTGATTTTTATTTGATAAGGACAGTTGCAAATATAGAATCAGATGAAATTAATTTCCTTTGCTTCATGTTCTTAAAAAGCAATCAGTAGCCAGGAAGTAGATTTGGTTAAAACACGTTCAGGTGTCTGGAACTTTAATACAGCATTTTAACCACAGAGAGTGGTTCTCTTTGCAAGGACAGGTCTGTGCTTGTTCAGCAGGTTTCTTTTAAGCTGAAAGGTGTGCAGACCCAGTTAGTGTTGTCTCAGTTTGGGGGGCTTCTTTCTTCATGGGCTCTCCTTTTTGGTGGTAGAAGTTTGCACTTAAGTGTGTATGTGACAAAGATAAAATCTAGAATTGTTTTTTCCTCTTGCTTACCCATTTTGTTGTAGTCTGCTACATGCTGCTGAAGAAACAAAGTCAGTGTAGTGAAGTTCAGTCATGGTTTAATGACCTTAGTGTATCCTTTGCCTTGATACCCACTAGCGCAGGAAATAGGTATGTGAAAATTGTGAATTCATTTGTCATCAATGTGTGTTTTCCCATATTTGCAGCTAAGGCAGTAGCTGTGCCCAAAGGAAAAGCAGTTCCTCCAGTCAAGAAGGCAGAGAGCAGCAGTGAAGACTCCAGTGATGATTCAGATGAGGAGGAGGAGAAGCCAACCAAGGTCAGCTTTTCTTTTTAGCCTCTTTAATACATGTTTGACAGAGATGAATAATAGCAAATTTGGCCAACAGAATTCTCTCTGAAATTGGGCTCACTTCTGAACTATGAAGCATCTGTGCTGCTGCAAGTGCAATGCAAGACATTTCTGTAATGGACAAACTGCCATTTGGACAGGTCTTAGGAAAAGTTAATTTCTTGTTCAGCACCTGCTTTGTTTCATATTCAGGTCTTCTCCTTGCTTTTATCCTAAGACTACCAGGGCTTCCTTTTTTGCAGAGAAGGATTTACTTGTAGTTGCTACAATAAATATGATCTTTATGATCTATATATATGTATGTGTATGTTTGTATAAAAGGAGAATCTTCTTTTTCCTTTTTCATCCTGCAGTCATGGTCTTGAGAAGTGTGTGGGGAGGAAGAATGATGTCAGTATATGCTAGTGGAGACTGACCAGAGTTGCCCAGTCAGTATTTTCAGTCTTCAAACTAGTGTGATCTGTAGAAGGAAGAAAACAGTGCCAGCCTCAGATTTGCCCCATTTTGAGGAGGCAAAACTCAAAACTGAGGTGCAAAGGAAGCTTCCCATGGGTTTCTGTGTGGTTTTCCAAAGCAAAGTTGTTATTCAAAGGTTTTTCAGACCTTGGCCATTAGGCAGAGTGGCACCTTCAAATCAAAATTATAACCTTTGTGATAGACAGCTGTTTATACATGTACCGCATTTATTAGCCTGATTTCCTTTTCATGACTGTGAAGGCTAATCAGTTTTTCCTCCTGTTGTTTAGAAAGGTGCAAAAGCTGTGGTGAAGCCATCTGGAACCAAAATCCAGCATCAGAAGAAAGCAGAGAGTTCCAGCTCTGACTCAAGCAGCTCAGATGAAGAAGCACCAAAGAAACAGCCACCAAAAGCAACAACACCCAAATTGGGTACCTTTTACTGTGTATCTTGAGTTAAAGTGCAAAACCAAAAAAGCTGGGGGAGGAGTGCTGGGGACTGTACCCACATACAAAGACATATGTATTAACACAGCAGTCTGAAATTCTGCTGTCACTGCCATTTGCACTCCAGTCCAGTCTACTGCTGACATAGTAGAGGGGTAGAACTGATTGCAAATAAAACATCTGGTTGTGAACACTGCACTGTTTGAATAGGTAGCTGTAGTCAACAACCTTAACTGCAGACATTTTGCTTTTGCCAGTGTCTTCCCCTCAAAAGACAGGGAAGGTCTTTACTTAATCTTTAGTCTGGGAACTTCCATGAGCTAGAAAATACAGTTCTCAGAACACTTTCTCTAAGCTTGAAGTAGGATAAATCAAAAGTTTTGCAGTACTACTTTAATATACTCTATTAGCTTCCTGTGTTTCTTTTCTCTTTATGATACTTTCTGCTCTGTGTAATTATCCCCCATCTGCCATAGCATGTTTGTAATGTTCCTTTTTCACTTCTCTCAGTAGGAAGTAAAGCTGCCCAGGCAGGTACCAAGGTTGTTAATGGAAAAGCAGCAAGCAGTAGCAGCAGCAGTGAAGATTCTGATGAGGAGAAGGCTGCACCAAAAAAGGTAAATTAGACCATGAAAAACTTCATGAACACTGTAGAAGTCTAGTAAGACCAGGTGTATCATCTTGCAGGTACAGACTATATAGATGGTGTGCTTAGCATACCTCTTATACCTCCTTTTTGTTTATACACAGGGATTATGTGTTCTATACGTACCTCTACCTTGCCATGCACTGCTTTCTTCCCTAATAGCTCCTTACTGCTTTTTCTGCTCCATCCTTTTACAGGAAAACATCTCATTGTGTCATAACCATATCATAGTCTCCATTATATGTTCACTTTGGCATAACTTTTGTGCTTAGGTGACTGTAATTGAGTTTTTCACTAGAGAGTGTTTAAAAATGTTCAACACAAAAATAATCATAGCTGTTTTTAATCATGTGGCAGTTGCTACCATTTCAGTCAGTTCTGTGCCCCTTTGTCAAGAGGAGCCCCTCATTAGGGGTTCATGCAGCAGAAAACAATAGAGGGGTGGCCAGAAAAATAATAAAAGTTGTATTTGAGAATTAATCTCATTTTGTCTTCAGAATTTGCCCTGTTAAGTGAGGTGTGGAGTTAAACAAGGTCTACATCTAGCTGCCCCCACAAGATGCTTGCAACTTCCTTTTTTTAATGTTTGTTTCTTCTGATAAGGCTGTTCCCAAGAAGTCACCTCTACCGAAACCTGCAGCCACTCAAACTTGTCCAGGGAAAAACAAACGTGCCAAGGAAAGCTCTAGTAGTGAGGACTCATCTGACAGCTCAGATGATGAAAAGCCACCTGCAAAACAAAAGCCAAAGTCTGGTACGTACTAAATACCATTGCTGCCATGTGGGAGGATACTTTCTGTTAGTGCTGTTCTGGGAGAAGTACATGTGGGTCACAGGCAAGTCCTGCTGCACACAAGGTCCCAGGTGATGCTGGTGGTGGTAACGTGAACCAGAGATACAGCAGTTCTTTTCATGTGTGCTGTCAGGGCTGGGCTTAAAATTTAGCTTGTCCCTCAGCAAGGGATGGGGAGTGAGTGAGACTGTGCTGCTCTGCTTGGTGTGCCTGCCTGCTATTTGGATAGCCTTTAACTACATTCTTTTCATGTTCCCTGTGTGCCAGGATTTGGGATGTAAATATCAAGTGGTTTGGTTATTCTGTATCTGTAGCATTTTAAGCTTTTTTAGTTTTTTTTTAATGTGAAGTGTCCAGGGCTGTTCAGTTGTAGTCCATCTGATGGGCTTAAATGGGCCTCTGGTCAATGTGGTATAGTGCTTTTAGGATTCCATTGGAGAGCTGGTCTGAGTGGAGGGATCATCTAAGGTCAGCCTCATGCTCTAACCAGAGAATTTGAGAAGTCAGTAAATAAAAAAAAATGAACAGGTGACGTGTCTGGTTTCTTTTCTGAAAAAGTTGAGCAACAAGCTCCTGTTCTAAAAGTGCAGAGGAAACTTCTGCAGAGATCATTGGGTCAGCTGAACCCCACGAGGAGAGTTAGAGTAGAAGCAGGGAGGTAGCAGTAGGGTGGGTATTACGTTTCAGATTATAAGATAGTGTGTTTGATTTTAGCTACAGAAGAGGAATAAACAGAACTGAATAGCAGAAGTGCTTTTTTCTGACTACAACAAACATCTCATGCTGCTTACATTATCATGCTGGGATCTGAACTCTGTGTCTCTCTTCGCAGGTCAGTATAGTGCTGTACCACCTCCTCAAGGAACACAGACAAAGAAGGGCCTTGCCAAAGCTCCTGCAAAAAAAGCTGAGAGCAGTGACTCTTCAGACAGTAGTGATGAGGCAGAGCAGGTGCCCTCAAAGGGAGAAGCAGCAGGTATGTTGTGAGGAGGGGAGGCTGGAGAGGAAGTACTGCATGGAGCCAACAATGGTTTGGCAATGTCCTGGTTTCCTTTAAAAAGCCATTTGTCTTTAGTCTGTGTTGCTCTCTGCTTTTCTGGAAGCTTCTGATTAATCTGAAGGCCTTCCAAACAACACTGTTCTGGATCTGAACTCTCTGCAGGTTGGATTACTTTACACATGTTGGTTTGAAAAGTCATCAGGATCTAGCTTAGTGGAAATAAGCTGGGTTCTTGCTTGACTTCAGTTCCTGACTGGTACACTGATAAGATATTTGGGGAATATTTGGTATACTGAGAATGGAGCTTTTTGACATCTGGAAAGGTTTAGATCTTGGGACAAAGGTTTGATGTGGATGTGGCCTGTTAATTTTCAACTTGCTTTTGCAGGCAAAGCAGTAGTAGCTAAAACAATCCCTGGCCCCCACAACAAAGCTGTGACTAGCAAGAAGGCTGATTCCAGTTCTGACAGTGACTCAGGTAATTCAAGAAATAAAGTTTTGATTCTTTCAGTTTAATGTTTTTATTGGCCAGTTTGCTGTATAGTGATGTATCTGCTTAGATCTTTAGTGTATGAGCTCAAAAACATCAGTCCATGGGCTAGCAAGATATGAAACTGGAAAACAGGACCCTGCTATGCTGAGTGGAGTCTGACCATGAGACAATGAGACTATTGGCAAATGCAGAAAGGGCTACATATTGCTGAATGGAAAGGGTGGGAAGTCATGTATCAGGTTTCTCCAAGGAGGGTAATGGTTAACCTTTTTGAGGCTCTGTCTTAAGATTTTTGGTTTCTGTTATCCCATCATGTTTGGGATAATTTTCTGAAATAAGAATGTAATCACCATAGGAAGTTCAAAATAGACTCAAAAGATGCCTTCTCCTCATGTGACCCTAGAAATGGGAGTGATGTGCTTTGTAGCTTCTGTTGATCAAGTTTAAGGTTTGTAGTGCTGTATTTCCTATGTAAGTTCCCTACGTGCTACATTTCTCCTCCAGGTTTAAGGTGCTCCTGTTGTGTATCTCAGCATCTCTGGTGCCACTGCAGGGAATGTGGGTGGCAGCTGGCTCTCTGTCTTGCATTCACTAGACTGTGTGACACTGCAGCAAGTGTCAGGACTTGTGTTGTCTGTTTTTGTTGCCTAGTTTCTATCAAAAGAGTCAAGTTTTTGATTGCTGTTATCAAAGTGCTCAGAAGTACTGGAATAGATCAGGTTTAGTATTCCAGATTCCTATAATACATAATAAAAGGTGTATTTATACTCAGGAGTCTCCAGTCCATCCTCAGACTGCTGCTAAACTCATTTGATACAGGAATTACTAAAAGGAGATACTGTACTAGTGTTGCCTCACTTTGTATGGTCAACTCTATCTCCTAATTTTTTATGTTTTTTGATCCTTATCACATATCTTCTATTAATGTTTCTTCTCCCTGAGTTTGGTCTTGGTGATACCGGTACTTTCTCCAGTCCCATATTCTGTACCTCTTCTACATTCTCCAAATGTCTGTTTCCTGCTGTGTGTATTCATGAAGAACTTAAACTGTTTGTTTCCGCTTCCTCCCAACAAAGGCAGCCATTCAAGTGTTTATCAAATGCTGCTGGCTGCTAGTTACCTAGTGGGTCAGCCTTGAGCCACAAGCCGTTTTGCTTTTCACTTCCCTGTTATATATATGTTATTACTAAAGTAACTTGGGCATGAAGCCTATTAACTTTTCTTTTTTGTTAGATTTTAGCTCTGAAGATGACAAAAAGAAGGTAGGGAATAAGGTCCCAGCTAAACAACCTGTGATAAAGAATACATCCAAACCAGCAAAAGTAGTTGTCAAGCCTGGACAAGCAAAGATTGATTCCAGTTCTTCCTCAGACAGCTCAGGTATTGAGGTGGGAGAAAAGGAGAATTTCTACATGCATGTTGTTCTTTCTCAGACCTTTGTGTTTCTAGGCAGTGTATGAGGGTGCCATTGGAAAGGAATTATCATTGCAGGGTTGTTTCAAGCAGCTAATGAAGTGCACTGTGTATCAGTGTTAAATCTGTGGTAGCTTTGTGCTGAAGGAATGGGACTTAGCCTTGATTGTTCTTTCTTCCCCTTCTAGATTCTGATAGTTCTGACAAGAAGGCAGCTCCTGTGAAGCCCACAACTAAAGCAGCAACCCCTGCAGCAAAGAAGTCACAAGCTGCCGCAAAGAAAGCACAGAGTAGCTCTGATTCAGATAGCAGCTCCAGCAGTTCTGAGGATGAGAAGAAGAAGAAGAAGAAAGCCACCCCAGCTAAATTAGCTGGCAAAGTGGCTAAGCCAGTGTCCAAACCTTCTACTCCAGCTCCCAAAGCAGACACATCTGACTCTGATAGCTCAAGCAGTGAAGAAGAAAAAAAGCTAGCAGTGAAACCAGCCACCAAATCTACAGCGCCAGCAAAAGCAACTGTGGGGAAGAAGGCAGCTGCTTCCAGTAGTAGCAGCAGCTCATCAGATAGTTCCAGTGAGGAGGATGGGAATCCCAAAAAGGCAACAAAAGGGGTACAGAATGGTTCTAAGGCCACTGCCTCCACAGAGAAACCAAAAGCATCCTCAACAGCAGCAAAAAATGTGAGGTCTAAGCCAGCTGGTGGCAGTAGCAGTAGCAGTGAAAGCAGCTCTGAAGAAGAGACCGGAAAAGTTAATGGAGGTATTATTAGCTATAGTCTGGGAAGTGGGCCAGGCAGTGTTACTGAGCTAAACATGAATGGAAGACTTTCTTAAAAATAATTCAGTCTAATCTCTGTTACTGGGTTATGCCATTTGGTGCAGTACTGAGAGGGAAGGGCTAGCTTTGAATTTGGTGGAATCCTTTTTGTCTGTATTGCATAGCTGCTGGCAGTAGAATTTGTGGTAACATGAAGCACATTTCTGAATAGCTGTTGCCAGTTGCCATCTGTGCATACGCAAGATCTGGTGACAGCAAAGTGGACTGATGGAGGACCTTGTCCATGTGGAGTGGGACACCACAGTTGATGCAGCAATGCACAATCTCAATCTTTAACCCTTCAGGAGGAAAACTAGTGATGCCCTAATGATGTGTGCAAGTGCCTATGGTATGACTTCAAAACCTGGCAAACCTTGACCAACAGAACTCTCAAGTATGCAAAATCATTAATATACAGGTATCCTATTCCATAAAATTATTCCTTAGGAATAGGATAGAAAAATCCTTGCTGACCCAGAATGGCTGTTAGCATCTGGAACAGCAGTCTGTTTTATGGGTGAAGTAATGCAGGGACCAGTTCTCACACCTGTGTCAACATTGGGTTTGCTTTCTGGGGGAGAGATGCCATTACCTTTCCCAACACTGCAGTTACTCACTTTAAAGTTTTATTGCTGTACATCTAACAGGCACAATCAGGAAGAAACAGAAGAGGGAAGATGTTCAGGAGCCAGAGATACCACACAGTAAAAAAGCAAAGATCAAAGCCAAAACGCCACACACAGTTCCCAAGGTGAAACGGGTGAGTGAGGGTGGACTGTGGCGACTGGCTGAAGAAGCATCTCTGTCTTCTGAACCCAAGTTTTTGTTTTTTTGTGGGAGGTTGGGCCCATGGGATTGTTCATATTTTTATTTCCCCCCTCAAGCACTTAAACCTTGTCTGGAGAACCCTAGGGGAGTGCACATATGTGTATAGTAGTATTTTGCCAAAAGATAATTGAATATGCTTGTACAGGAGCATGCCTGAGTTGCCTGATCTGAAGAAGGGAAAGAATGATGAATCTGAGAAACAGTTAAAGATCAAAGTGATGTAAACAGGACTCTCTATTCGCAGGGCAAGGAAGGAGGTTGTCACTAAGGGAATGTTGTGTATTTGTATGTGCTGACTGTATCTCATTTTCTTTCTCAACAGCCAGCCTCTCCGTTTCGCCGTGTAAGGGAAGAAGAGATTGAGGTGGATGTCCGTGTTGCTGATAACTCATTTGAAGCAAAGGTAGGGCTAAGTAGTGTCCAGAGTGGTAACACTTAGTCTCTGTAAATATATGGCTGCAGAGCAGCCTTGGTGTGCTTGTGGGGAGTGTTTTTGGTGAGAACTTGTTCCACCAGGAGGAGCTATTAAGAAGCGTGTTAGCACTGGCAGGAGGTGCATGGGAGAGTGGTATCAGCTCCAGTGTTAAATGACTAGTGTTTGCTGGGTAGGGTGGAATTGCAAAGCACTACCTTTATTCTCTTAGGTACTGACTTGAATTTCTTTGTTTTTCTCCCCCTTCATCCCTCACAGAAAGGAGCAGCTGGTGACTGGGGTGAGAAGGCTAACAATATCCTGAAATACACTAAAGGCAAATCTTTCCGCCATGAGAAGACAAAGAAAAAACGAGGCAGCTACCGTGGGGGCACTATATCTACCCAAGTCAATTCTGTCAAGTTTGAAAGTGACTGATAACGTTTCCTTTGGAATTCATAAAGCATCTGCTCACCAGAACATCTTGGATGGGCATGTGGACATTATGGATGTCAAGCCTGCCTGGAATGCTACTTACCCTAGCCTCTTGTGGGGCAGGCAGCTCCAGTGTAGGGATATGAAAGAGTAGTTGGATGTTTCCCCTTTTGGTTTAGCCCCCTAATTTGGAACCATCCTTGAGCTGGTGTTATTAGCACCACCAGGGTGACCTCCAAGGCTTATATCTTCTACAGTCTTATTTTAAAAGGCTGGCAGTGATATTTAGTTTCGGTTTCCTGCCCATTTAATATAAGAAAGAGAAATCATTCTCCTGTATTTTAACCTCCCATTTCTTTCTCAGCCAGTTTAAATCTGATACCTCTGAAAAGGCAAGTATTGTAACTTGCCTTTGACTAGTCACTATAAGAACAACTGATTTGAGCCCTCTGGCTGTAATCCCCAGACCCATCTGACATTTCAAGTTCACACTTGCAGTATGATGGGGTTCCTCTTTTCTGTGTTCTTTTATGGTTTTACCTTGCAATAAATACTTACCTTCCTCTTCTGTGTGCTCCTGTTGAGGCCACTAACCAGAGTGTTTGGAGAAACAGCACCTAAATACATCGTAGTGGTTGAGTAACAGTATTGCTTGAAGTTGCAAGGTGGAGGCAGAAAGAGCAAGGTCTGTAGTACAGCTGTGGCACTCTTGATAACACTTCCATTAGGAGTGTAGCTGAGGAGTGGAATTGTGCAGAAACTTGACTGCATGGAGGTTATGGTGTTTCACTTGACGGGAATGGGTAAAGAGGCAGAGGAGATAAAGCCCTCTTTGCCTATCTACTTTTTGCTGGTTTTGTTTGAGGCTCTGACTGCAGTGTGGCATTACTCCTTGTTCTCTCTGAACATACAGTGTGCCAGCTTACTGCGAGCAACTTGAGCTGCAGCTTAGTAGGAGTTGAGATGAATGTATCATTAATGCCTTAAATTTCTTTTCTAGGTTGGATCACTTTTTAAGCTGCTTTCCATTTGTTAAATACTTCTTGAGAAGTAAAATGTCATTTTCCCCTTAGCACTAGGGCAAATAAAGCCTGGTGTGGTAAGGTTTGAAGTATTAGCTTCATACTTGTTCAGTATGGGGAGCCACAAACAAGTTCAGAATCTTGTAGCCTAAACTGAGACTTCATGAGCAGCTGGCATAGTATAATGGCTTACTGCTGCTGAGGGGTGGGTTTGCTTTTCTTTCAGTTGTGTAGCTGCCTCCTGTTAGGTGGGTTAACTAGACTTTGGAGCAGTCGTCTGAGCCCACAGCCAGTGTGGATTGAATAGTGGTAGTGCATGTTTGGGAAACAGAGTAATGACTGTGAGAGCTGCTCACTCCATGTGATGAAAGTGCCAGCCACTGAGAGATGAGTGGAGCCTGATTTCCATGTTTCCATTCCCTCCCTAAAGGTTGCCAATGAGAAGAGCCTTGTTACAGGAAGCTACATTTGTGTGCAAAGCAGTGTCACCTAATTGAGGGTTGGATGAGACTTGATGAGCCACCCCCATGTACATGAGCAGCAGCTTTTTCCAGTGAGCATTTTTCAGGACTTCCCCTCTGGCTTGCAGAATCACTCTGGTGTCTGGAATCAAAGCTATAGTGCAGAGGGGCCCAGGAGACCACCGTTATTACAAGAAAGTAAAGGTTACAGGCCAAAGGAAGGTAGTATTTTCTGCAGGAGGACTTGTGAACATCTTGTGTGTCATTTGCCCTCTTTTTTTCTGTTTAGTAGGAACTTATATTTGAAACTCTTTTAAATACTTTTATGCATTGGGGTTTTTAAAAAAGTCTAAAGTGTGAATTTGTGTCATAAAATAAACATTGGTGCCTTTGTAGTCTGAACGGACCTGGTAGTTAAAGATATGGAGTAGCGGGTGGGAAAAGGGAGGGTACCGGTGCTGAGGATTATGCTGTAGGAGAAGGTGTAACCCAATCTGAAGTTTCAGTAGAGGGTGCAGAGAATGTCATTAGCCTCCTTGCAGATCAGCACCTGACTAAGTGCAACAAGTGCTTGGTTGGGAATTGTTTTGTGAGACTCTCAAAACTATGTGCTTGACACTCCTGGGAAAAAGTGCTCCTTTCACAAGATTTTGCAGCTGCTAGGCAGGCTTAACCTACATCTCTGCTCTCTGCTGCTCTCCTGGTGTAGAGGAGCACGCTGGTTTCCCTGTGCAACATTGGTGCAGTTTCAGCTGTGGTTAGTGCTGGGACTGGACCAACAGGATCTCCCTCCCCTCTGGTGTGCGCTGTCCCTCTATGGGTGCCCTGCAACACTGTCCCTCGCGTTCCCCTGTGCACCATCTTTCCCTTTTGCTGTTCTGACTAACCTGTTGCTCTCTCCCTCCTCTCAGCGGGGTCCTGGCCCTGGGTGTGTCCCAGTGGGGCCCAGCAGCGGTCACTGGCGAGATGCTCTGACGCCCCCCAGGCGCACTGGCCTGGCCGGAGGCGCTGACGGCGCTGCCCCTGCTGCCCTGCCGGGGCGGCAGCTGCGGCTCTCCGTGCGCCCCGACCCCGTGCCACACCGCCCGGCCCGGCCCGGCCC
>VWZF01003804.1:0-65870 GCA_013396755.1 Sclerurus mexicanus
CTCCCTTCCGGAACGTGATACTCAGTTCTGCTGGCAAGGTTTAAGGAATGAATGCTAAATCTTTAAGGATGACAGTGAAATGCAAAGTCACGCATAGAAGTGAGAAACATAATCTATAACTACAGGAAACACTTATACACTTCAATGAAAGAATGATGCAAAAGATTATAAGGGGGAAGGGTAATAGTAGTTCACCAGCTAATGATGAATTGTAGTCAGTGCACTGAATGCACCAGGGAATAACACATAAAGAGGAAATTATATCACCATCCCATGGTATGCAGTCTCAGAGTCTGACATCTAGAGAGAAAAAAAGGACTGGTAGATTAGAGAAAGATGAAGAAAAAAACCTGAAGGATTATAGAGGAGGAAACAGGTATCTTAGAGACACTCTTCAGGCACTTCATCTACTTAACATATCAAAGGAAAGGCAAAGGGGTGACTTCCTGCAAACCTTTAAGTGCCTTGAATTCTAGGAGGGGGAAATCCGATAAAAGAAATGCCTTCCACCTGACTGGCAGAGACGTGACATGATTTAATGGCTAGCAGCAGAAACCAGAGAGATGCAGCAAAAATAAAAGTCACATTTCTAGCAATAAAGAGAGTGAATCCTCAAATGTGCATGCTGGGAAGGTGTTGTCTTACCTAGGGGCTCAGAGCTGATCACCATGCTCCACTTTGGCCATTTGTTCTATAAGTCTTCAGAAGTAACAGAAATATTAATTTGCTTAAGAAGTTTCCCTTTCAAAGTGTTTATAAGTCACTGAAGGTAAATTTCTGCAAAGATAAAAAAAGCAAATAATTCTTTTGAAACAACCTTATGTTTTGCATTCATAGAAACTCTGCACAAGGGTGACTTTTTTCCTGTATTTCATTTTGACAAAGAAGTTAAATATATTTATGTATTGTTTGTTATTCCTGAAAGTTTGGTCATTGACAGGAGAAAAAAGATTTTGTTTCCATTACTTTTTTCAATATCTTGTAGCAATCTGTCTCTATTGTAACAAGCTCTTGTAGCAAGCTGCCCTCTATTTTATGATTTGCAATTAGTCCCACTCAGTGGAACAAATAGGTGATGATTTAGCAGTTCCACCAAGTAACAATATCTGGTGACAGGAGGAATAAACCACCAAAAAGCATAACGATGAGGGGGGTAAATGAATGTGAGAACAGATTTCACACATCTGCATTGAGGTCACTGAACTCAGTGGGAAAGTCTTTGTTTTAGAGTGGATGTAAGACTAATCTAGTAAACGTATTCAAAACCAGACTGTTTCAATGGGAGGTTGAACACTATGAATAAAACCAACCCCTACCTTGTGCTGAGGAGAAGCAGGAGAAACTTAATAAAGACACATACTAATTGAACTCTTTGAATAAATATGTAAGCATGAACTGAGAAGTCATAGGTTTTTGTCCTTCCATAACTCCTCAAACTCTATCCAAAGATTTTACATTTTTAAATAGAAGTAGATTAGAATAAGTTTTGAACCCTATCTCTCCTAAAATAAACAACCTACTAGTCAAGTTCAAAGCATGTAAACAGCTCTGATCTGTGACTCTTTCCTTGAAAAAATGGGAAAATCTCATTTCACATTACATCCCTGAATTCTTCTTTTTCAGCTGATAATGATTTCACTTACAGGATGTGTATGAACTCCAAAAGCTGGCTTTGAGGATAATTTCTTCTTTTAGAATAAATTATGTTTTATTCTTCATTTTCAAATGCCATTAACAGACACATTTGGACACTAACTCTGCCTTTTTATTTTTTTTAATGATATGCCATCTGACTTTCAAATAAGGACATGGCTTGCCTACCAACATCTCCTACTTGACCTAGTGATTCTCTGCTAATTTGATGTCTGAAACATCTTCCCTATTGCTTGTATTAAAGAATGAAGAATAGGTTTATGACTAAAAGCTACAAAGTTTATGAATTCTCTTGCCTGATGGCATCCTGTTTTGGAGACTGTGCATGCATGCACAGGTACATATAATGTGGTAGTGGAGGATTTTTCTATTTATATCTATATATAGCACATAATAAAGTATACTTTACAGATTATTGCACACATTTTATAGTTTAAGCAATAAGAATTGTTCAGTATCTGGTAGAATATTCTGTATCTTTTCTTGCCTATAATCTTGTAACAGCATGGTTAATCCATTCCTACACTTTTCAAAGCACTGTGAAACACTCTTCATATTTAAGAAATAGTAGAACTTTAAAAGATGGAATTGTGAAGCTGACAAAAAACTCAGAATCTTAATATGAGTTGGAGAACCAGACATGAAGTCATATGCTTAGAATAAGGAAGGTCAATATGCAGGACAAAGAATGTTTGTTATGTATAAGACATGAAGGACTGCATTTTAAAAACAAATAAGCAGCTCAGAAACATGTTTGAAATTGTGAATAATCAATTTAACTTACTTTCTTGATACATTTCAGAAAGAGAAATTATACGTTTGAATCAGTCAGAAAAGTAACAAAGAACTTCCCCACGATTCCACAGAAATTTTGGATCTATGGCCATTTAAATACAATCAGGTAAAGTAGCAATATTGTTTTCCTTTATTCATATATTGCAGTGACATTTGGTGAAGTAATATTGATCTAGTGGAAATAAACATAATAAGAAGTTGGAGGTGATTAGGACAGCAATGAGGCTGATATAAGTCGTATGAAAACCATGAAATGTAGAGTAAGCAATTACAAGGTTGAGCCCAGTCAGTATGATTAAAATAAATTATTTTAAAATAAAGATGTGAGCAAAAGTTCTTATTCTTAGTCCTTTTTTTCAAGTCAGAGACAACTGAACAAAAGTTAAATAGCAGAGGCCCTTGCACTTATTCCAGTAATGAGTTATAAAATTTTACCAGTGTCAGACTCCTTCCTGTGCTTATTTCATCTACATCACCAACTCAAGATACTCACAAACAACAACATGTCATAGTGAATAGTGCCTAAACTGAACCTCAGACACAAGATCTTTAACTGAAATGCTTGTCCCTACCAGTTCATGAAGTTAATGCATGTGCTGTACTCTTCTTGACACATTTCCCACCAGAGCTGTATATTGACACATTAAAAAGAAGATTTGGCTCAAACAATAGATATTTGCACATTTCTGCATCTTTTCATAACATACTGCCCTGACATATTCTCCACTGAAATATCTTAAAATAAAAAGGATAGCTTCCTTCAAATACAGATACTAGCATTTATGCTCTATTGCCTAGGTTCTATTGGCTCTGATGTAATTCTTTAAATGCCTGTAACTTAGCATTAATTTCAGGCTAAATTTCTGGAAGTTTTCAGTAGGCATATGCCAGTCAAGACAAATTGGGGTGATAGTACTCCCTCAGTGAGCAGCTCTCTGAGTGAATTTATTCATAGTAAGAGATAATGTCTGGACCAAGGTCAGGAAATCTAAATCTCCACAGGAATAGCTGAGGGCAGAAAGCTGAGGAAATAATTATATCTGATTTTTTAAAAAAAATAAAATGGACTGAGGTCAATAATTATTTAAATTCTTTAACCCTAGAGAGTTATTGCAGGCCCAGATAACGCTAGAAAATCATTAAAGGCCTAAAGGATTTCAATCCCATCTGAATTCCTGCTTGAAAATAACAACAGTGATGTTTTGGCAAAAAATGGTCTGGAGTTCACTGGTCTGTACATACTGAATGCAA
The DNA here is from genome assembly GCA_013396755.1 of Sclerurus mexicanus. Lineage (NCBI taxonomy): Eukaryota > Metazoa > Chordata > Aves > Passeriformes > Furnariidae > Sclerurus > Sclerurus mexicanus. The sequence goes on from VWZF01003804.1 coordinate 3,700, forward strand.
GATTATTATAACTTTGTGGTGCAGAAAGGTAAAAACTGCCAATAAACCATACAGAAATGTGGGTTCCAACCAGTTGAGCCTGCCTGGGAAGATGCAGGAGAGCACGAAGTTAAAACATATGAATTCAATAGGCAGGGATCATATCAGGAGATCCTTTTACATATGTGTAGAGCATTTAGTATGAAAGGATTTCCGAATGCTTAACAGAGGCTGAGCTTTCCTCGTCAGTTTGCACAGAGCCCAGGAGCTGTAGTCACTAGGATTCCTAAGGACAGCAGAAGGGCTTTGCAGGACTCCCTGCACTTCTGAGGAAGAGCCTCCTTCTACTGCCTCTGCTCTTGCAAATCTAGAAAAAAAATCCCAAAACAAAGTCTAGGAGGATTTGGTTTTGAAAAGTTTTCAGAACCCTAGCTATAAAGAAACTGACATGCAGCCAGTAAAAGCATAGCTCTAATTTGTAAGGGAAGTAATCAGTACAAATTAAGAGCTGATAAAAAGAAATTACTATTGCAAGGGCACAGGCAGAAATGAAGACATGAAAACTCCTGGAATGTCTCCAATAGAGTTTGGTTCTCATGTTACTGTACTTATAAGAGACAATTAGGAGAGATTTATCTGTTGCTATGAGTCCTTTAGACTAGATTAAAAGACTAAAAATTTTCAATGTGTTGGCCTTTTCCTACTCTTGGGAAAAAAATACAAACCATAGGAATGCTAATGAGGGGTAAAGTGTCCAAAAGATTTCAAATGAATCATTTGCTTTCTGTTCATTTCCCTCTACTTTCCCTTGTTAGTGTCTCCAGCAAGTTTGCATCTCTACCTGTGCAATTTCACCTGGCAGATGGGTAGGAAGTCTGCTTGTGATGTGAGATGCCAAAAGTCTGCAACTGGGAAAAAGTAGAGGTTTATGGAAAAGCGGAATCCAAGATTTGTCAGAATTAGATGAAAGGTCTTCCTAATGTTGCAAGAACACCTTGAAACTAATAGGAGCTCAGATTAACAACCAGCAGTGTAACAGAGCCAGCTCTGGAGTTATGAGCTGTAGCTATTCAATGCCAGCAGAGACCAGGCAAGGAAATTCTGCCTCAGCTGTTAATTGTGCATGCAGAGGCATTAGTGAGGAATGAATCTCTGCAGTAGCTTAGCCAGGACAAAAGGAAGGGATGGCAAGGACTTCTACATCAGCAGAATTATGACATTCTCTAGCAACGTTACTAAATTTAGGCACAAAAAAGAAGAGAGAAAAGATAGCTCCAGTGATGTATTAAAAACGAAGTCTTGTCTTTTCCCACTCCAAAGCATTTTACATTTCTTATGTAATTTCTTAGGGGATGTTTTCTTTTAATGTCAGGCTAACAGAGAAACTGTTTATGGTTTAACAGTGATATATTATCTTAATATAGTGAAAAACTGACAGTCACCAAGGCTCCTGGCCTCACTGCAGTGATAGTTCACCAGTAGAGTTTAATGCTCCAGATGTGACCTGAGCAGCAGGGAGTTGTCCATCTGACCCCATCCTATTTCTCAGAGCTGCTCAGCAGCTCTCATCCTGCTGTGTTTGAAGCTTAGTGTACTCTGCAGGCTCCAGAGTTCAGTGAGGCATCAGGCTTGACTGAATCACACAATGTCCAGGGGGAGAGACTTTTCTGTGTGCAACCAGGATATTGTCAACAAAACCTGGGTTATATAGGCAAAACATCACCATTTTGTACAGATAATCCAGGCTCAGACTTGGCTGTCTTCCTTTGAAAGTATAAATTCCATCCAACTAATTTACAAAAGCTTTGTGAAATAACATGGACTGACACCACCATGTCTGTCCATAGGGATATCTGTAAGATCAGGATTTCAGCAAAACAATCAGAAGTATCTTTATATTCTTTATATTCATTCTACAAGCTAGAGGAACTGTTTTTGTTCTTCTGAAAATGTGCAGTAGCTTTGTTCAGTTGTCTATAACAAAACGCTGTTTTATTTCTCTTCTATCTGTGTTTTGCTCGTTGGCAGATTTGGGTTTTTCTATAGACATGGCAAGGTAAGCGTCATTGAGAGACTTGTTTAGAGCACAAACACAAGAGGAGGCTATATATTTTTTGGGATTTAACAGGACTTTTGGTTTACTCAAAATCTGCCTTGGTCCAGAGAGAATTTTGAGAGCTGTCTGTGCAACTAATGAGACTCATGCATTTCTTATGGCTTTCAATCTGAAATACTAGCAAAATTCTGATAAAACCACTTTGCTGTCATATGATATCAACATACTTATAAGAGGGAGAGAGAAAGTATAAGGTAGGAAAAAAAAAGATGATATTTTTATATGAAGGACTGAGTCCTGGTTCCTATGTGGTATGTTATGTCCTTGTCAGTTGGCACAGAAGAAATATCAGAAGATCTAGTTGCCAAGGCTATCTGATATTGCAACATGAAGATGCATTAAGCAGCAATATGTCATACACACTTTCTTTAGTCCTGGCTTGGAAGTTGAGGTATAATATCGTCATTTGCTTCATCTCTCAGGAAAATTCCTGACAGCTAGTGTCACTTTTACATGTCATTTCAAATTGAACAAGGTTTTGCTATGTGACAATTTACAACTTAGTTGCCAACATGTAAGGAAAGTTAAAAGATAGTGACAATCTCATGGAATTAGGTCTCTGATAGCATTTGGAGTCTTATTTCTCTGCTGCTACTTCACATTTCTGATTCTTTGTGAAGTTGCAAAGGAGTTGGTATCACTGCACATTTCTCCTCTCTTCCACAAATTTTCTTAGCAACATGAAAACCGTAAAGAAAAAAACACACGCTAAGGAATACTACATAAAACTAAAAATAGATGAATGTTCTGTTTTAGCTTCTACAGAGTTGACAGTGCATATTGGATAGTTGTGCATATTTCTGTACAAAATGGCTAACTGAATGTAATCTAATGCAGCAAATGCATCTAGTCGCAGAACAAATCCTGCTGTCCTAATAACATGCAGAGATACTAATAGAGTTTCCGCTTGTGAAATTGCTTTTACAAAAACCATATGGTTCAATTTGACTTGACAGCTTTTATTCCTTCAAGTGTCAGCAATTTACTGAAAATATTATATTAGTTATAATTTATTTATTATCTCCCTCAAAAATTCCTAACAATATTTTTTGAACTCTGCCATTACATCTAGAAAGACTACTGAGCCTAGCAATTGACAAAACCATGCCATATTAAGTTGGTTGCATGCTGCCTGTGGTTTTAATATAACAGCAATATCATTATTTTGACTTATAACTTTAGGGGAAAATTAGCCCCTTTGCTAAATCACAAAGCACACATTGTTATGCAGAAAATACATTTCGTGCAAAAGTATATATAGAAATGTTGTAGTTTCAATACTCTGTGGAATTCCTTCCTAATTCCTCCTAACGACTTCAGAGGCTACGCCTTTGTCTGTGGACACTAGATAACAAAGGCAAACTGCATATTCATGTGGCGCTGCTGATCACTTGTCTAGTTTTTTGTTCTGCCCTCTTCCCAGGTTGGGAGGGGAGGGGGGGGAAGTGGTGAGGGGGGGCGGCTCCTTTTTTNCTTTTGAACTAAGACAAGAAATTATAATAAAAGAGTGTTCAAATTTCAGTATCTAATCAGCAAATGTTAGGATCTGCCAGAATTAAGCTGTCCAAATGAAGAAATTATTTGGCAGGGAAGGTTCCTGTGTCCTGGTCTAATCTGATGCTTACACATCGGAAAACAAATTATAATTTCTTTTCTTGAAGCGTTCTGCTCTACTTGCTCTGCACCCTGGACAATTTTCATGATCACAAAATTAAAGACTGAATAATAATTTGAAATTTGGGGAAAGAACTTTGTTCGCAATGGATGTATTTAGCATTTTGTTTGTGTTACTTGCCAACACTGATTCCTTTTCTTGTTTTGTTGTTTGTTGGGGGGTTTTTTGTTGGTTTTTTTGGGGTTTTTTTTAGGAAAAAGCTTCCTACATTCCCACAACAGCTGTAATAACAACGCAAACTAAGGGTTAGCTAACAGTAGTAGGAGCTGACTATTTTCTGTGATCATGTCTCTGTGGACAGGTACAGCATCCTGAGTGATTCCGTTGAACCCGCAGGCTGACTGAAAGCCAGCTCACTCTCCCTCCAGAAAGTCAACATCTGTGTGGGAATAGTGCTGAACTCTCTTTTGCTTAGCTATCCAGACCAGTTCAGAAGTCCCCAGCACACATGGGTGTAATATGTGCCTCATGGACACCTCCTGTCCCCTGGGAACCTAGGAGAGGGAGATGGTCTAAATGTTCAGGCAGTGGGAAGCACAACTGTGACAGAGCCAGATGGCAAATTTAGGGGATCAGGGAAATTGTGTTGAAGTTTAGGTTTTGAAGGAAGCAGTTTGAGAATTTTACTGGCAGCAAATCATGTGCATATGCCTGCTATGTTGTCTAAAGATGGTATAAGGCCATTACTGGAAATGGTAGAATTGTTAATAATGAAGGAGAAAAGTCCTTTCTTGTATCTGTGTTTTATATATCATCTGCATTTTAAACAAGCAGTCTGTTTCTGTACTATCATAAAACTTAAAGCTACGATTTTTGCTCCCTCCCAGCACCCAGATCTCCCATCACTTTAGAAAGACTGCTTCAAAAGGGGAAACTGACCTTGTCAGTCAAGGAGAAGATTGAGGAGGCAGAAGGGAGATGGTCCTCACTGGAACCTTGCCAGGCCCCCTTCCTCAATGCCTCATAGACTTAAAGCTCTTATAAAAAGGTCAAGTGTTTTACAACTTTTGCAAATCAATCATAATTATCATGTGCGAAGAAAACAGAGCTGCTATATGCTGAATCTGATCCCAGTGTGACTCCAAGCTGGGAAAGAGTCCGCTGCAGCTGTTCCACTACACTAGAGCCATCAGCTTCACCTCATTAGGAAAAGCATTCACCTTCCTATGAGATCCCGGCTGCATAACCTCCTGCCCTGCCACCACGACAGACACGGTATGTGTCACTTAACCCCTTTTGTTCCAAGCTGCACTCAGTTATAGGCAGCAGAAAGCCACAGAAACAGCTAGAACGGCTTTTTGGCAGTACTGGTGTCTAGGTGCAAGAAAACTCTAGCTTTATGTACAAATATTCATGGTGTCAGTATATGTCTCACTTTCTGACAGACCAGCATCCTGTGGAGCACCATGTGGCGCACCAGAAAACAGTGAGCAGTCACCCTGGCAGAGATAACATATTAAGAAAAGAAAGAGATAATGCAAAAGAAAGAACAAATTTGATTTTTTTAGTCACCTTAGAGCAAACTGACACAGCCAAATGGTCCTCTCAGACTAAAATCTATTTCATATTTTGTGAGGGAACAGGAGAGCATGCAATGCCTCCTTATATTTAATTAGCTACCTTTTTCACCAGTCTTATTCGATTTTCTTTATCGTAGGGGAGGTTTTATTAGCAGTTCTTTCAAAAACAAATGTAAAAACATAGCATGTGTATAGCAGCAACATAAAGGGTATGAATTGCTCTGAACTTTAAAACGCTCTGCCTAAAAATCTTCAAGAACTGTGGTCAGAAAGATGTGTCCATGCTTATTCATAGAGCTGAGTTCTATGCACACCTCAGGACTGTTAAAAACCACAAATTGTGTCCTTACATTTCTGGAGATTGTTTGAAGTAAGATTGAATTACAACAAAGGTGAAATCCCATTTTATGAAATTCGGTGGTTGGGTGGGTGTTTTATTATTTAAAGCATTTATTGGCCTCTTTTATAAACTTTACTAAGGCAAAATTTACAGACTAGTAGAACTGTCTTTACTCTCAATTAATTTACTATTTTTAGGACTTTTTGTGGGAAAAGAGTATGTAATCAGGGCATCTCTTTACATACAAAGCTTTGTTGAGGATCAATCTCCTGGACTCCTAGGTCACTCTGTTAATGAAATGAGATTCTTCAAAAAATACGACAGCTGAGTGGAGCGCACCCCTCGCCCCTGCTCCGCCCACATGGTTCCTGACACGTCCCGCAAGAGAGAGACACACAGAGACCAACAGAGAGGGTGCAGAGAGAGAGAATTCATTGAGCATGGGTCAGGGTATTTAAAGGTTTAACAGCCAATGGGGAAGGGGTTAACTAAGGGCCAATGGGGGGACTTCACCTAGTTCTACAGGAAAGGATTCCTGCATACTGAGGTAAGGAGATAAGGACTCTCCCAAGGGGTTTTGGGAAGAAGAAGGGAGATTCAGGGAAAAAAGACAGGGAATCCATGTTACAATACAGTGAAAACTTCTACTGTTAAGTCCACTCCCACATCTCATCCTTTTTTATTTTTGAAAAACCAGATATGCTTTTATTGTTTTTGAAACTTTTGGCACAACTGAATGGATTGGACCAGATTTAGCCAAATATTTTGTCTGGATAGCATTACCCAATTTGGAATTGGAGGGGGAGATGTGGCAGGGACTTTTGACACTGAGTTTTTCTGATCAGTCGGTGTTATGCTGCACATGGGAAGCAGGATCATCCCGAAGGTGAGGCTGATGGGTGATTGCTTCCAGCTGTTGGTGCTGGATCTGGGGGGAATCCTCCTGGTGGACTTTCACTCGTCTGGATGGCATCCATCATGGACCTGTTCCTGTGGAAACACAAGCGTGTTCTACTGTTAAGTACACTCCCACAAAAAATCTCAGGGTTTGCCTGTATTTAGTTCATTCACCACTTTTAAACATGAATATGTTTCAACACAAAAAACATATGTTTTGGTGTCACCTCTTTACAAAAGGGTATAGAAGTAGGGTTGTGGAGGAAATCAGATGATGAACTTCTTCAGACACTTTAATCCCTGAGCAAGCGTCACCCACATGAAGTCGGAGAGCAACTAGGCCTCCTTCTCCACTGGGCATTACTGGAGCTTTGATCCCTTGCCAATAGCTGACTGTAACTGGAAACCACACTGCACTACAACTCTGCTGCTTTGAACATAGCAGGAAATCTAGTTCCTATTGCCAAGTCTTCCCCTCTTCATGAATGAGGGTACCATTGGAAAAGGAAGTACTGTAGGTTGCAAGAGTATGTTGCACTGCTACTGGGAGACAGTGGGCCCAAATGCAGTCAGAACACAGGATTGAGTTCCTTCAGGTGTATAATTTCTACAAAGCATTTTCTAAACTATGTCAAAGGGTGAGGTAGTGGTCTGTATGGATACTTGGTGGGTGGTGAAAAAAAATGTGTATCTCAGTTCATGACTTAGAAGGAAAAGCTAAAGGAAAACAAACTGAGAAAAAAAGCAGTTTCAAGAAATCTTATTATATGAAAAATCCTATTCTATAATTTTTGATTTAAACACTTGTTATTTTAGGTCTTTTCCTAATGGTCATAAACTTTGCATACATCTTCAGGTCTTTGCTATCAGAAAGGCACATGCTTCCTTCTCACTTATGCCATGAGAATGGACAGTGAAAGGAAAATGGGGTGGCTGCTGGAGTAGACCCCACAGAAGAAACATTACATGAATTTGGCACAGCCTTCTCTGAGATCCGAGACTGGTTCCATTGCCAGTAATCAGTCCAACCCAAATGTGGGACCATTTTGTGGGATAAATTGGACATTTTAAATTGTTTCTCTTCCTGTCATTTAATGGTGTTATGAAAATCAGACAGCATCCTAAAAGCACTTTCCATAGTGAAGCAGTGTCTGGTAAGATAAAGCAAATTAGAACACACAAGAGAGGTAATCAGGCATGAACCTGGGAACAAAGACTACACCCCCATTCACATTTTGATCTGGAGCAGCAGGATAGAGATACTCCATGTTAAATCCCTTTGTAAACCCGTTTTGGTATGTAATAGATGGATTCCTACTAAATCAACCCAAAGTAGATATTCCACTTTGTACAAAATGCTTTCCAAACCATAACAGGTAACTTAGTTTACTTAGTATCCAAGCTAAATGGCATACAGATAGCTTTGATAATGCGGGTAGAGGGGTTTCTTTTTTCTAGTCTAAAATAGAACTCCAGAACTATACTGACCAAAAATACAGCATGCAGAATTCTCTCATGCAGAATTTGATGCTGTTAATGTTTATATCCCCCTTCTTTCAGCAATTTTTCCATGGTCATGGCTAATGAAACAGACCATTCTTCACAGCAAGAACACATGTGAACATGTTGGAGAACAGTGTATGCACTTTATGCTACATGACAGGATACAGAACAAGGTGACATTTTTGGAAACTGAATTTCAAAGGATGTGGGAATAACACAGACCATCTGTGTAGTCACTTCTTTTTCTGTTAAAAACATGGAATTTACAAACAGGAAAAAGTTATTTGGCCCAGCATGTCTGCTTTTTTGGCTTACCTTAATCCCACTTCCCTGTCTTTTCACTCTATGACTTGACTCCTTTTGTGCTGAAGAAGGAAATATGAGGCTCTCTTGAACTCGTTTACACTTCCTAGCCTCAGTATTCTTTTTGATTATTTATTCCATATCTTCAGAGCCAGTCCAAAGTAACACTTCCTCCTGAGTTTCCTTGATTTAGTTTATGTTGCCATCAGATTTTGACAGATTTTGACTAATGTGGAATCTTAACATTTTTACATAATCTTTTTTTCAAATTGGTGCAATGAAGAACTAGAAAGTCTGAGTATTTTACAGATACCAAACTTTTCCTGAATTACCATGTATCAGAGTCATCACGAGGAAATTTAGATTTCTAAAACTCAGATGACTATGTCTCGGCTTAGCATGGTGAGTTCCTTTTGCTAATGAACAGAACAGTTTATTGGACCCATTGTGGACTTATTTTACGAGGAAATTAATTGCCCTGTAGGTGCTTATGTGCCTCTGTTTCTTGCTAAAGAAACCTCGGGATTCTTACTCAGAGTGAGAAACCTAATTCTAGATGACCTAATTACAACTAATGAATTCCACACCATGTGTCCACTGCTCCACAAAAAATATAAGGTAATTTGAAATAATAGGATTCAGATATGTAGGTTTTCATTGTGACTCCCATTTCATTACCTTATCCACTGGACCACTAAGCCAGAAAATGTCACTGCTGTAAAAGTAACAACACCTGAAGAAGTTTCAGTTTCATTAAATATTGCTGAAGAAGTCAGGCGTGACTTCTCCCTGCTGAATAACATGGTGAATCTAAATCTGAAGATATGTAGCCACTGACTGAGAAGAAGAGCAAACAGCTCTTAAGTCATAAACAATTTGAGGACACTGCAAAAAGAAGGTTTAAGTCCTCAGGAAATTCTACAGCTGCTTGAGAAACTAAGATGCTGAGCTCTGTGTGGGATGAAGGGTTTTGTTCAGAATGACAAACTCAGAGCAAGGCATGACTTTCAGCAGAGGATGTGGAAGATAGGAAAAGCAAAAAGACAGACTCTTTTTCTCTGTATACTTATGTAGCTAGTGACCTGGGGACCCAAAATTACATTGCAGAGTAAGAACTGCTGAAATATCACTCACATAACAAGCAATGTCATTGCCCTTTTCATCTGGGTAGGGAGCCCCTAGATGCAGAAGGGGAAGTAGGAGAAGAAATATTTTGCAGTCACATAAAGAACAGAGCACCTCTCAGGTTTATATAGAATATTTTGTTCAAGTATTTCTGCATTTGTCATTTTCTATCCTTAACTTTATAGTATAAGTCTTACTAATAGGTTTATTCATTTATGTCTGTACTTTGGGAAACACTTGATAAAGAAAAAAATCTCACATGACTACTGGAAAGAGACCCTTTACACGGGCAGGTAGCAAACGGACAAGGGATAATAGCATTAAACTGGAAGAAGGTAGGTTTATGTTAGACCTTAGGAAGAGATTCTTTGCTATGTGGGTGTTGAGACACTGGGACATCTTGCCCAGAGAAAATTTGGATGCCCTATCCCTGGAAGTGCTCAAGGCCATCTAGGTGGGACTTAAAGCAACCTGTTTTAGTGGAAAGTGTCATGGATGTTGGGATCTTTAAGGTCCCTTCTGACCCAACCAATCTATGATTCTATAATTTCCACTGAACCCAATAACTTTGCTTTTGAAAAGAATTTATAAATGTACTTACTGTGACTCCACAGACTTATGGGTGCTTATGGGTGCAAGGAGTATCATGTACCTCTGCTAACCTGTGGGAGTGGACTTAACAGTAGNGTTGGGAGGTGGGAGGTAAATCAATTGGTCAGATCATTCTTGGGCTGCCTCTCAGTCACACTGGAAAAGCATCTCACTAGGTCAGGATGAAGCTTTGTCTTGCACAGTTCTCTTCTGAGAAGAGCTTTGTCCTCTCCTCCTGCTTGGCACTGTAACCTAGAAAGGTCTGTACTGGTTTAAGGGTAAACCGGCAGGAGAAATGGACCCACCATGAGAGAGATTATAAATCAGAGTTACAATTTAATGAAAGGTATCGCAATAGATACACTGACACAAAGAGAAAACTGCTTTCAACTCACCAAAACCCAGCAGTATAACCCAGTGTCCCGGAGCACAAGCCCAAAGGGGTTTGTTAACCTTTGTGCTGAGACCCACGTAGTTCCCCCAAGTCCAAAGCAAAAGGAAGTGAAGAACCTATTGGTGCAGATGATGGCTGTGGTCTGGTCGAGAGTGGTGGTTTCCTCCTGCCGAGGTCCTGCTGCTCCTCTGGATCCAATGAGAGTAGCCCCACAAGTCTTCTTACGCCCGCTTATGTACCTTCAGGGATCACCCAGTCCCTCCTCCAGGGCAGGGACTCACACAATGGGTGATTAACTCTGAGTCATGGGGTATTGTTGAACTGTTGATGGCCCATTAGCAGTCACACCCCCTCAGGCTGGGTGTGAAGGTGCTAACGACTCCCTGGGCAGCTGCTTCAAGTGGTCCATTGTTCTTGGGAAATGAATAGAGGGGGGGTAGAATACATAGCTTTTATCACCCCTGCACAGTGATAACTGGTCCCACCTACTGAACTAGAACAAGGTCCTAGCAAGCTGTTTCATTCTTAGGAGTGTGATCCAACCCTCCTTTATGCTCTGCTATGCTGTTTAAATCCAGAATAGGCAGAAATTAAACAGTGCTGGAGAAATATTTCCAGGACTTCCTCAAAATTTATTTAATGTACTATAAAGTACGTTTTTTAATATCTAGTCTATTTACCACTTAGGCCAAGAAACATACAAAAATTTGACTCATTTAAACACTTGCAGTTTGCCAAAGTACCAGATTATTGCATGTCCGAAAGTATGGATACCCTTGGGGAGCTAAGCAAATGTACATAAATCAATATGAGAGGCCATTATTGCAGAGAAAACAGTGTTGAGAAACACTATGCATATAACTAGGAGAGTTCTTGGCAGGTATTATATTTAATAACAATGCTTTCAGTAAGGAAATGTAAGGTTTAGGCTATTGGCCCTGCATACTACATCTAACATTAAGTGATATATTTTTAAACCAGATTTCTGCTATATCAGACTGTCATTCAAACTGAGCATGCTTCCTTTCCTTGTTTGTGATTAGCCTTAGGTATATGCCAGCACAGTCATCAGGGTCAATATTTAACATGTCATTTTGATATTTTTATAGAGAGGAGAAAGTGTATGTAATTTACATGGATTCATAGTTTCTACTACAAGCTGTTAAAAAAAATGTTGTGGATTGCATTTGAGTTTTTTTTTTTGTGGTAGTTATGTTTGCCAGATTGTAGCAAGGCATATGTGATATGGAGGGAAAAAAATCACAGCTTGAATAAAGTTCAGCATTTGAGTGGGTTTTATTCCCCCCTTAAAAGTAAACAGTTTTCACAACTAATCCCACTGCTCTGTTTATACATAAACTAAAATGTGAAGAGTACACACAGTTGTTCTCATTAATTTGTGATAGCAATAGTGACTTCAAAAAATTACTCCATGGTTTATGCATTACCAGGTTCTGAATTTGACAGGAAACATATGCAGAAACAGATTTTCAGACTTGCTACATTACAAAAGGGGTGGGAGGCCATGGAATAAATACATTCAGATTTGTCTGTTATATTGGAGTTCCTTCCTCTCTTTCTTGGTGTTCCTTGACAACACAGACCCATAAAACAGTGTGGAGGTTTGAGTTGGCTCCCTGCCAAAAGCCAACAGTAGCCACACGGCTTCCCCCCCACCCAGGACAAAAGGAAAAAAAAAACAGAAGAGAATTGTAGTNTCCTGCTTTTAGGTTGCCTCTTCCACTTGACACTAATTAGCAAATACGCTACAAGGTGGAGAAACCCTGAAAAAAAAAGTACATAAAATATTTCACTGCTACCTCATGGATATAGAAACAAATGAGCCCTCAGAGCATATCTTGACATTTGATATGTTGTTATATCTAAGAATTTGCAAACTTTAATGACTTTTCTAGGAAATGCCTTGCCTGCAACTCTTTGTCAAATACATATGGCTTTAGGTTTAGTGTAATGCAATGAACACAGGAATTTAAATTATTCTTTAAAAGGCATTCTGTATTTTCTGTTTTCATTTCAGAAGAAGGGAGAAATATATCACTTGATTACTCTGATTAGGTGATATGGAAATTCACAGCTGTTGCCTTTTAAAGAAATGACACTGATGCCATAAGAAACCTATGAGTAATAAGGTAACATATAGTTAATAAGCTGGACCTTGGATATGAACTCTTGTATGCCTAAAGATAGAAGCTCTTTATATCTTTATTTTATTACTAAATAACTGAGATAATTTTCAAAAATAAGACCCTGATGTACTCAGTGGTCATGAAAATCACACCAATTATTTGTCACTTTGGTTCTCTGAAGCTTATGTCAGGTTACATGTATTTAAAAATAAGACTAATGGAAAACTTACAAGTCACCTGAAAGTCTGAAGTAGGAAGATGGAGAATTTTATCTAGACTCGTTGTTCCTGCACTCCCACGACTAAATTGAATCTAGTAATTTCCAGAATTTCATCCCTGGATTTTCATTAACCCTACAAAAGCGAGGCTTATTTAGGAGTAAATAATGTTTTACTGGCCACTTCCACCCCACTAGTCCTCAAGATACATGCACCGTGTTGCCCTCTGAGAAGCTGGTGTTTGCCAAAAGCTGCCACATACAGTATCTGAGAAACTGTCCAGTTTTTTGTTTCAGATTAGCTGAGTCTGAATAGAAATAAAAATGGAGTAGCTGTTATGGCTAAATCATGTTTTTTCCAAGCATGCTAGTGTAACAAGTGCTGTCCCTTGACTGTACTCTTCCCCTCAATCCTGTTATTATAACGCACTCTCAGTGCAGATCAAGTGTGTGTATGTAATCCTCACAGGGGATTGCCTTCCAAGGTTTGGAATCTACTTGGACCTACTCAGCATCTGCTGGTGTGAGTGGCAAAACAGTCTTTGACGGTACTGAGATGATACCAGAATTGAAGTTAAAGCATTAAGTGCTGGGAACATAGAGATGCAGATGGATGAAAAACAGTTGGGTAACAAGCAAGGTGGTGATACCTTCCCTGCCTTCTCTCATCTCAAGCAATGCAGACAAAGTTCTCAACCAGCACAAGGCTCTAGTATGAGCTGATTTTGCACAGAGCTCACACTCCGCAAAGCCGGAGTGAAGTGGAGTGGAATTGTAATAGATGGTTTGGCTCTAAGTGATGCCTGAGAATGAAGAGCAAGTTGATATCTTTAGTTCAACTCTAACAGTTAAGAGACCCACTGTGAATTAAATTCTCCAAAAACACGAATAAAGACATCACTACTTATAATGATGAAGACAGTTTTCCATCACAAAGAAAATGAATCAGAAATATATGTATCATAACATCAGTTTCTGAAGTAATAGAGGTTTTTCATTGTTTTCAGTTACGTTTAGGCAAAAGACAAAATGCAGCTATTGCAGTCCCTGGAAAAGTACCAAAGACCACACAAAAGCCAAAAATGAGTGGCATGTTTTAAAAACACACTTCAGGAAGACATAAATCTGTACAAGAGTTACTGGTAAAAGGAAAAAACATCTTACAGGTTAAGAAACTGATACTCTGATAAGAGTTCTAAGCAAGATCTGAAACCAAAATGTGGATAAAGACTTGGACAGTAAAAGATTTTGATAAAGCAAATAATATTTGCTAAAATGTGTGTCAGCACAGACTCACTTTAAAGTAGGTTGATAGTGCTGTGACACACTGCACACAATCGCAAATTCAAAAAACCACAAGACAGAGGCAGAAAGATCTGAGAAGTTCAGAGATAGCATCCAGAACACCCTATCCAAAATGCTCCATGAACAAACCAAACAATCCAAAATTGCATCACTCTGCTGGAACAAGTGAGTGGTTGAGTCAAGACAAACACATTGGCATTGCTAACTCAGAGAATTTACCAGTGGCAAACTCAAGCAGTGTTGCAATGAGTGATGACTGATATCTTAGCCTAAAACAACTCATATGTCCATGACTTTAAGCTATATATCACACATAAGCTAGCACCGTTCACAAAATGGGGCCCGAATATTGTAAGTAAAACAATGGAAAACAGTAAAGGAAATTAATCCACCCTAAAAAAAAAATTGATCAAACGTATAATGTATTTTTTTTTCTATTCTCTTTACCCCAGATAAAATTGTAACATTTTAAAATAGATTTTTGTAAGGGATATAGAGACTTCAGATATTAATTTCAGTGCCTGGACACGGAATCAAAATTGAAAGACAGAACATCAATATCAGTACAGTAACAATCTTGTTAGATCTCAGATGAAACCTGGATAATGATTACTAGATATTGAGTGTCAGACACTCCTCTGTGTCAGTGTCATAATGCCAGAAGACACCTAAAGGGACTGGCCAAGATGTTAGAGACAGTGCATTCTGAAACCTTATTATCACTGTAAAGGGTGGTTCTTGTAAATGAATGAGATTTTTGTGTAGCAAAACATGTTTCTAATGGAAAATACATAGAAAAGAACACATGAAACTTAAATGGAGATAAAGGAAATGTAAGAGAAGGTCCAGAGACATTTTAGAGTATCTTCAGAGGAACATTAGGAGAACTCTTATTTCATATGCAAAACTGCATGTCAAGAGAAAAAGCATTTTTGGTAGTGAATTTGGAAAAGATTAATTTATTTTGCCTGTGAAAAATTGTCCTGGACAATGATTCTAAATTTTTTATATGATGTTACTAAAAATTAGCATCTTAATGCACGCTTATGTATAACACATTAACTTTTGGAAGTGACATACCTTACATAATAATGAAAACTTTTCAGTGGATTTAGCAATTTGCAATGAAGTACAGATTTAAAATATTGCAATTTAATAAAACGACAACTGAATCAGATTCTAATACACCATTCAGTTAAAATACGAAATTACTGGTGCCCAGATGGCACGTACTTCTAACACTTAGCTTCAGTTAAAAGAACTGCTGCACTGCCATCACCTCCAGAAAATGATGCAATGCCTATCTAAGATAGCAAATATGCTTTACAAACAGCAAGGATGTTGCAAAATGTGACTCCTGCTCATTTTAGATTGACTCTCCCAGCAGAAACAAGTTGTGGACCCATTTCCAAGTCTTAGACAGTAGGAATATAAATATCATTATGTGTGTCATTTGCTTAGGAATGTCTGAGATGGCAGGAGCTTCAATAGGTAGAGAGGGATGGTCACCCTTCCCAATTAGGATAACGTACTGTTTTATGATGGCAGAGGTGCCTGTATTTCAGGGTGAATGTATCTGGTAACAACACTTTTCTCAGAGTCTAACTGAACACCTTTAGGCAGTGTTAACACATTAATCACAAATATTTGCAATACTGTGTGAGACTAAAAGTATTAGTCCTTATAAGTAGCCCATCTCACAGAATGAAATTCAATAAGGAAAAAGATTCCCCATAAAAAAATTTCTACTAGCAGCTTATGTTGGTAGAGGTACATCACTGGTCCTAACTTCAGCCATTTGAATTTCACTCTTTATGATTTTTAATTTAAATAAAACCCAGTCATCTGCTGCCATCTTGTTTACAAGACCTTGCTAACTGTCTAGATAACAGCTCAGTAAGAGATCCTTCTGTTAAATGCACTTTATATACACATGGGTAGGTCTCCTTCAAGTTCCACAATTTAACTTACTCCACACTACAGTAATTCAATCTGATCCCTATTCAGTTACAGCGCTTGTCAATGTACCATTGATAGTATTTTCATGTTTGTCAGAATTCCTGCTAATCTATTCACATAATGCTTCACAGATTTACTGAGACTGCCTCCACAATACAATTTGAGTGACTGTACCTTTGGGAATGCTTGGAAAAATGATAAACTGCACATATTTTTTTTAATTCAGACTGGATTTGTGCATTGTGTTCCTTGTTTATTTATATTAATTCCTAAGGTATTTGGAAATCAGGGATTTATTTTAGGATCACACATCTTTGTTATGGTGAAGTTCTTATTCTTTTTTTACAAAAGCTGTGAAGAATCGTTTGGGAATCACTAGTATTGTTTATGTGTTTATCTTTGATCACTAAAACACCATGTGTGGACCTTGGAAGTAGATTTGCTTCACCTGCCCTGTCATCTTCATTGGTCCTCTGAACATATCCAGTCCTCATTACACTGGTATATCATTTATAAGGCTCTCCAGATTCACAAAATCTATTTTCTGCAACTGTGCATGCAATTATGAAGTTCGAATGGTGCACTACTCTTATTAATGAAATTTTTTGAAGTTGTGACAGTGATGTCCTTTAGCTAATTTTTTGTTGAGTCAATAGATTACATGAAACATAGGAAGCATATGGCGAAAATGTGCATCCTCCTGGGGTGCATGATCACAGATACAAAGTGGCACTGTTAAGCAACACATGTTGTATGTATGCTTTTGGAGAAGCTGCATTAATCTTTAGTTTCAATAACATGTCTGGGTATGAGTGTTAAGCAACACATGTTGTATGTATGCTTTTGGAGAAGCTGCATTAATCTTTAGTTTCAATAACATGTCTGGGTATGAGTGGGAGGGGAACCGAATCAAGGTAAAACTCAACAGCTGTGCCTTTGTCAACTCAGAACAAGTGAATCAGGAAAAATGGAAATAATATGATCAGGGAAAAATGGTACATATGGTAACCACATGGTTAAAGAACACAAGTAAACATGTTTCATCACAGTTTGCTAAGCAGTTTTTTGGGAGAGTTTGTTCACTTTTTGAACACCTCATGGTTCTTTCACCCTCTTTTGGGGTGGGAAAGACAATTATTTCAGGAAATGAATGGAGACATTGGTGGCCAAATTAGTAGTTGACAATCCAGTGAGAATTTCTAAGTTCTAAACATTTTTCACAAAGTCAAAACCAGAAATTTCCATCTGGGACAAATAAACAATATAAAATTTATTATTTTGTTGTTTGTGGTTTTTTGGTTTTGTTTTTTTTTTTTTTGTATTTCAAAAGAATATATATTTTGAAACAGCTACCCAAATTCACTGATACCAAACTGTAAAACTTTAAAAATCTATAAATATCAAAACCAAAACAAATTTAACATTTTTAACTTGTTTTTTTTTTTAATTGAGTTTGGCTTCAGATATCTTATAAGTACACTTTTAGATGATAAACAAGAAAAATATACATAAATAAATTACAAAGAAATAGGCCGTCCAAAGCATTGCAAAATTAACATAGCCCCCTACCTTGAAGAAATTAGCAAAGCAATTGAAATTCTGAAGAATCCTAAGGCTCCTGGATCGAGTAGACGCATTTAATTTCGGATACATGAATCATATTTAAATATGGAGTTAATTATACAAATTCTTTAGCAACATATGGAAAGCTGAATGGTAATTATAGCTCATTACTATCTACATCAGTAAAGGCAACAATTCAGATTTGGCAGTTACTTCTCATATCAGCATGCATGGTGTCTGGCAGCCCAAGCAAACATAAGATTTCATCACTGGTTGCACAACTCCATCAACTGTAAACTATCTAAGTGGTTGTGTGATCTGAGGCACAAATAAAATACAGCTGATGGCCTATTTGTACTTAGGGCAAACAGGACTGGATTCCTGATACAGTCCTCAGTACACAAGGGAAAACATTAAATGTTGTCAGGAGAACTGGAATCTGACTATTGTCACCTAATCTGAAATCCTAATCCAATCCGTAATTTTATATAATCATAAATGACATTCATGTGACCAAATGCAGAGACCTGTGGTGTAGAATCCATCAACCTGGAACTGTTGGAGCAAGTCCAGAGGATGGCCACAAAGATAGTAAGAGGTCTGGAGCACCTTCCTTACAGAGACAGGCTGAGAAAGTTGGGGCTGTTCATTTTAGAAAAGAGAAGGTTGTGTGGTGACCTCATAGCAGCCTTCCAGAGACGACAGAGAGGAACTCTTCATCAGGAACTGTAGTGATAGGACAAGGAGGAATGGGTATCAATTGAAAGAGAAAATTTAGCCTGGATATTAGCGTGAAATTCTTTACTGTCAGGGTGGTGAGATACTGGAACAGGTTGCCCAGGGAGGTTGTGAATGCTCCAAGCCTGGCAGTGTTCAAAGCCAAGTTGAATGGGGCTTCAAGCAACCTGGTTGAGCAGGGTGTGCCCATGGCAATGGGGGACTGAGACTAGATGATCTTTAACGTCCCTTTCAACACTTAACATTCTATGATTCCATGAATATAGTCATTGGAGAGTAGGGTGATGTCTACCTAACCTTCTATAGACATCCTCTTAAAGATAAGATGAATATTTTGGCTTCACTGACTACACTTATTAGACAAAATTTTACTGTTAAAGGAACATAAAATATGCTTTTACGATGTGTATCTTTGGTCATCATACACATACTTTTGCATGCTTCTCCTGTTACCTGTGATATGAAACAGTTGTGTGACAGTTCAACAGCTATGACCTGTTAATGAGATCCCAACATGAGATCTCAGTTCTGGAATGCAGATACACTTGTAGTTACCTGCAAACCTGATGGACTTAGCAGTTGCATCAGAAAACCATTAGGTATGATCCGCTATGTACAGAGGAATACTTTTAAAAGATCATACAAGGGGAAACACACCAGTGATTAAAGCACTTAAGTTGGAGAACATATACCCTCAAAACCATGATGACAGAAGAGCAAACCAAGGCTGCATATTCTAAACTGCAAGAGGAAACAAGAAATAAATTTGGCAGTGCACTATCAAGTCATTTTGTATATTGATGGTAAACTTTTGAAAGATGCCTATTCACCCAGCTTGCATATCTTTTGGATTTAGAAGCAAATCCGAATCAAACAGACCAGATTAAACACTTTAAAAACCTCTTGCTGTTGGGGTGCATACAATACATTTGCTATCAATATGTATGGATTCCAGACAAATTGCACCTGTGGTTTTTCATATTCCCTATTGCATATTAGATGGTAGCATAATTTAGAGATTACAGTTATACAGGAAAACTGAATTCACACTTACACAGCCATGGTGGGACAGTCATACACACAGAGCACCAAAATGTGCCATTGCCGCATGATCCACTGAGAAGCAGAACCCAGAATTAAAGGGAGCATATGGAGACTTTTGCTTCAAAACACAAGCCTTAAGAAAAGTAATGTAAAATGCAAGTCAGTAGCTAGGAAATGGCAGTATGTAGACTCCACCAACACAGATAAGACAAACCCGAAGGAGCTCATATTGAAAATCAAAATCAAGAAAGAGTGGTGAAGCATGCTAACTCAACAGCAGGTTAAAGAACTGGTATAATACAAACACAATGTTAAAGATTAATCACTATTAAGACAATTCAAGGTAAGTGAAGCTATTGATTTTATGTCAAATTACAGACAAAATGGTCATTATGTTGTAAAGGGTTTTTTAACTTTCCCCAACTCATCCTTTTTATGTATAGCCCACATGACACTATGCCTACCTCTGAAAGCTTAGGGCTCACCAGTGAAATTCTCACTGCAGGCTGCACAAAACCACCTGTACCCTTAACATCATTTAGGTTGTTAGTCCAAATTATCTACCGAAGCATGTTAGATGTTGTAACAAATTGTTGCATGTTGTAATGAGTTTATATGAGAGCTTTGATGCCTGCATGTTGTCATCAATGCAGAATCATACAAAAAAAAAAAATATCAGTAAGGTTTACAAAGATTTGAGTGAGATGGACCAGGCAATTGCCAAACTATGAGTTGTCCCTTTCAAGAGAAACTAAAGTAAGGAGAACTTTAAAAAAAGGTAAAAGTTTCATCAGCTTCAGAGGTCCCAGTGTCTTCTGATTACATATATAGGTGCTGAGAAAAATACACTGTCTATTTGTAGTTATATATTAAAGTCACAGTAGCCATGCTGTCACTAATTGCAGCAAATAATGTAAATGGAAATTTTGTTTTTCAATAAATGCTACTTTTCTGGGGAGGAGGGTACATATTTGAACAATTTCTGACCTATTCAGTTTGGTCAATACTTTTGGGTTCACATCATATCTTGCTTGTTCTTCAAGCAATGTATTCTTCTACATGTAGATATTCTGCATTATGGGTAGTTATTAATAACAAATCACTAATCTCTGGAGCGCAACAATTATTTCAACCTGGAACATCCACTTTGCCCTTCAAAAACCACACTTTCTCTCAATAGTAAACATCCAAAATAACAGCATAATTGAATGAAATGCAAAGGAATTATTTATGTAATGGAGACATCTTGTTCTCATAAATTCTTGAATAAGAAATAGCTGACAACCTGTTGAATTTTCCTAGGGCAGTGCTGACTTTCTCTTTATCAATTTGATGTATGATTTATGAAAGCAGAAGCATCAGGGTAAAAATTATAAGAGAACCTGGCTTGCATGCTAATAAAGAAACGTCAGTGAAACCAATACTTAGAAGTTATAAATTAGGTCAAACTATTCTCAATTTTATTGTTGATGTTCATTTTTGTCAGTATTTCAGACATAAAATTCCAGGTAATTTTTTTTCCCCAAGCTGGTACAAAAAAAAAACAACAACAAACAAACAAACAAAAAAAAAAAACCCAAGGGGAGAGAACTGCTGAAAGCCAGTCTTTTTCTATACTTGTATAGTGGTTCAGAATGCCAAAGAGTTATGCTGGGCTCCATGCAAATGTTTCTCTTCACTCTTGTTTCTCCTCAATTTCATCTTCAAAAATGTTGTCTGTAAGCTATCAAATACCACCTTTGAGCCCAAAACAAGGATCTGACAAAAAGTTCCAGGCTAAGTAAAACCAAATGTAGCTTTCAAAATACATGAGTTTTGGGACATCAGCATTTTGAATAGTTCAAATAAAATTTAAAACACTACAGTATTAGAAGAGTAACAAGACCTTTAAAATTTAAAATTTTTAATATTTATAAACTGTCTTGGCTTATAAACCCTTTGGTTTTCAGAACACTGTATTTCAGTGCATATTTTGCCAATATCCTTCCATGTGCTTGCTTATCTGGCTTGGGAGGAAAGTCCCTGCACTAATGCACAACATAAAATATTTTTGCTCAGGAATTCATACTACAGTAACCAACAACCTTCATGATTTAAAAGCAAGTTCTAAAGAAATAAACAAAACCTCTTAATTTTAGAAGAAACTTCAGATTTTATGAGTGGAAATTTTTGACCTCAGGTGGGTTATTTTCTGTTGACAAAAATAATTTGGAGGTGAGTGATATTGACTTGCCTTTTCAATAGTTATTTGTTCCTGCTGGACATTTACCTGGTACTCTCTGATTCTATATATTACTGTCAGAGGAAAAGTATTTTTTTTTTAAAGAGAAGTAATATACAAAGTTAAATACCATTTGTGCTTTCAGGGTTGCACAGGTGAGAAAATAAGAGAGTAAGTAGTTCACCCTATTGTTCCACTTATAGTTGGAGCTCAGTGGCAATGTTTTGGCTGAGGCTTAGTTCGAGTGGGCATAAACCCAGCAGAATGATGGCAAAGTGGAGGAAACAAAGCCTGATGAAGATGATGGATTTCCTAGAGGCTTTTATTCAAGAAAATCCCTATGACTAATAACAAAAGCTCACAGCCTAGCTTTAACTATGAACAATCACTTTCTATTAGATGATTGAAGAAAAGAGGAGTATTTTTTTCCCATCTAGGCATTATCAAGAGGTAGCATTTGTTTCTTACAGCCGTGAACTTTGCTACTCACTGTGCTATACTCTATCAGCAGATTTCAAAACCCACATGATGCCCAAATAAGATGTAGGGGCTCAGGAAGACTCTGTTGTCCTGTGCCTCTTGAACAAAGCACCTGGGAGAATAGAAAAGGTATTTATGCAGAATGATATTGGAGAGCTCAGTTTTGCCTGTCAAGAAAGGCAATAATCCCTTCTACACAAACCTGTGTAAAAGGGGGCTTTTCTTACTGGTACTGCAGCATTTAATAGAGGCGTTTGAACTAGACTGCTGTCATGTACAAAATCAAAGTTCTGTGAGCAACAGAAGAGATGTTTCTAGCTGTTGGTAAAGTGTCTTCCATTGAAATTTTTTTGTTACATGTGGTAGATTGCTGAGCTTTTAAAGTTTCTGGATGGTCTGCTTGCAAGAAATAAAATGAATGGTCAAGGCATGATTCGCTATCATCTTTGTGAACAAACATTTGGGGTACCTTTTTGTGGAGAGAAACACAAAAGAATAAAATAATTGCACATACTACTTGCATTCTCATGTTGGATTTACCATGGAATAATTTTGCAAAGTGGTAAATACTGGGACATTTCAAACTGAGTAACTAATTGCCCATGTTATGCTCACAGTTTGCCTGTATTGTGCATAAAAATATATAGCTTGGATAAACAAATTCAAAGACACTCAGTCTTTATTTCATCAGTTATATTATGTTAAAACTGTATTACTTTCTAATTAGCAAATGAAAAAAATAATATGTAAGGCTTTGAATAAAGATATTTTTATAGAGCAAGACAAACAACTAGCTGAAGGAATCCAAGCCCTGCACACAATGCAGGAGCAGTGGGGTAAACAGAAATGAGATTCTTCTGCATCAACAAAGGAAATCCTTCACTTTCTTGTGCCACAGCTCTTCCGTGCAGTGCTGTCTGTGTGAAAGCCTGTAACACTGCCAGGTATCTAGAATATTTCAGAAGCCTTAGGGATGGGTGGAACTTAATATTGACCTCTTTACCAAGTGATAAGGATATGATTGCTGAGGAAGGAATTTCATTTAATGGTAGCTTTTAATCCAGAGCAAAGAGAACAAAGATAGAGACTGTGAAGCCTTACAGCTAACAAACACAGGAGTCAAAAAAAATGACATGTTTGAGAAATTTATCAGAGAAGGAGGGTAAGTCAGTAGCTGCCAGTATCCACTAATATGTAGGTTTAAAAAACAAAACAAACAAACAAACAAAAAAACCCAAAAAAATGTTGAAAGAAAGAGGGCCTGTGTCTATTGTTGATTTAGACTTAGCAGGCCATTCATCTGAAAGAGTTGGAAGGGGAATCCTTTAAGGCACATAAAGTGTTCTGAACTCCTCAGTGAGTCTGGAATGGTGAAGTTGCTGTATTTTGTTTCAGCCCTACCTATTTGTGGCAACTAAACTTTGAAGAGGCATGAGATAATAGGAACTACTTATAGTGCTAAATTGAGCGAAAGCTGGACCAAATCTTGAACAGAAAATGAAACAAATCTGTTTCTGTAGCTCAGACTGATTACTGAACAGGAGCAAAATGGGACCCTGAGGGGGAAAATGGAGTAGTTCAATAACTTACTATTTCAATCTGAAGCTTTTAGAAGGTAAACGGCATCCTGACATCCAGGTCCTAGCAGGGGACAAAAATGCTACAAGAAATCAAGCTTCCTACAGCAAGGCATGTTAAATCAGAGTCCACAAAGCAGCAAGGAGCTGTGTGGGCTGTGTTTTGCTACACAAGTCAAAACAAAGTCAGAATTTGAAAAATAGGCTGTACTGTCTCACCTTGGAAGCTTTCTGCAGTGCTGTGCGGAAAGTCTTGTCAAGAAAGAACCTCCATTGGGGAAGTCTCAGGTAAAAGCAATTGTAAAAAGGTTTGGGATCTTCTAAGGAAATAGGATGGTCCTGACAGAATCCAGGACAGTCAGGGAAGCACTGGTCTCTTGGATTACACACCCTAAATGCTGAGCTGGAAAATAAATAAGCACCTGGGCAGGCCAGTTGGTATGGATTTCAAAGTAATTAGCAAAAGAAGCACCTGGAGTCTTTGGTCAATTTGATAAAGAAGACACTCAGCCCCTATGCTTTTCTGCAGGTTTATGCTGTTCTCCAGAATGAGGTTTGACCTTTTGGTTTCATGGAGCAAAATGGACATCCTGAAGGATGCAGCTGAGCTACTTTGGTTTTCCTAAAGAAAATGCCCTTTATTTTAGTGATTACTTCCTTTTTTGAATCTTTACCACCTAAGAATGTGATAAAATAACAGGAAGTGTAGCATTTAGCCATGAATGGGGCTTTTCCATACTACAGTGATGAATGGATATGTCTGCACAACATTTATTGCTGCTGAGCTAAACCCACCAGCAGGAGTGATTGATTGATTGAAAAGATAAATTGATAGATTAAAATGAATGTTTTATTTGGTGACTTGTGTCATGGACCTATTGGAGAAATACTCATCAGTTCATTATTTCTTGATTTTCTATAGCTCTTGTCTTTGATAATTTAATTTTCTACTAGGAATGAAATGAGAACCTAAAAAGTGCCCTAACATTCATATTTGTGCTGTCAACCTTTTGTTTAAGTTTGCATAGAAAATTCATATGTTGCACCGACTCCTAAAGAGAGCCCTTTGGGAGATGTAATGAGTATATAAAAGGTAAACTGTTTGCAGAACAATTTTTATTATGTCAGCAAGAAATGGTTAGTTGCACTTTTCTAGTCCTTAATAGTTGCTTTGTTTAATTCACTTGTAAGACAAAGCTGGTATAAAATATAGTAAGATAGTGCAATGAAGCTATGACATGTTGTTTTTTAATTAATAACCTTATAAAATATGAATTACCGTGGTTAGTAAATCACTTGAAATCTAATTAACTTACCTTAGCTATCTTGTTAGGTGCCTGTAATACTAAAATATTTTTACAAGGTTAACATTAATAAGATTGTGATTATGCATTTCTGCTCATTTAATTATATTGCAAAACTTATTTTGTCCTTAGATGAGCATTAAGCATAAATTCAAAGAGCCATCTTTTAGCAAATCATTTGATTGCTGACATACAAAGTCTGATTGAATTACAAATTCAGTATTAAGTACTTTTAGACTGAATGTTAATTTCATAATTTACTGTCACAGAACATAAAGACTTTTAAATACCTTTTAGATGTTTTTAAAGAAGGAGGCAAATAGTTGATTGAGGAAGAAAGGACGTTTGGTAAGCTTTCTTATCTTGAAGGGAAAACTAAGAAATTTGCTCTTCTAGCTCACCATTTTGTGGCAATCAAGTCTGCAGCTACAGGTAGAGTGGATCTCTCATTATTAAGGAGAGGCTTGCACTCCAATAAAGCCTGAGCAGTAATAGTGTGTCTTGTTCCTGGAAATCTTTTCCTCTAGACTTTGTACAAACCAATCAGCATAATTTGACTGCACTTGTCAGACAGCTGAAATGTTTTTTAAGGCATGAAAAGTTCCTATGTGAACACCCAGGGTTTTCATATGAGATGTGTGATTTGGTCACATATCATGTGTGACCTTCATAAAGTAATCACCTTAAGGAGCTCAGCTAAACAAGCAGGAGTTGTGTAATAAGGTGATTGTTACTTCCTCCTTCCACTGTGTGACTGATTACAAGGGGTACTCTAACTGTCTCACTAAAATTTAACAGGGTTTGTGTAGATCCAAGATTAGAAATGGTAGACATCATAAATCAAAATTTTACCTTTCCTTGGAATTCCAACAGTAAAATGATTCTTATATCAGAGTGAGGTACCTCACCGTATTGGTACTTCTCATATTTTTGTGATTAGTTGCTTCAGGGACATCTGGAACATTACTGAAATAAAAGCGTGGTCTAGAACTTATATTCTATAGTCAGTAAATATATTCAGTGAATAAGAAGAAAAACCTAGAACTTATCTTTATGTGTTACTGAAGCTGTGCTTGGTTTTCCTGGAGCATGAGAGGATCCTTTATTATTTTGCTATAGATGAACTTCGTTCTCTGACTTACACACCTTCTTTGATTTTAGTGCAGCTATGCCAGTTTGTATCATGGAGCATTCAATACTAATTTTTCAGATGTCTATTTCCTATAATGATTTTGGCCCCAATCACATCTCTAAAATTTACATTTACAAATGTATTCCCAGCAAGTGTTCATTTATGACTATGAATATGAACAAAAATAAATGAATGAATGAGTGGGAAAAATGTTCCATAGGTTTATTTTTGCATGCTTACTTTTAGATTTTCAGTAAGAAAATGTGCTGAGCTTTTTCTAGTTTAATGAAGTTTATTATGCGAGTGGTCCCAAAGTAACTATTTAATAAAAATAATCATCTAAAGCTGAATAAATTTTCCATTAGAAAGGATATATTTTCTGAAACTCCTCAAGATGGTTATTTCTGTTTTCAGTATAAATCCCAAGTACTTCTGTATCTTATAGGAAAAACTTATAAACACACAAAGAATAATATTATTCTCAAATTTTATTTTAAGGGCCAGCAAAATTAAAGTGTAAAGAAAATTATTGCAGTTATGTGTGCTTTTATACAGGTAAATGTGAGTTGTGAGGAAAAAGATAAAAGTAAGCTCATAAACTATACATCTTCAACATTACTGCATAGTAGAATTGCTATACATAATTCTTGTGCAGTTTATCTGGAAAACCTGATTAAGATATACTGCAAAATGAAATGGCTGATGCCTAAAAATTTATGGGATTATATGGGGACACATGACCTAAATTCCTTTGTAGAATGGATTTTCACACAAAAATAAATGGGTGCTGATTGGCCTTGTCATTGCCATAGTTCTGTGAAAACAAGTCATGAGTGTGTGTTGCAGTTAATATTCGTGCTTGTAGTCATGTGTGACATGCAAATACAGGGATGAATTTCACTAGGAGAAAAGACCGACCTTTTTAAAAGTAAGTTTAGACCTAACCCAACTAAATTTTAATATAAGCCATGGATCAAAATCTGTAGGACAGCTGTAACTGATAGCTGGATACTCCATATCTTCCAAACATCACAGTGTGGGAGTTCAATACAGCAGTGACATCCTGACCACATTCATGACTCTAGGGATATTATTTTAGTAGAGACAGATGGATCTTTTCTTCTACACAAAGATTGGCAACTCTAAAGGTTTTTTATTCTGCTTTTCAGAATGGGGGAATTGAAGGGAGACATCCCTCACTACGTGGAACACACTTCTGAGTCATGCACAACTAGCATGAGCTAGCATGAGTACCCATGTTTTCTTCCTCAGTGATAAATAAAAGTCATAAAGAGGATGACTGACTGAAAGTGGAGATAGAAGAACCCCAAAATATAGAAAATCTTAGTCCAAGACAATCTTAATTCAGTCCCAAAAGTACAGTTTACTTCACATGATCAACTATATTTACAGAGATTTCTCTATTTCAACTTGTTTTTCATCTGAAAAGGAAGGCCACACATATGAAGCAAAGGAAGGTATGGAGTAGAAGCGGCTCAAAGTATGGGAGAACATTTGGAGGTTGCAGTAGCAAACCAAGTCAAGATATTGAATGTACCTGAAAAAGTACAAATGGCCAAAAAGAGGTTTATATTTCTGTGAAGATCAGCAAAATACAATTTCCTCTAGCTTCATTTCATTTACCAATGCATTGAAAGTTGATATTTGACTTTTTACCACAGGTCAGCACAATTAACATGTTTCAGTCTTACTGTGTGTTCAGAGATGGATTTGTGTATTTTATTGCAATGCCTGTAAGATATAACAATTAAATAAAATAATCTCATAGATCTGCAGGAATGTTCCAGGTCCCAAAGGGATCTAGGATTCAATTAAAGTATTAACAATCTGTAAACATATCTAACATATCTTTCAAATGTGGTCACATCTGTTCCTATTTAGAACTAAATATGCTTCTAACAAAAGAATTTTAAATAAGCATTTAGTTTTCCTTAGGTAGGCCTAAGACATTTTGTCCTCTCTATGGGGAAAGAATTGACATGTGTATCCTAGAGAATAATTGGTGGCTACACCCCTTTTGAAAAAAAAGATTACTGATGATATAAAGGACATTTCATTGTCTCTTCCTTAATTAGGAAGACCTAACACTTGTAAGTGATATGAAATTTAACTTTCCCACCTGTCTTTAGTCATCTTTTATGTTTGTCTCATGGTACACATCATGTTTCCCGTTCTTCGGTTTCTTCTTTTTTTTCCTAAAAATAAGAGAAGCAAATTATTAATTACTGGTTATGTTGTCCTCAAGAGTTATTTTTTAGAAGTTGCATTACCTAAGGATAGAAGTACAAACCCTATTTGATTTGAGTGAAAGGGATCGTAGAGATAAATATAGTCAGTGTAAGCCAGAATCTATCCTTCCTGTGGTAATGGGTAGCATTTGTACAAGAAGCCTATTTAATTTCATTAAGGCTGATGCTGAAAGTAACAGGTCACAGTTAGGCACATACAGGGTATACCATGATTCATAAGACAGTCTGTCTGTCTCTCTGAAACTTGTCTCCAACTTTCAATTTTTGCACATTCTCAAAATATCTACCCTTAGCAATTATGATGTCAAAATTAATGAGTAAAAAATGCCGTGAAAACTATGCGTAGGCATTGGTCCTTTTGGGTAAGCCATAATCTTCATATTTATTTATTAATTAATTGCTGTGCAGAGCTGTTGATCTGAAAAGAAATTCAATTCTAAAAGGAAAATTGAAAGAAGGCTGGTACTTAAAAAGGCATGCTAATCACATAAACACAACTTGTCACATCACAAGGAAAGATGGATAAACACAATAGGTGTTCATCTTGTTTCAGCTGTAAATTCTTTAATGACCTCCGCACAAGACGGGAGTAAACAGTAGTAAACAGTAGAAATTAGGTCACATTGTTGAGAGGATTGTAAAGGAATATTTCAAGCTGGTAGACACAAAATCAAAAAGGGCAATTTCAAAAACAGAGGCATTTAGCAAGCCATGTCAGGAATAACAAAGACTGCTTTAGAAGTGCATTAATAGTGTAAAGTGAGAAGTCTGAAGAAACTGCTGGCCTACTCCCTTTGTGAAACAAGGAAGGTAATTGCAGGTGATACTGAAAAGAACAAAATGTCACAGTCTTTTGAGACAATTTTCCCTAAAAATGTCAGTTTATGACTAGAAGATTAGTGCAGCAAGTTGCAGAGGAAAATGAGCAAGATCTTCAGTCAGAACAGGGAAGACAAATTTAGAGACTATTGGGATAGTTAGGGGTTTGTCAGATCTCTGAGTGCAACCCTTTCCCGCCAGGGAAAAGGACTTAGGGCTGCTTCTTGCTGCCCCTCAGCCTGCCCTATTTCCCATTGTAGAACCACTGGAATACGAGACTTGCTGGCAGAAGAATGAACTCAAAACAAACAAACTAAAAAACTCTAATCAAACAAACCCCTGCTCCACCCCCCAAACACAGTTTCAAACAAAAAAAGGAAATATTTTCCTTTAGCATGGAAAGCAGAGTAGCATGGGAATTACAGATTAGTAGCATTTTAATTCCTTTCCCAGCTAAACCATGAAGCAAAGAGATGACTATCTGTAAACTTGGAAAATAGCACATAGATAAATAACAACTAGGATGGATTTGTCATGAATAATCATAAAAAATAATTTTCTTCTCCATCAGATCTTGCTGATGGGAAAAGAGTAGATTTCTTGGGCTTTGTTGCCATCAATAAGGCTTTGATACCACCTAGACAAGCTGGGAAAACATCTTTTAAGAAGCCCATGAAATTTGAGCCACTCAGGTTAGTCAATCATATACAAGTTGTTATCTATCAATTCTCTATGAAAATAAAAGAGTTATCACATGGTCCTCTGCATCAAGCTCTATCCACTTCTATCCAATACTTTCACTAATGAAGTGCATGTTGAGACAGAAAATAATCTTGTTAAATTTTTAATTTTCAAAACAATATCAGACCTGGACTGTAAGTCTGTTGGAGGGCAAGATTAAAATGCAAAGGAGAATTCTTGATATATTAAAAAAATATTGATATTCAATATATCAAAAATACTTAATAAGAAACTGTGCAATGAAAATCAGTTGCACAATAAAGGACATAGACACAACCAGATAGAGATTTTTTTTCTGAAAATTATCTAGATTTAGAGGAGAGCCCAAGCTGAACAAATGTATTGTTATCATAAAAAAGGAGAAGTTTTTCTACAAGAAACCTGAACAAATACTATGTTTTAATTTTGCTTTGAGAAGAATTCAGTCACAGCCATTCAATTTGGGACAATTAATTCCCAAAGAAAATGTGCACAAGTTAGGAAAACCCACCAGAGACCAACAAGAATGTTCTGATATAAAAATCCCAGGTGATAGCTATAGAAAGTACTCTGGTATGCCAAGAATGAAGAATAGAAATTATGATAATTATGATATTTTTGTCAAGTGTATTAAGGTCTACTACAAAGCAGAAGGCAACATCTGTTTTCAACAACCCTTGTGAACAGAACAAGAAACAATGGATTTAAAGTGTAACATAAAATACAAAGCCAGACAGCAGAAAACATTGCTGCAACAATGGTAATGAAGGATGGGGATGGATTGATGAAGGACTTGAGGAGTTTCATTGTTGAATTCGTTAGACCGCTACCCAGTAGGGAATCACCCAGATACTCGCTATCCTGCCAGAAGATGGGCTGGTGGTTGTCTTGAGCTTAATTTGCATTTCGCTGTGTTTTTGCTATAATCAAATTTCTTATTGACCTCTGCTGGTACGATGTATGAGAAAAACTAAATCTTCTGAAGCTTTTTGTCTGGACTCAAAGCAGTGCTAAATATAAATAAAAGACTTGTTCCTAGATATTCTCCTAAAAATGTCAATCTCAATTAGAGTTCATCTCAGTAAGAACAATGAAATTACCTAGGACTTCTAACATGACATGACCAAGTCATTAAATCTCCTTCCACCCTATATACAGTAGGTACTGTCTAAGCCCATACATATATTATATACATATAGATACATACATACATGTGTGTGTGTATACTTGCCTATATGTACAATAATACACTTTGTGTGTGTATCATTATATCATGCACATGTAGTATATATACCAAGGCAGATACATATTCGTACAGACAGCATTGTCCAAAACACAATTCAGAGCACTTAAATTGTCTTTGTCTTCAGTGATTATAAAGGGTACATAAAGAACATAATTTTTAACTTAGGCAACTATATATTCTACGTAACTATTCCCACCCTCTCCCCTGCCACTCCTCAGTAAAATTATTTGCAAGTAGAGAAAACATGAACATACACTAGGAAAAGAAGAATTTATAACAAAAAAGCTCATTTAAATAGTTTTTATTAATAGCAGAATGAACCTATTCAGCACTCATTAATGTTTTTGAGACAGACGTGGGAGGACTTTCCTCTATAGTAAGCAAATTTGATGTGAAATCACAGGTCCCTGTGCCACATGTGAATTAATCACAAGAAAATTCAAAGATAAATTGGCTCTGTAGTCTGTCACAATTGCTAATGACAATAGTTCTTTGCATCTTCTTCAGATGAATCCTATTTTTCCTATTACAACTAATTTTTGTCAGCACATAATTAATAGATTAATTACTATTATAGCAAGTATGTCTTTTTTTTTTTTTTATGTTCAATACACAGAACCAATCATATTTAGTGAGATTAGTGCATTTGTCTTTGTAATCAGTACATACATGTCTGTCGTTCTCAACTTTCCAATGACCTAAAATTTCCTGAGCTTCCTTTTCTGGTCATACACATTCATGTTAGTTGACTTATTGACTTACAAGTCATCAAGTATTTCAGGTTTCATGTGTACACAGACAGCTTAACTCCTCTATTTTGTTATACAACTGCATTGTCCCAGAAAATCATAATTTCTGGCAGTTAAATGTATTAGACTGAGCCACTGATATGTTATTTAAGCATTTTAAAGTAACAAGGAAATAATTATTAGCCTGCAGCACAAGAAGGAATGTATATTCCTTCTGTGTAGCTTAGGAGAATTCTCCATGGTGTCTCTGTGTTTTATATGTAAACACATCCAAAATCAAATCAAAAGCTGCAATTTACAATTTTTACCAAAATAAATAATGACTGCTAAAACATTTATTTGCCCCGTTACTGAATGTTTTCTCAGACACAAAGATCATATGAAGAAATATTTAGAAACATTAGAAATTTTTGTTTCAAGTTGCTAATGGTCATTCATGTCATTGTGTTTCCTAGGAACTGTAATTCACTGCTACAAATTCAGCCTCAAACCATCATAAACAAACTCTTAAAACAGGGGGAAACCGCATTGTTTCATGGAAGATGTAGTCCAGGAAAAACTGACTGTAGAAGGGAAAGAGGGCTTGATACAACACAGCAGTTTATGTAGATAAACATTAAATTCAGGTTAAATCAAAATTAAATTTATTTTGCCAAATAAAAATTTAAAGTATTAAAATGTCATTGGAGTCTACATTTCTTTTGAATATTTCCATTCATAAATTTCTTAGCAAGATTCCTACGGAAAATTTTAATGTCATAGTAATTGAGTTATATTTTGAAAAAAAATATTCTAAGTAATTTTTCAGTGATTTTGAAGGGAAAATAATGACAGCAAGATCTACCTATGTTTAACCTAAAATTGTCTTTCGAATAAAAATAAGCTGATGGGGCAAGATGATGAATGGAGTGAACGATGAATCTGTAGTTAAAGATGATTAAAATTCAACCTTGGGAACTGTTCAAAGTGAAGGCCATTTAAGATTATCAGGGAACTGGGATCCAAACTTGACAGTTTTTCAACAATGAAAAATAGTAAACTACCTGTACCAAGCAGCAGAACCAACTATTACGACAAAGTCAATCCAGATTCACTCTGCTAAAAATGAGAGGGAGAAGAAATGCTTCTTGACAAACAAATCCAGTTGCTGTAGAGGAACTCTGAAGAGATTTACTCCTGGATCTTTTCTAAGTGTGCCGCTGAAGGATCTCCTCAGGTTTAGTTGGAAAATTATGCCAGCTACACCATAGCTGGTCACCTGGTTGGCATTTATCAACGTTTGCATGCCCAGATAGATGCTCAGTGCAGGAAGTAAAGCTGACCCAGGATTTTACAAATAAAAAGACAATCTCAGGCATGCTGACATTCTTCAGTTTTAGTGACTGTGCTGTGATATAGAAACCAATCATATACCTTTGTAACCTAGGCCACTGTTTTGAGTGGGCGTTCTTTGGGCAGCATTTATATTTGCTTCTAGCTAGAAATAAAGTTTCAAATGACAGTTTTAAAAGTGAAGTTTTTCGGGTGAAATGAACCCACAGCTTTTTGGTGAAAAAATCAGAATCATTAACATAAAAATGATACAGAAAACCTACTCCTTTGAGGGAAATTGGTTCTGAGTTGAAAATGCAGTGAATTTTTTTTTCCTTTTTTTTTTTTTCTGTTTAAGATTGAAGAGAAGCTTGTTGCCTTCATTCTCACGCATTTCCCTCTTCTGCCTTGTGAACATGACTAGACTACCTTCACTGAACACGCAATAAATCTGTATCTGGACCATTTCTTAGATAGCAAATTATTTCCCTTCATAAACTATGGAGGAGAAAAAAAGACTTATTTTCCATTTATTTTTCACCAGAAGTCATCAGACACATTCAATTTTTAAACAAGAAACTGTAAAAAAAATCAGAATGAAACATAAAGGTGGTGTTTCAGGCAGCCTTAAAAGGGACAAGCAACATTTGTATGTAAATGGATGTGTGTGTGCTCACACTTGTTTGTGCCTGCTCATGTAAATGGAAAAAGGGAACTTTAAAGGTTTAAGGATAACAAACTGTCTGAAAAGGTATATCTGCTTATTGTAATGGAGACTTTTGTAACTGCTTTTGGAAAACTAATTGAAATGCACAAGTGCAGAGTATGTTTTGGCCCAAAGCAATTCTAAGCCGATACATTTACTGCACAGAATGGCTAGTAATTTCCACCCCTGAAGCTGAATCCTCCTGTATTAAAACTAAAAAACTTGATAAGATTATATAGTAGTGTTATTACATCATAATTAAGATTGAAAAGTGAAAAATAAATTTACCAGTAGAAAGAACTGAGAGTGTTAGAGGGCAGAAATTATTTAAGATGGAATTTGACTAGGACATGAGGTTCTAAATAGCATTAATTTTTAAATTACACTAAATACTTAAAATGCACTTCTCATTTAAAGTCTTCTATTTCTAGAAAAGCCAAGGTCCCAAAAGCTTGATAGAAAATTTATTTCTTATTTTGCTGGAGAGACAAGCACCATATGCTGAATCAGTAAAGTAATCCTGAAAGTAAATCCTGAAAGATAGTTCTGTCACCAGACTGAACCTGCCTCAAGGCAGCTTGCCTTTTGTATCTAACGGAATGGTGTAATTTCACAGCAGGACTTACTCCTTGCTCTTATTTTTGGATCCTTTATTTTGTTGCTGCATATGGGGTCACTCAGTTGCCTCCTGTAAGCAAGGAAGCTATGGGTCAGAACTCTGCATTCTTAACTTTAATTATGAAGGGAAATACCTCTACCTTTTTGAGAGTGGACCTTTTTAACTTATGAAAAATACAGAACAGTGTGAGATAAATAGAGACTATCAAATTGATCGTCTTGTTAAGGAAACTTCCCTGTCTAACCATTCAGGAGCCACAAATGCAGTTACACTTGCACCCCCTGAGCTGGGACCAAAACCACTTCACAGCTACACAGACCATGCTCACACAGTCAGACCAGATTTCCTTACTGGCTCAACCCCAGGTTTCCCATAGTCAGAATATTCCTTCTCAGATGTAGAGATCCATAAAGTAACTTAATCATGGTGCAATAAGTACATAACAAAATAACAGCTCTGGCTGTTACCTCTGAGGAAGAACCCATGACAAAGGAAACCCTGGGCTTTAATCCCCTTACAGTAGTCTAAACACACGAAAGTCTGGGGGTTGTTGGCTCCTGCCATGTCTCTGAGTTCGTGGTCCCCTGGCTGGGCTACAGGTCCACGTGCCCTTTGTTATACGAAAGGATTGGCAGTTTATGACTTTTTACCTGTAAGTTCTGTTCAGTTCTTATGCAGATATGCTACTGGGCAGTGTCACCAGATCAGCACAATGCAAAATGAAATAGAAAAGTACAGAAATATGAAGATTCTGAGACAGCTGAACAGGTTATTGGTTGTCACATATCTTAATTTGAAGGGACACATTTGCTGTAGGAGCACATTTCTCCATGTTCAAGTCACTCATATTTCATTTCATCCTTTGCTCATAATTGTGCTGGATATTGTGCACCACAAGAGCTTAGCTATGATATAAGTCCTAAATTCAGAGGGCTAGATCAATGAATTGATTATACATCGCTTAGTACATACAGATGACTCCAAGGTGAATATCAATAGCTGAAAACATTAAGGATAGGAAAGTTAGGACAGAGCTTCTGGACTAAATGAAGGTTATTATGTTCGGATAGTGTTTTGAATGAGATATCTTTAAATTAAATGGATTACTCATCAAGCTTGACCCATTGTAATTAGAAAGTATAAAAATCCCTGCCCACATGCAAAAACTAGATATAGTGGTGGAACGGCTTCTAATAATATACAAATAATCAAAGTTTATATGGAGGTCACTTGTAAGTATGTCTGTACCATTTCTACACTTTTGTCAATCTCTCCCTGAATTGGGCATAAAATGCTTCTGTGTTCTCATATGCAGGTCTGGTAATTGGGACATAAATCTGGAGAGTAGTAAGAGTAGAGTAAAATGCAACAAAATAGTGTGTTCTCTTGTTGGACTGTATCTCTCAGTACAGTATTTTCCTGTCTGCTGACAGATCTGTTGTGTTCTCAGGCAAGATCAAAACTAGCTAGTGCAATAAAGTCTGGTTTGTGAAAGTTTCTGTACTAGATTTGTGATATTCAAGTAATTTATATTTTTTTCCAAAATGTGGTTCAAATACCATGATATGTTTCACTAAGATTCTTTTCTTTTTGCTAGTAAGGAAAACTTGCAGTGCTAAAACAGATACTATGAAAGACAACAGAATAGCTTTCTTTCTTTTTTTTTTTTTAAATATAGATGATGTTTAAATTTAATCTCTTATTCTGTCATTAGAATTTACCAGAAGTGTTACACTAGGGGTTAAAAAAAAAGAGATGTTCTATAGGAGCATTTTAATAAATTAAGCAGGAGATGTAGAAATACTCTTGGTTCTTTCCCTGGCCTTGCATTGTGCCTGGCAGCTCATTGACTGCCTTTACCTGTTTCCTTGTGAGGAAAATGGAACTGACAATATTTTGCCTAGGATCAACAAAACATCCACCCAACAAAAAAGATGGAATGATTTGTTCTTTGTTAATAGAAAGTAATACGAAAAGTAGACTCTTAGATTACTTGCAATCATATAAATAGAGCTATTATTGATCTGTTTCACAGGAAGTAAAACTGCTCAAGTTTGTCTCTAATGTTGTGGAGAGATCTAAGCTCAATATTAGCACAGGAAAAAATAATTGATTTCTGGTAGCTCCAAAGACTGGACTTAAAACAACTGTACACTTTGCTTGTGGGCATAAACTGCTGAAAATTCAACTTGTCTAGTTCTGTCAGCAAAAAACACACTTTTTTTTTTTCTCTTCTGCAAAATGTGACATGCCCCAGGCTATCAAAAACTGTAACAACATTTCTGTTAAACTGTCCTAAAAATGGAATTCTTTGGAAGACTGGAACATTAAACTAGTGACCAGTATAAGTTGAATTGAAGAGACATGCTAGGGAAAGAACAAAAAAAATACCCCTAGAACTAAAGAAATTCAGTTAAATGAACATAGAAAATGGTGGAAATTCCTGAATTCCTTACTCTACCATTATTTCCTTTGAAAATAGAATTTCCTGCCAGGATGAAAATTGAAAAGGATTTCAGGGTTGGCTTTGAGATGAGAAAGTGAAGTTACATATGTAAGTGACTGAATGTTTTCTTTTAGAAAAAAAAAAAAAGAGGCCAGAAGTGAGTCTTTTGAATAAATGCCATAATTTTCAGAAGGACTAAGCAGCCAAGAGTTCCCTTTGAACTTGAAGTGTGTATTTCAGGAGTGCACCAGAACAGCTGTAGTGAAAGTCACATTCATGTTGCCTAATAGTTCCATTGTCAAAGATTCATGAAACTGACAAAAATGAAATCAAATAAATCCAAACATTTCAAACCATTTTTGAAATTTATCAGAGGAAAAAAATGAACAAGGTTCCATTTCTTCCCCCTGTGAAACTCCATCCCAATTTGTCAACATCTAGTGGGCTGAAAATTGCTGTTCCCATCCTTAGTGCTTGCAAGCAACACAAGGAAGTCACTTGCATGTGGTCTTTTACATGGAATTTCTCAAACTTAGAACATGTACCTTGCAATTTCAATAGAGTTTTTGTTTGTTATGTCTTGGTGAGATACACAGTTTTGATCCATTAAGTGGCTGAAAAAAATAACAGGAATCAATGCAATTAATGTGTATTTCACTGAATTTGGCCTCTTAAGGAAAACAAGCAACATCTATTTTTGCCAGCAAAGTTCTGTTGAAACACAGATGTGCAGACATATCAAGAAAGGCAAACTGTGGGAACATTCTCCATTTTCCTGGAAAAAGCAATGAAGGGAGGCCATGCACAGTGTCTGGTTTTTCAGACTCAAAAAAGTGCTTGTCAGCCCAAGAATTTGGCTGTTTCCCAACAGATCATCTGCTTTAATAAAACTTATTACCTTTTGCTATAAACTTTGCATTTGTTTTCTACTTTTAAGAGTATATTACTTTCAGCAACCATTCCTAATACTAGGGTTTTCCCCGGCATGTATCAGTCTTTTGAATAGTCCATTACTTGCTAACCTAGTTAAAATGGACTCAGCGTTACAGTGTGTCAGACCTCAATAACTGGACAACTGTTTGCTTATTAAGACTCTGAAAAGATGAATAAAAGACTTACTGAAATTCAAACTTTTTTTTCAAAAAGACATCTGAAGATAATTGAAAGGAAATACTCTTCCAGATTTTTTTTCCTAGATGACCAATGTTTAGTTTTGGTTGGTTGGTTGTTTTTTTTGGTTGGAGTGTTTTACTTTGCACAGTTTATTTGGTTTTTAATGTTGGATACTGTCTTGAGGGGTACTTGGTCTGAAGTGATAAATGCCCTTCTTCCAGAGTTTAATTAAATGAAATGTTACTATATGAGGAATGGTATCTGACTGCAACGGGAATGGCCATATCATCCTGGCTGAGTCACCTCTCCTGAAAAGTCCATGGCTTATGATCCATCATTATTTATTTATAGATGGTAGGAATAAATTTAGTGCATATGAAAAACACTGAATCAACAAGCTTTGGTGCCTGAAGACTGCCACTCAACCAATGAGCAGTATAAGCACTGAGTAAGCAGCAACAATGTGCCTTTGACTCAGTGAAGTAAAAATCAGAAGCATGCACATTTATTTCCATGGAACATAACTGATCTGCTGAAGTCAGCCCCAGAAAATAAGAATTTAATTAATTATGTAGACCTTCTGTTGGTGTCCCTGGTAAGAAACCAAATTTAGGGCTTTATTTCATATATATTCAAGGCAATGAAAAGAAAAAAAAAAAAAAAAGAAACCAAAAACCCCAAGCAAACAACAAAAAAACCCAAACCAAAACAAAAAATACCAATCCAACCCCAAAACCAAAACAACCACTATTTGTACAAATTAATATGCTTTTCTTAAAAGGTCTGCAATAGGGAGAAGAGAGGTTGATTGCACAGTCAATCAATTCTGCATCACTCTTTCAAAAAAATGAATTGGAGATCAGTGATCCTCTTCAGCTATCTGCCAAATCAGCCTTTACCATCAATTCTGTTTTATTTGATCTCTAGGTTTGAAAATCTGATTCAACACATTCTGAAAATAAAACCAAAAAAAACCCAACCAACCAAAAAAGCCACCCATTTTCCTCAGAAAGCATTTTTTTCTCTTGAGCTGCTTTTCTGCACACTAGCTTTCCTGATGAAGATTTAATCTCTCTCCCTCTCTAGGTCCTTCATCTCTCTGGAGGCTGCCTTTTAATTAAAGAGTTACTTTGTTTTGGATCATTTTTTATTATTTGTTTAAATGTTATTGTTTGTGTTTTGAATTGATTGCGCCTGTACAATCTGAGCATTTGCTGTGGCACTGAATGAATTTCTTCTGCTATTGCCTCAGGACATTTCTGCAAACATACTGTTGCATTTGATAGAGATTCTCATGATAAAAGAATTTACAACAAAGGATAAATTAATTTTTCCTAAAGCTCAATGGCATAAAGATCAAATAATGCCTCTCTTTTTCTCACTTAAAATTTCCATTTGCTTAGAAAACAGGTTTCTATTTATTTGGACTAATATGAAAAGCACATTGTCATACAGACAACTGCAACACTCAACAGAACAAATGTGCCTTTGTCACCAGTTTCTTTGTAGATTCTAGTCAACAACAGAATTAAACCAAGTGGTACTATTTTAGTCCCAGTGCAATTTTTGTGTTCCTGCAAAGAAACACCTTTTACTGTTCTGTTAAAAGTAAATTGACACTTCCAGCCATTCGTGTTGTAAGTTTCTTTCCTTTCATGGTCTTTTAACAAGTTTTTCTCATTGAGTTTTCAAAGCAAGAAGTTTCTTTACTTCTTTTATATCACATACAGCTTTGCTGATGCTATTGTTTCAGTTCTATAGAACACTATTCTCAGCAGAAGATGAACAGAACTGTAGGCACAGAAATGAACGAGAAGCAGTAGAGAACTTTGCTGCACTCAGACCAAAATAGTGATAACGACTTCTGATACCTCTAATGACTGTGCACACTTCTTATTTCTGCTGAGGTGTTTTTCTGAGCCTTGGTGTGCATTGAAGCCCCTTTTCCTTTTCAAATGGGGTTTTTAGCACACAGTGATGGGCTGTGCTTTATTCAGTACTTCCTCAGCTCATTAAATTATTTTGGATTAAAATCTGCTCCCTTCTGTCTCAAGGCTTCTATTCTGATACTAAATAGGACAAAACTTACCTATCCACTTTCTACACAGTTATTTGTGTTCCATTATCTAATGGATATTATCAACAGAGCTGTAAAGCTGCTTATAACCACAACAACATCATAGAAATACAGATTTTCAGAGAGAAAGGAAATAGCAAGTGAGTCACTTTTTGGCCACACTATACTGTGGTGTTTTGCACAACAGCGTATTTACTGTTGCTTTATCTAGTGTAGTTTTAGGCATCAAGCATTGCTATTTCCCTGGGGAGATCATTCCACAGTCTATTACATTTCACTGTTAGCAAGCTTTTGCCTGGTGTGCAGTCCAAATGTCCTTATACTGGATCATACCGGACAACTCACTCCACTGGGCAACTTTTAAAGCCAGTGAAATTCAGGTCAATTAGGGGATTTTAATAGCCTGTGGGGTTTGGTTTTTTGGAGTTTTTTTTCTGAAGTTTTTTTAAGACCAAAAAAGAAAGTAAAATGAGCATTCATTTCTAAACTTACATGTGCAAATTGTTTTGAACAGTCACTTGAAGGTTAGGTCCAAATTCAGGTATTGAAGAGGTGCATGTTATAATCTCTGGTTAATGCTTTACTTTTAATTAGTGCTTTAGTTGAGAGTCAGGTTTTAGTTTTGTTTTCTCAAATATTGTTTAAATGTTTTTTTTTTCTGAAACACTGACCCTAGATTTTGCCTGAAATTATTTTCTCTCAATGTGAACAAGCAATTAGCTTAGGCAACTTCTAGATGTGGAGCACTTATTCACTTGTATATTTTCATTGTCTGAATCTTCATCACAGTGATTAAGTTGTTCTGAGTATTAACTTTGTGTACTGAAGTCAGACACTTTTGCCACCAGATCTGCCAGAGCAGTATATATGCTCTGCATCTCCTAGAGCTTCCACACACTGTACTTCACAGCAAGCAGTCTCCACAGATCTTCTTCAGTTCCTTGGTGCCATTTGGGACTGCAATGCACATTTCTTTTCCTACCTTGTCTTACAATTTCTTTGTTAGTGTTTACTAAGCAATTTATACTCCTTTTATTCTAAAACAGAACAATTTTCATATCTTGGTTCTGAAAGGACTCTATGTGTGGCTGAAACCTTCATATGACCTTGATGTTTGATGTTTTACATTTCATGGTAAATGACATACCACAGGAGACTGCAGACCATTCTAAAAGAAAACATCAAGGTCTGGAGAAGGGTAAGCAAAGAATGATTTCCTTCAGCAGTCTGTAGAAAGCTCCTAACCTGGCTACTTGGATGTGGGGAGACAAGATTTTAGCATATCTGGACACCAAAACTTATGTTTGGCTCTTTCCTAGCTGAAGGAACCTCTATCACTGTGAGGACAGGCTGTTGACAATTACCTTCAGCTGGAGTCTTCCCTCTGGGACTTGCTGTCCATATAAACTACCTAGATTGATTTGTGTTTGTGCTGTAAGCTAGGCATGAGTTTAGTGGTATTTTGGTGTCCTCTGTGGCCACTCCAAGAAAACATTAAATGTGACAGAACGTAGCTGATGTTACTTTTCATCAAAGTACTTCTAAAAGTGGATTTAATAGATGTTTATTTTAAGGCAGGTTTACAGATGCACAGTTCAGACTAAGAGATATCAACAGGAATTGATATAATTGATATTTGTATCCCACTTTTGTATTACAATATCCCATTTGTATTACCTTTGAATGTTATACCTATACCTATGCATGAGAACAGAGTAATTCTCTTCCTTTCCTGCCTGTTAGAGCACTACACAGCAACAAAGCATAATGCTGCCTTATTTCTCCAGGGAACATAAAGACTGTTGATGAATTATTCCTTTGGCAGCGTTGCCCATGCTGAAACAAGTGCAGAAGAGGCAAGCCCTGATTCCTGCTGCCAATACAGCCTTTGGGGAGTTGCTGGGGAGGAAGCATTGCTGGGTGGTGGGTCAAGTACAGCCCTGACTGGGTGGAGTGGACCATCTGGTACTATTTCTTCCTCCTGTCCAAAATATTTCCAGGACTAGGTTGTACTTTTCAGGCACAGATAGTTGTCTGAACCTTAGCTACTAGCCAAGAGCAGCTAAAAATCACACTGCTGTCTGGCAACTACCTCTTCATGTGCAAAGTGTGTGAAGCTTTTTGGCCCTTTGTACCATGTAGTGTTCTGCATGGGAAGGCTGAGGAATACAAACCACTAAATAGTAATACCTTTCACATGCCCTCAAGTTAAAATAAAAAGAAAGTTGAAACAATTTTAAAAGTTGCTAATGAAGAGATATAATAATTAAATTCTAATTAACCAAAGAATGAGTTATTTCTTATTTTTATAAGCAAATATGTGAGTTTTGCTGTCACTCCTAGTTCATTTATAAAAGTTTCAGTAATGTCACTTTCACATCATTCCATATTTTAGCAAATCTTATTATTGGCAAAAATGTTGAGGGTTTTACAAGTTAATAATATTATTTAATATTATTTAAAATTATCTAATATTATTTATACTATTTTAATATTACTTATAAATCATGTAATAATATTCAAAATATTTGCCCATTAAATCATGCTCATACTTTCCAACTCTGATACAACTGAGTTTCTGGATGGTGGGAGGGTTAGACAGTCCTGTGTGAGCTCCTCCACCTAGCAATGGGAGTAAGACCTCCACACTGTATTTTAGGTTTCCAGTAGAGGTTCCCCATTTCTCAACTTGATTAATTACATCATGAAAAAAGTCCAGTGAAGTTTACAAGTAAGAGTCCTTTGAACTTGCAAAAGATGGGAGTGAGAGATTCTTTTTAAGGTGGAATGTCTTACATGAAACTCCCTAGGACACAACTTCACAAGAGGAAAATAAGAAGGAAAGAAGAAAAATTTAATCTTTTATTCCTTCCAGAGCCTCTCAATTTATTGAAACTCATACCTCATGCAGTTATAAAAATAATGCGATTAATAAGAAGAACTGACATTCTCAACTCTTCTAAAACTGCGTAACAAATGAGGGATTCTATGGTTTTTGGCCAGACTGCCTAACTCTTTGGAAAACTGGGATTGGCCAAACTATGATCAAAATATACCATATAAAAATTGCATCTCTGAAAGTGTTTATCTGAAAAAGTATGAAAAGTAATTATTTCATATCAGTTTCTTTT
The DNA here is from genome assembly GCA_013396755.1 of Sclerurus mexicanus. Taxonomy (NCBI): domain Eukaryota; kingdom Metazoa; phylum Chordata; class Aves; order Passeriformes; family Furnariidae; genus Sclerurus; species Sclerurus mexicanus. Next base: position 47,037 of record VWZF01003804.1, read on the forward strand.
CAAAACCTCTCACATATCACTTCATGCTTAATCTTTTCTTTAATTGCACATTACACATTTAAGATTTAGGGCAAGTTATTGAAAATCAATAAGGTCATAAGTGTAGAATTGGAAATTACTGCATGACTTGTGCAATATCTTATTTACATAATTCATTTACTAGCAACTTGCATTTTAATTAACCTACAGTGAGTGCTTCAATGAAATTGTAATTTAGTGTGCTAAATTGAAAAAGTTGTCAAATCTTGCACTTAGTCATGCAACTGTGAGTTTCATTGTCTATTCAGAAAGATTAAGAATTCTGCAATTAAGAAGATGAATTTAATCCTTGATTCCCAATGTATTATTTAAATATTTTCTTTTTTTCTGTTAAATTGCATTTAAAACATGGTAATGATCAAAAGCACTGACAAATTAATAAGTTTTGCTGACCAAATTTTTCTCTACAGTATTCTCATTTAATAGATAAAGAGATCATAAAATGGAATTACAGGAAAAAACTTGACAAAGAAGCAGTCATTTTAACACCTCTACAGGTGCTCCATTGACACGAAAAATACAAACAGAGGTAACAGAATCTTGTCCTTCTACTGGTTAAACTATGAATATGAACTGCTTGCTTCTTTTTATTATCTAAGCAAAAAGGTTGATTCCAGCCTAAGAAGGTATCTCTGGTAAACTCAATGTCAAGATTTTCCATAATATGGAAAGATTATATGGAACTATGTAAGTAGTTAGTCTTAATAAGGACTTTGTTCTTACAGTAGGAAGAAACTTGAGCTTGATTTTTACTGACCTGCTTATGTGTAGTAATTTAAATGTAAAATCAAATATGCAAAATTCCCTTTCTCACCTATCTCCTGCTGGCAGTCCTTTGTATACTGAATGAATTTTCCCTAATCTTTGATTTGATACAAATGTCCGTATTCTTGGAAAAAATTCCTTAATGGCTTTTTTCCCCAAATTTGCATTATAATGTTCAGAATACATTTTTAGTATTCATCTGGAAAATACCAAAAAGACTATGTTATTGTATTCTGGTTATCAGTGCTCTGACATAATCAGTTCTTTCTGAAAACCCATAAAAATGTAATGGCTTTTAAAAGGTGGAAATCACATCATCTTATTCATAGCCTTTCAGAGCTTGTAAATATATTGACATAAATATTTAAATGTAGTTAATTAAAAGAAAGCAGTTGCTTTGTAACGTGAGATAGTAGTTTTTGGTCACTGGAGCAAAAAGGACAGACAAATACTATACATTTCACCTGATTTCCAATGTGGTGGCTGCAATTCAGGCAAAAGATATAATTTAGTTATTTCAAGGCACTTTTATGTCAGTATATACTCCCCAAGATGTAATATAATTTGTCTGCTACACTATTTATGTAGCACGCTGTCTGGCACAACATTCCCTCTAGACAAAAGGTGCTGACATATAAAAGAAGCAAGCAACAAACATTTGATCTTCTGTTTATATTGCTTTTCTCAGAAAAACAGGAGAGCCAATTCAACAGAGATTTTGTTGCCACTCTGCGAACATAACTCCTGACCTGAGGGGCAAACTGGAATTTCATAGCTTTAGCATTTCCATGCATTTAAATACAGCACAGTTTTTAAAAAGAAAAAATTTTCAAAGTGTTTATTTTCCTTCTGTTCAGGTGCATGTCAATGATGTTGTTTTATACGCAGACATGGTGTATATCATTTTAACCTAGCAAATTTGAGGTAGAAGTTTCATAAAGCAAAAAAATCTAAATATTTCCTTATTCTTTTTTTCTTCCTATCACCAAGAAAATGAGACCTCTTAATATCAAGCTGGCTTACAATGGGAGTGTATATCTGACTGTCACAGATTGTGCTGCGAGTGAGAAAGAATATTGAGTTTTCATGCAGCAAGCATCATATAGTTCTTTTTCCCTTGCCTTACCAGATTTTAACAAAATGCTATACTGGGTGAAAGTGTCATTAGTCTCCTGTCTTCAGACTTAAATTCTTACACTGGAAATGGATGTTCTAACTAAATTTATTTCCCAATGAGATAAAGTGATTATAACACACTTGATATATTTTACTGATGTCAATATTAACCTTGATTATCTGAGGTGAAAAATAGAAAAAATAGAGATAAATAAAAAGAAAAACATTGTTGGCTACTATTTTTTGCCTTGGAAAAAAATCCATAAGCAGAATGTGAAATCGAAAAGCTAAATCTTCTGAACCATCACCCTACTTGTGAGAGAAATCCGTTTCTTTCACCTGTGAAAGCACCAGATGAAAGCTCTAAGCACTTGTTTGCAAAATGTAGTCAAGACTTCATATAAATAATGCTTCTTTTCTGAATGACACTCTTTTTCTGGTGTGTGGAATACTAACAGTAGTACTCAAGCACAATTACAAACTTACTTTAGGAAGAAAAATTAGAAAAGATTCATGATAAATAAATTAATTCTCACTTAACTGGGGATTATTGGGAGTAAAACTGCTAATCATCAGTGGAATAAGATAGACCACACCTGGATTTCAGAGGCTTTTTGTTGTTACTACACCACAGTTAGAAATCTTCCATAGGGCTGAGCAAATTCAAAGCTTTTATATGATAGTGTTAGTTTCTTTGGAGATTTGAAAGGAAATACGTAAAAACCAAAAATGCCTGAAATATAAAGAACAATTAAACTCAATGGTTGCCAGTGTTTTAGATTTATGTAAAATTTCTTAAAAGTTGAAGAACTCTTATGTAGATCAGAAGTCAAGGCTTTGCTCACAGCCAAGTCCTGCATACCTGTCAAAAAGTAAAGTCAGTTTGGAATAGCAACATCTGGGTTACAGTTTGGTACAAAATTAGCTGACCTATTTGGTAAATTATTTTTTATTAGAAAAAGATTGCTTGTTTCAATGGTTGCTACCCAGTTTCAATTGCTTCCTAAAATGAGCCTATTAATATCTCCTTCAAAAATGGAAAAACTCAGTATATTTTGATTGGCAAGTATAGCATTAAAAATTTTGGACCATTGTTTGGTTTTACTTTTTTTTACCCTGAAGTTTTATTTACATGAAGAACAACGAATGACAATCCTCATTGCTCTTCAGCTGACTTTTCTGTTTCAAGAGCTTCAGTTCTTTCAGCAATGCTATGGTAGTCCAAGACCTCAAGATCTCAAAATAGGAGCAACCTGGGACAGCTTTGACACTAATCTGTGTGCTCTGTGCTTCACTTCCTGTCTCATCATGGTCACAGTTATGGTATATAGTGCATTGTTTCCTGTTCTAGAGAGGTCAGAAGATAGTTTAGCCTTAAGCATACTTTAGAGAAGTTTTAGGACTTCTAAAAATTATTTCATTACTGCAACAGTTCCCTAAAAATCCAGAGTAAAACAGAAAACGTCACTGAATGTTCCAAAAATTGATGTCAAAAAAAGAAGGCCCACTGATTTGTATTTATGCTGTATTTGATGCTCTTACTTTAATTTCTGTAATTTAGAGAAGGTTTAGCTTGAATAAGGAAGTATATAGTAAAATTTATTATTTGAAAAGTACTGCAAGACTCCAAAGAATAGTATCTTTTAGGCGAGGTGATTTTTTGGTTGTTGTTTTAACTAATAACCTTACAGATACCTTTCATTAACTTCTGTTATTTTGAATCACCCCCAGAATAAACAGCAAGAAATTAAATCAGGATAAACATTTTAAGTAGTATATTCTTCAGCTAAAATCCTTGATACACATGAATTCATTACATTCATTAATTTTAAAATGCACTATTTTTGGATATTTTCTTAGGAATAAAGAATTGTGGATTTGTAAGCAACTGAATCATCTGAATACCACCAGGAGAATTAACTTTGTTAACCTACAACTGCCTCTGTGTAAAATATTTACTGCTGTGTACAAACAGTAAATGACAGGGGCTTTCTATTTCATATGTCTCCCCAGTATGCGAGAATGGAATCTTTTTTGAGTTTTAACATGGGTTAAATGAAAAAGACATTAGGAAGCAATTAATGTAATTCTGGAGAGTATCTTCATCTATGTACTTTAGTATGTAAATGCTGTAACAAGTTTAAAAGCAGTTCCTTACAAACAAGGGAAGTATTCTTTCCTTTCTATTACTTTTTTAAGAACTCATAGCAGTACAATTTATTCTGTCATGTGAAAATCATAATGGTGGCTAGTTTTTATGCACAACACATTTAACACAGTTATTTAAAAGGGAACATTGACTAATTTAAGGACTCTATGGAAGTTTGCAAGGAAAATATGCAGACCAGTCACCATACAGTACATTCTAGGCTGGCTGTCCTACCCAGCTCCTTGAAGAGCTTTGTCAGTGATTTTCAGAAAGATCTGGAGTTTAAAAGGTGTGCAAGTTCCATCTTCAAGTTGTTAGCCACAACATTCCTACATTCCTAATCCAGACTAAAGGACATATTAACTCCAGTGCTGTTGCAAGCATAGATCAGGAGAGCCACTGTGAGTCAGAATCAAAAGCTCTTGCCTCTCTACCACAACCATTTTTAAAGAAATCAGTTTTTAATAAGGCTATCCCTGATACTGTATGAATGTCCCTCTTAAATACATATTCTTTCTGTGTCAGTCAGTTGGTTAAAAATCTTCCTCTGCTCTACTTCCTCCTAGCTACAGGTTAGAGAGGTGCATTATGCATAAAAGAGAGAGATCTTCTTACACAGTAATTTTGTAAAAATAACAGCTGACAAAAGTAATAATATGCCACAAAGTTCCTAAGCTTAGGGTTAAAAGCATGCTTTAGCATGCATTAAACACCTCAGTGTACCATGGCTTGTTCTTTCTCAGCATAGTATTTTTGGCTTTTGTTTGAAAGCTACAAGTACAGAAAGCTGAATTATCTCAACAACCATCATGAGTAATGCCTCATTTTCTGACCCATTAAAAGGCAAGGGGCAAAGTATAGAAATGAGTTTCTTTGGACAGTTAAAATCCTATTGTAAGGCAGGATATCATTATACTTATGAGGAACAGACATAATGATAAAACAAGTAGAATGATAATGAGTGGAGGCATTGTCTCTCCTTGCCTCAGCTAGAAAAGCACTGACAGCATGTGCAAGATAAGTTGCACTTTTAATACACAGAAAATGTTTTGTCAGCCAGGTCACAACTCTGCCTTTAATTAGATGAAGTGCCTTCAATTAGAAACCACCTGCATAGAGGTTAGCAGCCCGCTCAGTTCCCAGAAGGTAATCTATTCTGTGAAAAGTACATTTCAGTTATAGAGAAAAGCCCCTACAATGCATCTATTGTGAAGTGTAGCTAATGTGTCATTCACATACAATCATAAACAGATTTAAAAGCACATTGATTCTGTTTATTTCATTTGAACGATGCTTGTATATTTGAACATATAGTTATTTCTTGAAATAACTTGGAAACAGCAATCAAGAGAAAGCAGTTGATTAGCAATTTAAAGCAAAGCAAAATGGAAACATTTTTCATATGCTCTCAAGATTTCTTCTAAGTGACTCCTGTTAAAATAGTATTGCTTACAGTAGCAGACTGCAGTGATTCACTGCCATATTAATATGCATTGCTGAGTACAAGTGAAATCTATATTCAGTTACATAAGATTTCAGTGTTTTATTGTTGATGGCCTTTTCTTTGAACATAAGCTTTTTGTTGCACATGACATCATAGCCCATTAAAACGTGAAACTTCTTGGACCAATCTCAAAAACAATTCAGTGGAATTTTCTAACTCGAAGTCAGAAGTAAGGCAGGGGAAAGAGCTTAAGATATTTTGAGGATTGGGACCAAAACAACTTCTCCTACTGATTAACGACTTGCTAGATTGTGGCTTATAACTTATGAGATAAAAGGGTTTTATTTTAAATAACTCATAAATGTGGTTTGTGTGTATATATATATATATATATATAGAGAGAGAGAGAGAGAGAGAGTGTCATAAGAAATTTCTGGGTGGGCATTGCAGAGTTTGATATGTATTTGTTGAAAATGGTGATTTAAAATCTAAGGGCCCTTATAAATAGAAAGATACTTGAAAATATATTTATTGTGTAGTAAATTGTTTTTATTCTTGAAATTAATTGTTATTTTTCAGGTGCAACAAGCTCTCTTCAGATGTGTTCTGGCTCTTATGAGCCAGTTTAAAATTTGTGCTGCATTTTCCCAAAATCTGGTGTGTACTACAAAAAGTGACATTCAGATGATTTAAGAAGCACCATTCTAAAATCATAACAGATAATTACACTCTGAGGATAGTGTGATATCTTCCATTTCATGAGTGATATATGAAACTAAGGCTTTGCTGTTTCCTGATTAAATATTTTTCAGAGTAAATTGAAGATGTCTCAGTACATTATTAGATAAATATCTTTTTACTATCCATACTTTATGTTGATAAATGCCTTTAAAACTGTTCCTTGGAAAGAACTTCATTTCTATCCTAATTGTAGCCATCTTTCTCTTTTGAAAAGAATTACATAGTTGGTCAATGGATCTTCACATACAGCTGTTATATCAGCTAGAATCTAGATCCTTCATATGCTCATAAATATTTGTAATTCTAAACATCTAAACAGTTTCATTGTGCTTTCATGTTTGGAGCTGGAAGAATAGTCGAAACTTCACTATGTGGGACTTATGTATGATCCTTATGTGCTTTCTGTCCTTTGAAATAATAAGGTAGAATTATCTGTACAGCATCATGGTACATGATCAAAAAATAAATGCCAAAAGCATTAAGAATCAAAGAACTAAATACTGTACTGGTGTATATCACTAGCTGTATAAAAGACAAAACAAACAAACAAGCAAACAACAACAACAAAACCCTCAATCAAACAATCCCCTCAAAAACACCAATGAAATTATAAATAATGTATTTATGTAGAAGTTATTTGCAATATAAGTGAAGAGCACCAAATCAAATTGTGCCAAATGCCAAAACTCACATTCATCATTTTTATGTGGGGTTAGAAACACACATCTCCCTCTTTAAAATGAATTAAATATAGAAACAAAAAATAACAGAACTTACTAAAACTAATCAACATCCTCTGAGTCTGGTTTGTGACAGATCTTGTCCTCCTCAGTGTTCTGAGAAGACATATAAATAGCTGGTCATATTCTGCCTGATCAAAACAGAGTTGTGATAGAGTTGATAGTGTCTGAAACTGGCACTGAGATGTGATCTTGAGTGACTAACTGTAAAACTGTTTGTTGGTCTGTCAGCTTTTGTGTATTGTAGACTACAAAGCAGTAGTCTGGAGGAAGGTCATCTTGTCAGATAAGTAGCATTTATTTTTTATACTATGAAAGTGAGATATTGCACCTGAAAAGTTTAAAATAGAAAGTGACAAAAATGTGGTTCCACTGAAGTTATGTATGTGTAGCAGCAAGGAGATATCGAAAGTTAGTCACCCTTCCTCCATGCTAGAGGAGTGTTCATAATTTTTGCTGACACATGCTGGTATCGGGATACCTACTTGTATTGATGTAAAGACCATTTACTTGAGAAGATATATTTACACTTAAGAAGAAAGCCTAGAAAAAGGTATGCAGATGGTTTCACTCAAGGGAATCCAATGTGGGCTCAAAGCATCTGTTCTGAGAAAACAACTGCTGAAGAGAATGGGATTATATGGGATTTGGCCTTTTGCCATAGGTAGCACACTCTGATATCACAAATATGATATCTCTGGAACACTGAGGACACCTCTGGAGCCTACAATTGGTGCATATTTCTGGAGAGATTTTGGAAAAGGCTCTTGAAAAATCTGGAATTTAGGGAGCTAAAGTTTCCACTAGTATAAACAAGTTTATTTGCTTTTCCATTTTGCAATTTTGTCTGATAAAGTCCATATTTTAAAGGCACTGAGTAGCTTGCTTTCCCTTGTGTTTTTTTCTGTCCATAGGGCTGATTCCAGGCAGCTGATTTTGGTAATTTGCTCATCACCCTTGAACATGTGAGGTTCCAGGATTAGGGTGTCAGCATCCTTTCAAGAAATTGGTCAGCCTAACTTGAAATGAGAATTCTCAGGTCATGTTTACATTTATGAGTAGAGCAAGGCAGTAGATCTAGGCAGTAAAGCAGACTGAACTGGATGCCTTTTTTTACACAGCAGTGAAGTGTGATGTGGTGGAAGAAAGTGTTCCTCTGACTATTCTGGCCTTGTGTATTGAGTGCTCACTGGGTGACATTAGGTGGACTCCTGGAGTGTATCTTTTGCTTATTTTATTTTCAGAATACAATTTACAATGTAAACCAAAAAAAGGTAAGTGGCAGCACATGGGAGATCTGCCTCAAAAATTAATTCCTTAGCTGAGCTAACACTGATGTAGGTACAACCTCAGACTTTGAATACAGAACAGGCATTCAGTATCAAAGGGTTATATAGTAATCAGAACTACTTTATTCTCATTCCCAAATGATACTATTGACTTCTCTGTCACACTGGACAGGACATTTAGCATACAGAAAAAAGAGTTATGGCCTATTTCCACTATTTCTGTTGATGGCCTATTTATGTACAATTGATCACAGTTCAACTAGCCTGGTTTAAAGTTTTTACATAAAAAGAAATGAAATGCTTTACTTTCTCAGTGTTCCATCATGAGTAGTTTCAATTACTGGAGATATTTGATAACTGCAAGTCAGAATATGTAAAATTTAGGACCCTTTTAACCAATGTGAATATGTAATAGTCTCTAGGAGAAACTCATTTGACTTTAATTGGATGACTAATGAGTAGTCTTTGTAATTTTTATGAATGTTAGTACACTAACCCTAAGTTGCAATAATAACATATATGTAGAGAATTCATTTTTAACCCTCTTTTTCAAATACGGTCAGGCTTCTGACTGCTGCCAACAGGTCAAAAGCCAAAACTCAAAAGTGAGACTGAGAAAAAATAAATGTTGAAAAAAAGTAAATGGGAACATCAAATTATCATAGACCTTATTCTAAATAGAACAAGAGGTATAAAGTCAAGCTTATTTGTTTGGTTGGTTGTTTAGTTGGTTGGTTGGTTTATTGGTTGCTTGCTTGCTTTTGGGTTTTGTTTTTGTTTTGATCTGGGGTTTTTTTGCATGGTACCAATAAATCCCTTTCCTTCCTTCAGCTGTACAGGCAACTTATTATCTTCTTTTGCATCAGTACCAAGTTTATATATGGATCTTCCATAAAATTTTGCCACATCCTCTCTTTTCAGCCCCAACAAATTATTCATTTCTGTGTTGTGGTTCAGTTCCAAGGGAAACTTACAAAGAACCAGGACAAATTCTCTACTGAAATATACCAGTTTTAGAATATGCAAAATTTTGTTTCTAAACAACCTGGCAGTGTCCTTATTTTCCACCTCAGTGATCTCCTTTAATCACTTCTCCCATTTGTGGGAGAAGTTTTTGAGGTGTTTTTTTTGTTTGTTTGTTTGATTGGTTGGTTCATTGGTTGGTTGGTTGGTTTTTTCCCTTCCTCCTCTTTTCTCCTTCAGCTTGTGGCAGTGGTACAGAATGCTGATGAGAAAGACTTGTCTCCAGTCAGGTACTCATTTTGGCCACCAAACACTGACTGCGCTTCTAAAGAAAACTTGCAGTCTGAACGAACCTTTAAAGTACAGTAAAAGCATTTGATATGCAGTCATTGCAGATGCATCCATGAAAATTATTCAGACAAGGACTTGCTGCAGCACTGATTGAAATGATACCCTATGCTCTCTCTATTTTAGCTAGTATTTTTGCATCTCAGCGGCACATTACAGTAAGAAAACAGGCTTTAAGGGACATGTGGAATGGTACAGTGGTGATATGCAACACTGAACAAAGAGCACTGTTATTATATAATGTAAATCTTTGCATAACTAGTCACTGGGCAAAATTCTCAGCTGGAGTACATGCATATAACTCCTGGAGATCAAGGGATCTCATGCTCATGGGAGTTCAAAATTAACATTACTTATGAAGAAGAATGACCCTTAGTTGGCATTTGCTTTTATTAAAAAAAAACACATGCAAGGGTAAATGTTTGAAGAGGCTGGGTCTTGTAATCCTTTTTGCATTTGAAGTATGATTTAGGTGAACAGCTGATTATTCAAATCCCTAACTACCAGCTTCTTTCTTGCAATAAAGCATTTAGGATTGTTAGCCTGGATTCCTACTTGCAGCTGAAGCGTGGGTGTAAACTGAACCCATAATGAATGAGCTCCTGTATAAAAACATATCCCTAAGTGTGAATATGTCTGTCCTTGCTTAAGGGACTGGGAATACTATTCTATTCTGACTTTCAATTTTGTTTTTCAAGAATCACACTGACAAAAAAATCTGATATCTCATCTGTTCTAGGGTAGTTTACTTTCTTTATGATAGGAGCATTTGCCTAAGATTGAGGGGTAGGGGGGGAGGGGGAAGGAAAAAAAAGAAATAAGGGAAAAAAAAAAGAAACATGTCTTTGCAGAAACACACGAACTCTTTTGTCATTAGTAATTTTTCATTTTCCTAAATCTTATTATTTTATTCATGTTCACTACCACAAGAGTTATTCTATATTAATCATTTCACTTTTTGTTTCACAAGTAAAAACATCATTTTGTTTTAGTAATGTGTTGCAATGGAAAGTCAATAGTAAGGAAGAAGATTGCCAATATGACAAAGTGAGTGCTGAGACAAATTTGACAGAGGTGATCTGTATTTTGCTTCCAACCTGATTACATTAAGAATGAGGCACACAATTATTTGGAATTGGAATCTCCACCCAACAGAGCCTTCTAGCCTTAAGATCTTGATGCTTGTCGGTTAGACCAGCACAGTCAATAAATCAATAAATATTATTCTTTCTTCTTCATCATCTTTCTAAATAGTTCAGAAGAATGCGTTTTAACTATGGTCCCTTTTGACTTGAAATAATCTGTGATTCCTTGAACACATACTCTTCTTCTGAACCTTGAGGTTTCTCTTACTGTTTGTAGTTAAGGAAAGACTGATGACAGTGTATATATTCATACTAATTTTATAGACAGACCCATACAGTGATGGGGGCTCTGGAACTGTATTTCAAGACTTAGAGATGGTGCCAGATAAGAACATAGTTTTAGATATGAACATGAAAATATAGGTATAATATACATATATATATCTCTATCATTCTTCATCCTTATGAAATGAAATTACATTTTTGTTTAAGGACGATCTGAAAGCAAAGAAATACTGTTTATTTAAAATGTTCAGTGCCATAACTTATTTTCCTAGAATTACAACCTGTAGTAGCACTACTCTTGAAAAGGAAGTTCTTATTGAATGATGTTAATAGTGGGCATGGGGGAAAAAATGACCTTTGAATGATGGGGAAATGCAGAGCCACGTATGCTACTTTGTAGTCCTCTGTACAAACTACTAACCAGGTAGAGGAGTGAGCTGAGGAGCACAGGACTCTCCTACTAAGAGGAAAGAAATGTACAAAGTGTGCTAAGGACATAAACTGGGAAGCTTAGCCTGGAAGTCTGCTTGCTGAAGGAATTGCATCTAGTCAAGTTAAGATATGCACACAATAAACTGAATTCAAAGTTAGATAAATATACTCTGGAAATTTATTCTATATTTTCAGCATTGAAATTCAAGAAGTATTGAAAATAACACCTTGCTGAGACAGAAAAAAAAGGTTTCATTACAGGAAAATACAAAAAAAAAAAAAGTTCACCATTCAATTCCTTCCTCCCTTCTGTAAATATATCTCAAACACACATTTTTGTCTGACACTTCCAACAAATTTAAAAAGTATCAGGAAAGTATCTCTTTGGTATAGTGGTGAGTGTGCAGGGACACTCAGAGTGGGCAGCAGCTGCTCAGAAGCAGGTATGATGTTTCCAGCTTCTGAGGGGGAATGAAATACCTGCCTGGAACAGCGGGAAGTGCAAGAGCCCCATATAGCTGTATTATGCTATCTACTGCAGTTGATTATTATGAAGGAAAAAAATCTATCTACGTGTGCAATTTTAACTTAAATGTCTGATTCTTCCATTTGGTCTCACTTTATGGGTAGAAACTGCCAGGCTTTTTCTTATTCTGCAGCTTCTGTGTGTCAGAAACCTGCAGTGTGACCTGGTAGAGATAGCTGGAGCAGATCTCTCTCCCATATGTCATCTTCTGTCAGATCTTACAGCAGTAGTCAGACAAGACCATTGCCTTGTACCAGAAAAAAAAAAACCTTACAGAGACTGGCATTACTGCTGAAAGATGATTGACCTATGAGCAAGTGGGATCCCAGTGCTAGAGTGTGTTTATTTGTTGCTGTTCTTAGTCAGGCTTGCCTTCTTTCAAGTTATATGTTCACATTGCCCCTTGTGTTCTCTCAGGCCACATAGAAAGTTGTTTTCCTTAGGCATAATTTTACTGCAGGAGCAGATGAATACACAGTTCTTCTCTCACCCCTTTGTCATAATAAGTACCTCTCAGAATCCTCCTATAGTCCTTTCATGGACTTGTAAAAGCCTTTTAGTCTTTTGTTGGCTGTGACTTCAGCTTTTGTCACTTGGCTTCAATTTGTCATTTGCTGGATTCTTGATAGGAATGTGGATTCTGTGTATTTTAGTACTTCTAACCTCAAATGGAATTTACTTTGCTTGAACCTGATCATCTACATGAGCTCTTGTAATCAGGTTCCTTTGCAAGCTGATGTTGTTTTTATCATAAGCTGTTATCTCATCAGTCCTTCCTAAATTTTCACTATTCTTTTGTTGAAATATTTTGCTAACTGGCCTAATTTCAAAATGGGAAACTTAGGGTTTGTTTGGGATTTTTTTCCACAATTATATACTCTATGAATATTTCTTCCTCTGATTTGCCGAGATTTTCATCTCATGTAAACCGGTCAACATGTTTTCATCAGCTAGTCACTTTTAAATATCACTATAGTCATCTAAATATATCCACTAAATATAGATGAAGCTATTCTGTCATTACCTCTTCAGATTTGACCAGACTAATCAACCTAGTAAAAATTCTCCAGCATGTTCAAGTTTAGCTCCAGTTCTAACAGTTATGTTGTGGTAGCCAAGTGTGATAGATGACTGATGTATAGTGCTGTACTTGGCATTTTTGTGTCTCTGGAGGTGCTTACAAGTATTGTGCTGTTAGTGCTGTTTTAGCACATGTGCTTTAGCTTGTGCTGTGCCTCTTTTACTTCTCTCGTTTCATAATTGGTACTGTGAAACATTTTCTTCAATGCCAGATTGAACCTTTTGAAAGAATACAGACTGTGAAGACTCTGAGGAGTGTGATAGATAATTTCTGCTATCCTTCAATACTGCCCAAATCACTCATATTATTTCATCAAGGAATTTGTGGCTTCCTGTTGTTGTTAGATAGACTTGGTCACTTGGTCACCTTGTATGTAGAATAAGAGTCTTTTAATTTTCAGGATGTTTGGCATTGCCCTCAAAGCTGGCAGATCCTAGGTGAAGATGTAATGTCACAGAATAGGTACAGACAGTTTTTCTGGCTAAATTATTGTCAGACTTTTTCTCAGAGCTTCTCAAAAATTTTAGTCTATGGCATGTATATTATCTCTGTCTTTTGCTTTCCTGAAAGCCCAGATCAATATTCCTCAGCAGCCTTTTGTTTAGTTCTGTATCATCAATAATAAACATACCTCTGTTTCAGTATTCCTCAGTATTGCAAGAAATGCTGGACATATTTTTTGCCTCAGGTCTGTAATACGTTTATTTTCTCTCTAGATATAAATGACAGCAGAATATAGCATTCAAATATAGTGTTAGTTTTCTAGAATTACATTATTTCCTTAGCATTGTTAAGACTTAATCAATTTTCAGTTGGGTACATTATAAATGTTCCAGGATCACCTCTCCCACAGTGTGTAAATATCTATTTTTGCGCACTTTCTTTTTTATCCTCCCCTAAGACTCTTGTATAACTGTGGAAGTGTTGCTTCCACTATCAGTTTTCAGTAGTATGGATAAGATAAAATGGGATTGGTTGCAGCCCTCCATGTGTAAGAAAAACTGTTCTCTTGCTTGGTTGCATTACACTGGCCCCATTTTCCTGTACTTCATGTACTCATATCTCAGAAAAAAAACCCCCAACCATTCCTTGCTTCACATAGACAGTGGATAGAGCCAACATCATGTCATGTTTTCTACCTTGTTCTACTTTTGGTTTGTTAGGAAACAAGAAAAAGACCAGTCAGGAAAAAGTTGAAACAGAGGTCAATATCAGCCACAAGGCAACAGTCGCTCTAATGAAAAGTTTGACATATAGACTTCAAACAAGTATTTGGGGTAAGTACTTTCAAAAAGTACACAACTGATTTTAAGAAGATAATGACACAATAATGACTCTGAACCCTTTTTGCCTTGCACACCTTTTGACCAAGTGATATCTAGATTACTGTGTAAAAAAATATGTACCTGCTGACAAAAATCTTGTTTTTCTCTACTGTCTTCAACATACTGACTGTATTCTACAGACCACAACGTGACTGTTGTAGAAGCAAGTTTTTTCACTCCTGAGCTGACTTTTCAGATCTTTTGGCCCTATAGGAAGACATCCATACCATAACATTCTTGTAAATTTTACTACCATAAAGGGCAAAATACTGTATAGACAAGCCTTCCCTCTGCACTCTAGAAATGTTTGGTTGCACAAATACCCAAGTACCCAGAATGACTCATATAAACTGATAGTGGAGCAGGGCAACCTATCTGTAGGCATGTTGCAATACAGCTGCTGAGAGCAGGGCTGTATAATAACATCTAAACTTGAAGGCAAAGGAGTATTTTCAAACTCCCAGGTGCAGGTGTACTCCTAGAACTGTCGTCTTGGCATGCACATGGATGAACCTGCCCCCTTTGCTTGCCTGAAGAAAAGGTACTCTACGTGCAGATGGCATGCAGCTTGTGATGTTAAGATGTCCTTGCTTTTATGAAGACATGATCCCAAGGTCTACAATTGGCTGGAACTCACAGAGCAGTTTAAATACCTTCTTAAGGTTTTGGGATACAATCTAACAAAAGTATAGGAGAAAATCCCCTGAAAAGTGGGCTGATTGGATGAAACCCAGGTATCAAGCACATTTACATATGACAGTAAAGAAACAATAACATTTCAAAATTAGATTCAGAATTTATACTGTTCCCTGACATACTCACAAGGAAATGAAAAACAAGATATCTCACCGGAGCCAGGCAAAGCAAATATAATAACAAGAGTTGTTTTTTGCCTGAATAATATACTATTTTTCTACAGCATTTTTCTATATTTGTCTATATTTTTTTTTCTTTAGCAATTGGAGCTGTTTAATGTTTGTAACAAAGTATTGGCTATAATAGATGAATGTAACTCAGAGTATTGGTTATGAGGAAATATTTCATGGAATATTTTTCAAGGTGAAAGTTCCTATGAAGATTGTTTTCTGAAAAGAAGCTGTGAGAATACCTCCCTTATGTTATTCTTCTGGGGATTTTTTATACTTTATAACATATTTAACCCATCTTTTACTGCTGAAGAAGAGGAAAAATGCCTTCAGGAGTTTGATATAAATTTCCAGATGAATGCCCAGCTGAGCTACAAACTTTATGAGTCTTTGAAATTTCCCGTTAGTTTTATAGTACAGAGATTTCTTTAAGTCTCCCTCATGATTTCTTTCAGATAGTTATGATAAACTTTGGTGTGCAATGTTTGTTTTGTTTTGTTTTGTTGAGCTTTTTCCTCACTTGAGCAGTCATCCAGATATCAAAGCCTTCTTCAGAAATAATCAAAATATTCAGTTGATAGTGTTCAGAAAGAGCCTCATTCTTCTATGTAGTTATGCAATTATGGAGCATCTTGAATGATTGTCACTTAAAAGGGTTGTAACTTTTCTGGTTTATTAGAAACAGCTGGCAGATACATCAGAGGCATCAATGGAATTATTACTTTGAAGCAGATGTTAAAGAGAATGGGGCAATAACAGCTGTTGCAATTAGAAGCATTGTGGGCACATTTCAGCACATCTATGGCTCAACATGACAATGATTCAACCAAAGATCAGTTAGTAAAATGTTATTTTTTTCATATATTAAAAAAAAAATTAGTTTCACATAAGCAGTGCGAGGAATGTGTTTTTCTTATAGCTTGTGTCATTTCTGAGGTAACTCAGACAACAGAAAGAGTTGAATGAGATCTCGAGTGCCAGCTGATTTTTTAATTTATTTTTTACTTTAGGTTCTGATAAAATACCACCCATGAAAAAAGTGATTCCTAAGTATATATGCTACATCTTGTAGAGCGGTTTGGAGTGAGAAGAGTTTTCTCAGATGGAACAGCAGGCTCACTCAGCTCCTTGAAAGAGGAAGGTTGAGAGGAGGTAGAGCCGCACAATTCCCAGCTGCATATTTCTTCATAGATTACACTTAGTTCTCAAAGTGGATATGCCATTACATGGCATCCTTCAACCTATTCATACAAATCCACTAATCCTGCAGCATCCTGACAAATATTTTCTCATTATTCAGCAACACTTTAAATTTAGAGAATCTTGTTATGGAGGCACAGTTAGAAAATGAAGGTAGATTACAAACTTTGTTCTCCACAAGCTCTGCAGTCTCTTGTATGAAGGAGATGCTGGAAACCAGCTAGAATATGATTGACCAACACAGACTCAAAAAATGACAACATTTTTAGCCACTGAAAAACACATAATGGAAGTCCCCCAGTTTGACAGAAAGACTAGGAAGTGGACATGGAAGATGCAGAAATAAGGAAAACATGATTCATAATTTCACAGCTGTCTGTCCATTTTAACTAAGGACTTAGAAGGCCTTTGCTAGCTGTGACTGAGATTTCAGTTCACATGTACTCCAAATTCTCCTCAGTAGTGTGTGTGTGTGTTTCAGACAGCTGTAGTTTGCAGATGCTTCATTTAACCACATCAATAGTGGTGTCACTCCATGTGAGGTGAAAAAAGAGTTTAGGTGCTAAGATAGGGGTTAGGACAACTTGACTACACCCAGAGGCATTCTCCTTGAACTGAACACCCTCATACAGAATGACTATATGAAAGAAAAAACAGTATGTAAGAGATTGCTGGTTGCCAACACAAATTATGTGTATCCCTCAGTGGGTTTGAAGCTCTAAGTCCACCATTCCAAGTCAGACTTTGTGACTGCCAGATGTCCTTTTATTTCTTTTTATTTTCTTAATTTTTTGGCCTCTGAATAAAATTGCTAGGAGAAAGCAAAATATGGGACAGAGGGGAAAGAAAGAAATTGGAGGTCAGAGCGTAAATTACTCTTTTTATTTTTTTCTTTTTCGCAGACAGACTAGGTTAATACAGAAAAGGTTGAATCACTCGATCTTTCTTCCCTCCATCTGTAGAAACAAAGTTTGATCTCAAATTTCTCATTCATCAATATACTGTGGGAAGAAAATCAACCAGAAAGTGGATAGCACCAGGTTTGGGATTATTTAGAGAAGCTGGATATAATTTGTTTCATAGAGATCAAAGGAACCAGCAGAGGTTGCTCTAAGTGTTGGAGTGATAGCAAGGCAAAACTTAAAGCATCTGTGGAAAAACCATAGGGTGACAAGGGAAGGTCACTGACAGCCTGGAAAGAAAACAAGGACACAGGGCAACCAAACATAGGTTGGTCAGCTTCATCTCAGTCTCTAGAAAGTTCTTTTTCTGAGAACATATTCACAGGCTCATAAGAAAAAGAAGGTTTCTTGAAATGGCCGGTGCACCTTTACAGAGGGCAACTCATGGCTGACCAACTTGATGTGTTCTGTGGGCTTTCTACATATTTTCTCTGTTATACACTTCAAAGAGCTTAAAACAGTAGGCTTTGGTGAAAAATAAGAAGCTAATATCACTGTTGTGCAGCTTCACAGCTCTTCCCCCAAACCCCAGAAACTCTCATTTTAGAAACTCATTGGCTGATGTCTCAGTTCATATCAAGTGCTCTCCGCCCTTGTGCCTGAGGGCTGATGTGACTGTTTCAGACAGCTGTACTTTGGAGATATTAGGGTTAGCCACTTAAATGATTATATTAGTCTATTCAATGCCAAGCAAGGTGTAAACAGTGAAGAGGGAATTAGTGTGCAACTCTGGTAGCTTGAAGGCATTCTGCCTTTGTTGAACACAGGGTGAAGACAATGTCTCTATGAGAAGAGAAAATGGTATACACAAAGCAGTTGGTTAGAAACTTCTTGTTTCCTTAATCTTGATACTGAATCTTACTGATCCATCATTTTCCAAATGTGCTGTAGGTTCCTCAGCTTCATCAAACAATATAAAAATTCATTCATTGTTAAAAAGTTAAAATTGACTTAAAATAATTATATATATTCTGTGTATCCTTAATCTTTCAGAAGTATTACAGTGGATTTCCACCCTTCCAGTGAGGTTTACACTGAGGTCAGCCAAAGACACTGTAAATTTCTTGAGGATTGTGGAGAAATGTGAAACAAGCCATTTTGACTAGAAAACCATCACTTTTAATGGTCTATTTACTATAAAAGAAGGGAATTGACTGAAATACTGAATAAAAAATGTATTTCTGACCTATTGAGCAGGAATGACTGCCACTTTATTTATTTATTTATTTATTGTTACTGTTGGAGGAATGGATAATGAAATGAAGATAATAAGATGAAAAGAGATGATGGGACAAAAAAGTCAACTTTCATTTTCTTCTTCCTCAGATAATCTTGTATTGAACACTAGTGCAAGATGTTTACTGACACAAGTTTATTGGTCTTCTTCATTACCTGGACGTGAAAGAGAAATTATCATATGTTTAATCTATAATTCATGCTGTGATTAGTCCTGTAAACCTTGGGGGGGGGGGGGGGGG
>VWZF01003804.1:65918-112762 GCA_013396755.1 Sclerurus mexicanus
TTTTTTTTGGAAAGCAGGAAATGTTCTTACTTTAATCAACTATTTAGACAACACCTTTTACTTCATTAGTAAAACTCCTGACCTTGCTGTCACTTCATCTATATACTACCCCATGGGCTTTGGATACACTATTTTTTACTTTCTTTACTTGTCTGCCCTGTGTGTTTTTCATCTCCCCTGCACCTCATCAACTAAGTGCCAGAGAGTCATCCTTTGGTTACTGTGGGAGTGCTGTCACATGCTGGCCTCTGACAGTGCTCTGGGACAGACAGCCTCAGCCACCAGGCTGCACTGTAGAGGCAACTGGGACACATTGTGTGCCTCATGCTCTGTAGTTGTCCTAACAGTGGCTGTTTTCATGAACCTCATGAATAATAAAAAAGAAAAAAAAAATCCAGAATGTTCAAGTTTTAAGACTTTGGCATTAGAAAATAGCTTCTCCTGAGTGAGAGCTGGTGACCCCACATCTTTCCAACAACCTTCCAGCATTACCTGAGAGAACAACAATCCTGTAATATATTCCTGTATCACCATACCCCCTCATGTTGCAATATCCTGGACAGCATTACCCAAGAACTGTATCTTCTGTTATCTACTGCTCATGTCAGCAGTTATTAATGGTGTTATGCAATCTTCTTAAATACATATGAGTTGCTGCCATTCAACAAACTTTTTACTGTTATTGTTAGCTATAAATTGTTTCCACAGTTCATATAATTCATAGCTTGCAGACCACAGCTGACCAGTAAAAAGTTATATCTGGGTCATGTCTGTCATAGATCATATATATTAGAGAATACACAATTTTTTTAGGTCAAGGAGTGCCCAGTTCAACTGCCATTTGACTCTGAAAATGACCTTGTTCATCCATCACCAGTAACTGGTGCTCAAGCTTTGCCTTGAAACACACTGTGGGCAATGAACTGCGCAACAGGATAGATACAATCTAAAGGAAAAATAAGCCTGTAAATCCACACTCTTATACACATATCCACAGCATTAATAAGAAACAGTAATTCAGCAAAAGCTGCTTTTTGTTCTTGCTATTCTGTATAAGATGCATGCAACAATACAGAGTTTCCAGCTTCATTTCAAGTGAACTGTGTGCTCACAATGTTTCCAACCTGGAAAGCAAGAAGGCCTATCTTTACCACCAGAAGAGTCAAATCCAATTCAAGTTTCACGTATTACACTTTCAGCTGCCTGCAGTTCCTGGTGAAGCAACCTTCATATATGAGAGGGTACATTTTCCTTTACACAGGTTTCTTCCCTCGAGATTGTAGTCTTTTTACTGGGAGTACGGGGAAGGCCAATTACTGACAATTGTAGTATCATCTTTTACTATGCTAGCAAATCCTCACAGTAGCAAATCTGTCCAGAGAATAGATATACTTTTTTTTGTACCTACTATCCTCATTGCAAGTCTGTCTTAAAGAATACATTTATTCTTGCAGATGACTTTGCTTTCATTGCAATCTTTATTACACCTTAGAAATAAGGTCCTCCCTGTGTTGCTGTGCCAGCATATTACCTTGTTATTTAGAATGCATCAAATATACAGAAAAGTTGGTGAGACCATAAAGCACATTTTTAGAACACCAAACATAAAATAAATTGGAAAATGAGGCAAATTGTGTTCGTTGTCAAGATAACACTATGAACAGGAATGGGAACTAACATGCAGCCAGCTTTGCTGGTATCACAAGATTTTCTAGCTTTTTTTTTTTATGTTCTTCAGGGTTATTATCAACTGATGTAGTTACAAAAACTAATTTATCAGCTCAGCTGCAGTTTTATCAAACATCACAGCTATCCATATGTGTTGATCAGTAATTACCCATAAAAAATTAAATGTTCCAATGATACATATACATACATTTTAAAAATATTCTTTCAGAGATCTGCCTAGAAGAAGAGAGCCCTTACAAATTTTTAATTCAATCTCTGACTTAAATACCACTAAAATACAGAGATTTGTATGTCCACTCCAAAGGGCAAAACTTGTGTCCTTTTTCTTACTTCTACTTCTGAGGCTTATGGTGGGCCAGTGACCTGTTTCTGCCCCTACTCCCAAATAACACACTGTGCACAACCCATGACAAGTTGTCCTAATGGCAGGAGAAAGAGAAGGTCAATGCAAACCTTAGACATTGGAAACACC
Source organism: Sclerurus mexicanus (assembly GCA_013396755.1). Taxonomy (NCBI): domain Eukaryota; kingdom Metazoa; phylum Chordata; class Aves; order Passeriformes; family Furnariidae; genus Sclerurus; species Sclerurus mexicanus. The sequence continues at coordinate 68,080 of VWZF01003804.1, forward strand.
TCTTATAAATCCATATCATAAATCCATATAGTTAAGAGGAAGGTGTCTTTAAAAGCACATTACTTGCTCTCAAGATTCATCCAAGGATCACACAGCTGCTTAATTATTAAGCAGTATGAGTACTTCCACTGATGTCAGTATGGCTATTTATTCCAAATTCAAGAGCATGCATAATTCTTCAGGATAAGGGTGATTATGTTAAAATTATAGTGGGCAGAGGTAACTTTGTGACCAATTATATTTATTTAGGTGTCGATCTTAATATATTATTATAGTTTAACAAGTTAATATATCCTTAAAAGGTAATTTTAACTTGAGTTTCCTCATTTATAACACTCGGGGCCTGGGGTTAGAGACTCCTTGTAATGCATTTTATCTTAAATTATTGACATACACTGACATCCTTAGTTCTGTCATCTACTGTGGTATCATGTCTGCATAATTATGCAAGTTAATGAAACTCATAAGAAGGTATTCTCGACACTGAAATTAATGTATATGTGTTTATATGCCAACAAACGTATTGTATAGAGAATTGAAAAGTAATAGCAGTTCATATAGAAGTTCAAATATCTTATTTAGTAGAGGGATATTAAAGCAGCAGAATGAGATTAACATAAAATTCACAATACTTTTTACAACTTTGAAGACACTGGTTACAGTATTCAAAAGAACTGGGATTTTCGTGTCTTATTCTATGTATTACATAGATATTTAAGCTTGAAAGATGGGCTCAGTAGTTTATCAGCAAAATTAAAGAGCATTATTAAAAATACATATATTTCAGTTCTTTTTGTACAAGTACATTATCTTTGTAAGGCTTTCATGGGTACTTTCTTGAGCAAAAACTCTCCTGGTTCCCCTTCTGTTTTGTTCCTTTTTTCCTGCTTAACAGGTAAAGAACATTGTCAGGAATTTGAATAATTTCAGTCAGTTCCAAAAAAGCATGCATGTTTTTTTGAACAAACATCTTTCAACCTGATTTGAACTATAGCAGTTATAATGTATAATTTTCTCCACAAGGAATTCCTGGAGAATGACAATTGAGTTTCGCCTGCTCTGCAGTGTTGGTAATGTGATACAGTAATACACTGAGCTGAAAGACTTTGCAGAGTTACCTAAAGGACATTGGCATCAGGGGCACAGAATAGCTGCAATATACAATCTGCTGCAAGGGATGGGGCAACCAATGCAAACAGATCTGAGTGTGGATGGCAGGGAGGATATACCTATTGCAGACTTTCCCTTGGAAAAATGCCAAATGTGAAGCAGAAACACCTAAATGCTAAAGGCTATAAGTCACAGCTAGCACTACAATAGCAGAAAATCTGTCTGACAACTAGCTATTAACACCTGACAACCTTTAAGAAGTTGGCTGCTGGTGGGTGGTTTTACTTCTTTTTTCCCCCAAGAACTGAAATTAAAAAGGATTTCCACATGCATTCTACAGATTTCTGCTTTCAAGTCCGTAAGTCATAGTAGCTGAGATTGGTGAAGCCTTCCAAACAAGATGTTAAACTTAAAACTGGCCACTACCTGCACTCTGTAATTCACATGCTGTTAATTAGTACCAAGCGTTTCTCTGTAGACACAACTGGCTAAAGGATGATTTTAACCTATTGCATTGCTATATGATTTATATTTGGAACATAGCTATATCTTTTTGTAGTCTGAACTCTGAAAAAATAAAGTGCATGACGTCTGGGACACGTGAGAAATGTGAAACATTTTTTCCATTAGATGATCACAAAGACTGTAGAAATTTTTTGAGGAGGCAGTTAAAACTTCTACTGCAGACTGAAAAATTGCAAGTTTTTTCAGTAAAATTTCCTAGATTTTTTCTTATTTGTAGAAACCTACAAATAAGGTCTGCCTAGAGAGTGGTCAAATCCAAAATCTTCAAACAGAACAGCTAATACAGCAACTGAATCTACCCCATCTCCAACTCATGTTTTTGATTACCAAATCTGATGGGAAACCCCAAAACTCAGAATGGGCTCTACATACAACATTAAGGTCTTTTCCTCTTTATGTGTGCCAGGTAACTAACAGAGATAGACACACTTAATGAATAAATAATGCTTCACATTTTGTTTTCCTTGTGATTTGCATTGGAAATTTTACCTTTAATATATGAGATTTTTTTCTAGCTTCTCCTGAGCCACAAAATCAATTTGAACTCTTTTTCACAGAGCAGAACTATCTGACCAAGCTGATATCACACCAGATAAATTACATCATTATCAGAGGCATGAAATTTTCCCATTCACTCTGGTAAGGATGTAAATTTAAAAGTCTTTTTGGGACACTTTAAACATTGACACTCTATACTCACAGTCAAACCTCTAAGTAGAATATATTCCATCAAAATCTGTACTGTGAAATCTGATCCTGGATGTACAATCTGACAAAAAAAACAAAACAAAACAAAACAAAAAAAAAAAAACCAAACCAAACCAAACCAAACCACGCAAACAAAATGCAGCAACTCTGCAGAGTCCAAATACTTTAGAGGAATTCAGGCCTTGATGTAAGCTGGATATTTGCATTTAAAAAGTATCACAGAATCACAGAATATGCCAAGTTGGAAAGGACCCACAAGGATCATTGAGTCCAACTCCTGGCCCTCACAGGACGATCCCCAAGAGTCACACCGTGTGCCAAAGAGCATCGTCTACACACTTCCTGAACTCTGTCAGGCTTGGTGCTGTGACCACTGCCCTGGGGAGCCTGTTCAGTGCCCAACCACCCTCTGGGTGAAGAACCTTGTTCTAATAGCCCATTTAAACTTTCCCTGACACTTCAGGCCATTCCCTCAGTCCTGTCATTGGTCACCACAGAGAAGAGATCAGTACCTGTCCCTTCTCTTACTCTTGCAAGGAAGTTGTAACTGCAATGAGATCACCCTTCAATCTGCTCTTCTCCAGGCTGAACAGATCAAGTGCCCTCAGCCGCTCTTCATACGGGTTCGCTTCAAGGCCGTCCTTCGTGCACTCTCTAATACCTTAATATCTTTCTTATATCACAGTGACCAAAACTATACATAGAATATTCAAAGTAAGGCTGCCCCAGTGCAGAGCAGAGTGGGACAGTCTGCTCCCTCGACCGGCTGACAATGCTGTGCCTGATGCCCTCCAGGACACAGTTGGCCCTCCTGGTTGCCAGGGCACTGCTGACTCATTCAATTTGCCATCCATGAGCACCCCCAGGTCCCTTTCCACAGTACTGCTTTCCAGCATCTCAGCATCAGGCCCTATAGATGTGTAGGGATCCAGCTGGAGCAGCAGATCCTGCACAATTTCAGGATCAATTGGTAGTTCATCATTCTCACATTCATGGTCCTCCAACTCAGGGCACTTGGTCCCTCACCCATGTTGAAGAGAGAGTCAAAGAAAGCATCAAACACCTCTGCCTTGTCTCTGTCCCTGTTTGTGAGGAGACCATCCTCATCCTGCAACAGGCCAACAATAGTGCCTATTGCCATGAATATATTTGAAAAACTCTTTTAATTGTGCTCCACATTTCTGGCCAGCTTCAACTCCAGCTGAACTTTGTCCACACAAGTTTTCTCCCTACAGCGGCAAACACCACCTCTGAATTCCTCCCATGTCACTTGACCTTGCTTCCACTGGGAATACACCTTTTTTACCTTATTTCCAAGAGAAGATCCCTATTCAGCCAAGCTGGCCTTCTGCCTTGCCTGCCTGACTTCTGACATTTGGGAACTGCCTGCTCCCATGCCCTTAGGCGGTGATATTTGAAAAGTGACCAGCACTGTTAGACCCCAGCACCTGCATAAACATTTTCCCAGGGGACCTTGCTTACCAATTTCCTGAGTGGCCTGAAGTTTGCTCTCCTCATATCCAGAGTTGAGGTTTTGCTGGCACTTTTCCTCCTGTCAACAGAGATTTTAAACTCAATCACTTTGTGGTCACTGTAGCCAAAAGTCCACCAATCTCCACTTTGCTCATAAATATCCATGCTGTTGACAAGCAGCAGATCAAGGAGGTCACCTTTCTGAGTTGGCTCCCTAAGGACCTGTTCCATAAAGATGTCATCTAGGTTTTTTAGGATGCTCTGGCCCAGATTCTACAAACTTGTGATGCTCCCAGTTTATTTCTGGCAAGTTGAAGTCCCCCATAAGGACAAGGGCAGTTGACTTGGAAGTGCCTCTCAGTCAAGAATAATTCATTGGCATTGTTGTCCTGGCTGGGTGGTCTATAGTAAAGTCCCGCAATGATGTTTGCATTATTTGTTTGCCCCTTGTTTCTTACCGAGAGGCTATGCAAACCTCGAGGGGCAACTATTCATATAATGAGAAAAATCTAGAGAGGAGGCTCAACTGTTGCATATAGGTAATTGGATTATTTTTAGTTATTAGACTGTCTGCTTCTAAAACTTGCTCCGCTGACATTACAGTAAGGCTGATATAAGCCAGTACTGAAGTAAAAATGGTACAGTTTCATCATTTTGCAAAAAAGACACTGCAATAGTAGAGGTGGCAATAACAATCTCTTGAAATTATTTGATAAATTTTTGCTTTTAAATGCAAAAGAGAAGTATTTAAGGAGTCACTGGAATGAATGTGAGTCCTGCTGATTTCTTTAAGACTGATATTTTTGCAAGATGTTTGTGTGTGAAATGAACTTTGACATAAAATTACATGAAAAGCAGAGAAGGGAATGTGGAAAGAGTTTGTTTACCAAAACATCTTCCCCATCGATATAATGCTGGAATGGAAGGTAGCAGAAGAATCCTGAGAAGAGGTTTTCATAAATGCTTAATATAAATGTGACACTAGTAGAGAGAAAATGAGTAGAGAATAATAGAGAAATCACAAAGGCTGTTAGTAGAAGACCATCAGTAACGCATAGGTTTATAAAGTATACTTATTTTTTTTAAACCATGATGCAGAAATAATAGAAGACATTGTGTTACATTTATGACTATTGCTTGTAATTCCAATTTTGGGGTAGCTTTTATCAGTGCAGAGAAGTATGGATAATTCTCAACTGAATAAAGACTTTATCCTTATTAACAACACATTTCTAAAGGTATAGGAAGGAGAAAAGTAGAAAGAAATAGATGAGTTACAGAGAAAAACAGTGAGATAGATTTCTGCTAATTTTAGCGTCTTCATCTCGACTGAAGTAAAATTTTCCAAGTATGCCTGACACAATGTATAGCTTCAGTTTTGTTAAATGTTAAAAGACAAGATTCAAAGTTGTGAGGCAAATTCTGTTTGATTTAGTGTTATTATTCAAGGAGCTGCAAATATAAATTAATAAATCTGGTTTTAGGCACTTGTTTTTGATTAGACAATTTCTAGAATGAAGTTGAATCAAAATACTAAAACAAAAATTTGTATCGTGTTTAATCTTAATTACTTCCATTTTTGTTGAAAAAGTCCATTTGGCTACAAATGAAAGGTGAAAATAACACGTTGGGAATTTGCTCATGCTATTACAGTTGATTCTCTGTGAATGGTGGAAATAAAGAAAAAAAAGAAACTTTTAATGCTAGATTACCCCTGTAATGGGTAAATAGCAGGGTTGCAAAAGTTTCTTCCCTGAAACCTGAGAGGAGGAACTACAGAAATATGCTTAATACAGGCTGATGCACTAACAAACTGATTTCAGCCAGGGCTTATCCCTGAGAAAGCACATCTCTCTGCTCATCTTGGGCTGTTGCCTTTGGAACAATTTGGAGTTCTCTTTTTCTCCTAAGACAGCAATGGGAGAAGTGTCTATGCCTTCATGGATGTTTATCCAAACTCGTGCTGTTGAGGCAGAGACCCCATGCTTTGCCTGTTGTCACTCAGGCTTTTGGTGAGATAATGTGGAGAGAGATGTACATTGACACTCAGTTTTATTTAAAGTTATTTCTACCTGCAAACAACATCAGCTCATGCAAGTACAGAGGCTTATAGCTGTAAGCGATTTTCCCCTGTACTTGGCACTGGTAAGGCCATATCTCAAATCCTGTATGCAGATTCGGTTCCCTCACAACCACTAGGACATTGAGGTGCTGGAGTGCATTCAGAAAAGGGAATAAAGCTGATGAAGGGTCTGGAGCACAGCTGCTCCTCATAACACAGGAATGGCTGAGGGAGCTGCTTATTTAGCCTGGAGAAAAGAAGGCTCTGGGGAGACCTTATCATTCTCTACAACCCGCTGAAAGAAGATTGTAGCAAAATAGGAGTTGGTCTCTTCTCTTAGGTAACAAGTGACAATAGGAAATGTCCTCAAATAGTGCCAGGGAAGGTTTAGATGGGATATTAGGAAAATTTTCTTCACTGAATAGCTGATCAAGCATTGGAACAGGCTGCCCAGAGAAGTGCTTGAGTCCCTGGAGGTACTTAAAAGACATGGGGATGCAGCACCTGAGGACATGGTTTAGTGGTGGACTTGGCAGTGCAAGATTAACAGTTGGACTCAATGATCTTAGATGTCTTTTCCAACCTAAATATTTCTATAATTCTATGATTTTACAGAACTGAGTAATAAAAGAAAACAAACAAACAAACAAAAAAACCCTTTGTATTTTATTTTACACAAAAATTAAGCTGAATTTCACATCTAATAACATGGTCCTAGGAATTAGGCTTAGGTTTTTGTTACCATAGTACTCTTTGGAGGCCTCTGAAGGACCACGCTGTCTCATCTCATAGGCACTGGAACAGACATGCCATGAACCGCTTAACACCTGGACAAAATTCACTTTCAGCTGTTCTATTTGTTCAGGTTTCAGTCCACATTAACTACATATCTACAGTCTTACCACCTCTTTTAAAATCTGGAATACCTATCAGCTCAAATAATATACTTAGTTCACACAGTGAACAGAAGAGCAGTCATTTGATCACTGGAGTTCAAAAGGTTGTTTGTGAAGTGCTGCAATATCCACCTGGACTTACAGTAACAATAAATATTCTTTATGCAGTGCTGTTGCATCTTTCCCAGGAGTAGAGCACGGTGACAGGCAGATGGGCAGCTAGTGAGGAGACAAAATCTACATTATAATGAAAAAAGTAACATCCATGCTTGTTCAAAGTTAAATTCCAGGGTACCTAAACCTATCTTGATTTAAACATAATTGAAAAGCCATCCTCATCTAGCAGACAGTCTCTTTAGGTCACACTATTATTTATTGAAGCTAGAAAAGATGGTGAGTGCACAACAATAGCATGACAACAATATTTAAAAAATGATATAGCACTTAGTATCCATGAATATCAAGATGCTTTGAAATATTAGCTATTCATGTCTCTTGACACCACAATGGAATTTGCTGAATTATTATTTCACTTTCTAGACACAAGCCTGTGTTGTCTACCTTCCCATGTCATTTAGATTGGTAGTGAGTGTTGAAGTAAGACTGATCATCCCTTTTTGTTTTGTTATTGTTCACATCACAGAGCAACTCTGGAACATCCAAACTGGACTTCACTGAGATGTCACTAAACCCAAGAAGTGGTGTTCCAGGAATACACTTAATCTGCTCTCATAACAGAGAGACATTCAGCCCTTTTATCTAGTATAGTAAAGCAACTCCCCAACACATGCAAAAAATATTTATGCTGGGTCCTGAGTCATCTTTGGTCCACTAAGCACATCTCTGCAGACCCCTTCAAGTACATTGCACCACTTGCTCATTCATATGTAGCTCACACAGCTGACCAAGCTCACTGGTCCCAACCCATTGCTTTGAAACTTCTTTGCCTCAGGAAGGACACTGCTTCTCTACATTTGATGCCAAAGAGAGGCAAGTTGTTACTCATTATTTTCCTTTCTCTTTTTTCCTGTCATATTTTTCCATGAATATACCACCAAAAAGACAAACAATGAAGGGGAAGGAAACAGCTCATCTTTTTACTGTTTAAAATACCGTTTCCTCCATGTGACTTTAATTCTAAGACATGAGGTGTAAGGTTATAAAGAACATTGGTGTTTGTCTTGAATCTCTGCTTTTGTTTTGGATCAAAAATACAACACCCAGGCCAAACACAATACTAAACATTTACTGCTGAGGTCACTGATCTGCAATTTGTTGCAGTGACAGATCCAATAGTGTGCTTGGGGAATAGACTGGATGGCTGTTAACGCACTATTATAGACATAGTTGGGAAATTGGCTGAGCACCAGGTAACTGAAAGAACTGAAGCTTATTGCACAAGTCCAAGAGCGTTTTAAGTTGTGACTTGATTGGTAACATGGGGAGAGTTTTTAAAATGTTAAGTGATTTGTTTTTATGATAACATAAACCATCTGTAGCTTTGAACTTAAATATAACTTCTCTAATTCATTCTAGTCCTTTTACTACAAGAACTGTCTGTCACACATCAGTCTCTTCATTCTAATTTTGGTTCAGTTTGCCACATCATTTAAAGCCCTGACCCTACCATAGCCAGGTTTTAATTAACAGTAAAATAGTTCTAGAGGAAACTGTATGAAGCACTAGGAACTAAGTTCAGACCTGTCCAGATAACATAGGAAGATCTGACATACCATCTTGTGTCTTACCAACATGCTTGTGGAAGACAAGTTATTCCATTTATCTGTGGATTATCTATGATTAATTTTTAAGCCATGGATTAAAATCCTGTTTTTCTGTAGAAAGTTTCCCAGCCACACACTGTACTGTGTGTCAGATTCTGAGAACTGTCAAGACATCGACAAACAACACAAAAAAAACAGATAAAAATTACTGGGAGGTATAGAGCGGGACAAATAAATACAAGGTGTAGAAAAAAATCCACTGACAGGATGATAAATCATTTAGCTCTGAAACAGAATCAGGCTTGCCAGAGGAGAAGGAATGTCAAGGGCAAGAAATCAAAGATAGGTTGTGAACAAAGCTGTTACTGTGATCATTATCATATTACTACACGTGGGCAGAGAGTGTCTGTGGGGCTGATAGTTGCTATGTAGAAAGAGAACAAGTAAAACTTCAAGGGATACTTCTGGCTGAACCCCTTTATTAGGGCCATTATAATTGTTAGTTGGATATAATGCTGCATGTTTAATTTTAATGTTAATTTGTAAAATAAATCTTACTGCATGGAATAGAATAGAAAAAAATTAATGTTCTGTTCTTATAGAAAAGAAAAAAAGTTAGTGCCAATCTCCTGGATGAATTATTTACATAGCTATTAAAATTATTCCCTGAGAATCTATTCTCAGAAAAAAAAAACATAGAGCTGCTGAACTTATTACACTCCATTAAAGAAGGATGCAAGATTAGTCAAGGCCTGATGGAATATCATTTTTGGAAAGACATACACTAGTGATATTCCTACTACATACAACTTGCAATGTAGTTTGCAAAAAAACTCACCCCACATATCATCCTTCCATACTTTCATAGATGCTTACAAAGGTCTGTTCTGAAGGTGAAAAAAGCAGTGGTGTGTTAAAGTTGCCCCTGAATCCCACCTGCAGTTCCAAGCACAGTCTGAAGATCTGAGTCTTCATATTGAAAATTATACTGAGATTTAAGAACAATCTATAGTAGATTGCAGAATAAAAGAGTTAGATCATACACTTTTAAAGAGTTGAGACTTCTCCAAATCCAAGAGGAGCAAGGACCTGTGTCAAGCCCTCTTACAGGGACTTTTTAGTCCTAAAGGGTTTATAATCTCATCTGATTTTTCAGCAATTGTAATTTTAATTAGAAGTGATTCTAAAATTAAGGACAGAGAGTCCTCTTGGAATACTGTAAAGTAGGGAAGCAAATTGTAGACACTCAGAAATTGTGAAGCTACTGCTGCAGGCAAACAAATGCAATCGATAAGAGACTTCAATGAAATTGTACTAAAATATGCACATGATCAGTTGTGGCAGCTCCATTCCTGAATGGTATTTCATTAACATAGCATAGCTCAACCAAATCCATTCATATGCCCAAGGTCTGAAAACTGAATCTGGAACGTGGAGCTGCTGGTTGAACATGCTGGTCAGAATTAGGCAGAGCAAAGAAGTAAGCCTGCATTTTCCATACAAATGCATTATATACACAAGTAATTGGTGCTTCTGTGACCACAGAAATTCCTTCCCAGTCCCAAGAAACTTTTCTCAGTTACAGTTTCATGCAATTGGTTTATTGAACTGATATTTCAGACTAAACAAGGGGGAAAAGAATAATTTCTAGCCAGTTCTGCTGTGAGCATGTTGTCTGCGTAAAAAGAGGAAAGATTCAGAAAAAAAGTGTTCAAGGCTCTGTAGAAGACAGTCTTGCCTATATTGAGATACTGGAAGACCATATAAAAAGACATAATTTCAATGATGATTAAAAGGAGTTAATTTTACAAGTTGTGGTGGGAGTTAAAACTATATTTGGAAGTGAAGTCTATCATCTTCCTACAAACTAAAAACCAAAATGTTTGCTCAGATAATGCAGTTTCTATAAAGTCATCCATATCAACATCCTTGGATGATTGCAAAGCATTTTAATTGCATAGGTAGAACTGAAAACACCCCTTGATATGCAGCTAGGTAAATGAAATTAAAGGGGATTTTCCAGTTTTACAAGGGCTTTAAACATTTCATTAAGGATCTGGTCCACGTGGCATATGTAAAATGAACAAGTTGTGATAGGTTATTGTCTAAGCCACAGCTCATCCAAAGTGATACCCGTGAATAAGTTTTTCAACAGAAACTGATACTAAACATGCTGGGAAACTGCAACAGAATCACGAAAACGTTGCAATAAGTAAAATGAAGCTAAGAAGAGAATATTAAATTAACAAACCATATATGACAACATGTAATACTCTGAGAATGATTTAGCATTTTTACAATTGCTTAATTTAGAGAATAATAAATAAAGGACTTTGGGAATCCCTTCAAAGATGGCTGGAGAAATAGTTTAAAGGTAGCATGAAACTGGACACTCCTGTTTCTTTGATTTCATAATAGTGTTATCCCAGACTACAAAAACTATAGAGCTACAGAAAGTATTAGTGTTTCTAAAAGCAAACATGGGAGAAGTTTTCTTCCCCTGTGTACTATACTCTATACTAAATCTTCATGTCATGAAATTACTTGTATTTTCTCATAAAGAACATCTGAGAGGGATCTGTCCAAGAATATGACTGGTTTTGAACTCCACACTGCCCCTTCCCCCAGCAATTTTGCAAAAGGATGATATTACCATCTTATTATGTAAAAATAAGAATTTACCAGAAAAGGAGAAAAGGTCACACTTTTTAGAAACCTTGTCAGCATGTTCTGTGGTTGTCAGAAACAGAGGGAGAGTTCAGCATGTTGAGGACTCAGGTATTTCAACCATAGTTATGGGGACTGAACAAGATGATTTTCCTGCCAGCAATTTAATGATGTTGTCCGCATTTCTGGTGATTTTTAAATTAACTCGGGTCACCATTTCTTTAACTAGTACAGTGTGTGTATACACTTTACTAGAACTTGCTGAACATGGATTTTACCATAGTCAGACTAAAACTGGAGTTTGAAGAATGTGACAGAGAACACAGAAAAGGGTTTACTATGGAATAAGATACCAATGTTTTGAATATTATCTGCAGGTGCTGTGTGGCAAACTACATGGGCTGGGTTATGCAAAGAATTTTGTGTAACTTTATATCTATATATATATACATACATCAACAATGTGTTTACTACTGAAGCCTATGATGAATTATGACTTGAGCACCTTACCAGAGTATTTGCACAGTTCTCAGAGTCACCTTAAAACTCATCAGAAAAATACATATTTACCCCAAATATATTAATATGCATTCTCATAATTGATAAATATTGAAAACACTTTATAGAATTATAGAATCATAGAATGATTAGCGTTGCAAGGGAGCTTAAAGATCATCTAGTTCCAATTCCCTGCCATGGGCATGATGTCACTCACTAGATCAGGTTGCGCAGGGACCCATCCAACCTGGCCTTGAACACTTCCAGGGATGGGCCATCCACAGCCTGTTCCATTGCTTCTTCATTACATAAATTATAGTTTGAGAATTTAGAACATGAGCCCAAAACCAGGGTTTACTGATTTTGGTGATTTCTCTTACTCTTTGAATTTAAAAATAACAGCTGAGATAAAAACACATATTTCCTGTCAGAATTGCTGCTAGAAATATTAGGAATAGAGAAGCCAGTAACAACTAATTACATCATAAAAGAATATGAAATTCAACAATGCTAAAGAGAAAACAGAAATGGATAGGTATTGTCTTAGTTCAAAGGGGAGAACTAAGATACCTATGTTGACCAAGAAAAAAATAATCCCTCTCCCTTTAAATTTAGAAAACAGAACTTTAATTAGGAAAATATATATATATATGAAAGGATAACAGTTCTTAACCACAATTACATTTATATGTATATCCAGAAAGGACCAAACACCAACAGCTTGTAATAAAATCTTCCCTGCTCCCCAAACGACAAGGCAAACAATTAAAAGGTCTTTTGGCTACCCCCAAAAGAAAAGGACTGCAATTGTATCTAAGGACAGCAGGAGGCGATGTCATGCCCCAGCCACTGCCCTCTCTCTACCAGGGGATGCAGTTATATTTACAGACAGCAGGAGGCNCACAGGCTAAGGAGTGGCCTCCAAGCTTTTAGGAAGGAATTCCAATGAGTATTGAAACTATAACAGGTATGGATGTACCAATATCTGTTTCGATCTCTGTATAGGAACAACAGTAACAGGCATCATCATGTGTGGCACTTGAATGATTCTTCTTATGTAATTCAGGATACACATAGGCTGAAAAATACACAAAGGTCAATTTAGAACTGTAAAAATTTAAGTTCTATTCCAGAACAAGATTTGTGTGTGTGTGTGTGTGTGTGTGTAAAAATATTGTTACACCAACAGAAGATATTAAAGCCATATCAGTCAACATAATGCATTCCTGATATGCTCTGTTTGGTCACTTATAAGCACTCAGCAGCCCAAAATCAACCTGTGTGGCATATAATAAGTCTGATGTGGTTCATGATTCTGGTGAATGCTCACCTGAAGGACTCTACTAATTCTGAGGGATTTTCTGCTCAAATGCTGAACCTGATAGGGCTTGCTTTCAAAGATGGGAAACTCTGGACAAACTGTGAAATGAAAGAAGCTCCATCCAACTTACCTATCAGCCATTTGTCAGACAGAAAAAATGTCAAACTTATCACATCCACTCCTTTCTACTATTTAAAAGGGAATTAGTTGAAAGATTTATTCAGCTTTTCAATCAATGCTGTGCTATGACTCCAGCAAGAAACACCTTACAACACTAGATTGCAAATCTTATATTGGTCTGTACAATGGCAGTGAATGTTGCCATAATACATACTGGGGATGTTGCATGTTCATAAAAAGAAAAGAAGTTGTGAAAAAGGTGTTCATAAATAGACCACTACAATGGAATCAAGAAGTTAGAGAGATAATTCTTAGAATTCATTGTAACCTGAAATAATTACATATAGATAACAGCCAGAAATAGCCATTCAGAGAAAAGGTATTAAAAACAGCTTCTGTGCATGTATTCAACTTGATGCACTAGAAAAAGCACACGTATTGAAGGCAATTAGCAATCTGACATTCAGCCTGACCAAAATTATTTGTGAAAACCTACCATTTCTGCTATAAGTGTCTTAAAATTACAGGGCTGAAAATGTTGTTAACAAAATTACCCTGGAAAGCCTTGCATACCTTGTTTCAAATATTGTTTTATTGACTGAAAGCCAGCTCTATAAGAATGATGTCATTAGCATATCTCACCTTTAATAAGTAGTATTTTGTACACAAGTTATCATAGATTTTGCTGTAAAACCTTTATGTTTTGTTTGTTCTTTTATGTTAAATAGGGAGAAGCAAGTAGTGCCTAGGACTTGAGTATAACTGAGTATTCAGAATTTCTTCAGTGGGGCTACCTGCCTTCTGTAGTCACCAAAACAACATCATCACACAAAAAACCTGACATGCCTAGACATGGTGGGGAGTTGCAGATTATAGAAACCTTCAGCCAGCCTCTCAGCCACAGCAGCCTTCTCTGAATTTTTCCTGCTATTTACCTACCAACCTTCTTCCCCATCCTGTCAAAAAATAGTTTGGTTGATTTTCCCCTAAGTAGTCCAGTTGGTCCTCACAAAGCAGAAAGGTAAAAGAGCTACTCATTTGGGTCCATTCACTTATTTTCCTCACAGGTCTAATAGCAGAGGAGGGAAAAAATAATGAAGAAAAATTGCACTGATTCTGTTGCTGCCTTTATCTACCACTAGTCCCTAAGTGTGAGTCAGGAAGATGGTGAACTCATGGAGCTGGGAATAACCCATAGTGGACAGGGTGGTAGGTAGTTCTTTTGAGACATGATGACTAGGTGAGAATCTTTCTTTCTTAAGCAGTTCAGAGCAACCCTGTAAATGCATGTAGCTGCTCACAAACAAGAGGAGTTCAGAGATCAGAAACCAAACCAAACCTGTGCTGCAATCCTAAAAAAGAAAAAAAAATACAACAAAAAACCCCAAAACAACAACAAACAAAAACAAAATAAAAAACAACACCCAAAGCAAATAAACAAACAAACCCCCAATCAGCAAAACCCAAACCTCTTAGAATTTAGCAGTGTTTTACATGGTGTTACAGTTTCTGGAATGGCATGCTTGGCATAGTTAGTACTTCTATCACCTGTAAGCTCATCTGTCTGGAAATCATCTATTCAAGTATGCATATCCCATAGGTTTAGCACATTACAGAAAACCAAGGCATTGAGACCAATGAAAATGAAACTTGTGAAATTGAAGGCATTAAGAGAGGTCTAACAGAGATGGGTAAGGACATGAAAAATATCAAATATAATACTCAAAAGGTACAGCAAAACCAAGTCAAATATAAAATCTGATATTGTTAGTTATCTATTACTTTACTTTGGTGTTTCAAATCCCTGCAATAACTGAAATAATTTTTGAGAGCTTAAAAATGTCAGTGAAAGAACATACACCAGGTTCTCTAGCCTTTTTCTCCTTCTCTGCCTCTTTGGCTGTGACACAAGTCATGTGCCTTTTAAAAGTGCCTTGGAGGGCTCTTTGCCCTAGTAAATGCTTAGCACTTTCTTTTAAAACTAGTTATGGACCTTGTGTACCTCCCTACTGTATGACTCCACATTTCATCACGCTGTTAAACACACAGATTTTTTGCTTGCTATTTAATTTTAGTGATTTATAGAGTTTTACTCTGTTCTCCAACACTCACCAAACTAAGGAGCAAATATCATCTTTAGAGAAAAACAGGATGTAACCATACAATTCTGAGGGTAACTCACTATGCTTTCTTGCACAGCAATAATTTAAATTCTCAAATTTTCTTTAAATTCTCAAGTATCCAAGCATACTAAAAACAATGCCTATATCTCATGTTAACTTAAACCCCATCAAAACACACACAACTGTATGAGATTGGCTTAATATTTAGTTATAAATATTATTTTTCCTCAGGAACATAACCCAAATACCATATTTCCCAAAACATCTTAAGCAGTTGGGTTGAGCCTTTCTTTAAAACTATTTTGTTTTCCAAACATATGTTGACAGAATATTGTGAAGTTAGTACTCCTAAATATTATAAAATTTATCCATTAAACCTCTAAAAGTTTTCATTTTCCTTAAATACTTATCCTCCTCCCTCAGACTGAACTGATGACTGGGCCTTCTGCTCTGAAACAGAGTAGGAATTTAATGAAGAAAAGTGGAAACAAATGCTTAAATTTAAGATTTTATCTAAGCTACTGTGATTATGTTTCTACAGGGATCAAAAGAAGTTACAGCTGTATATAAGCCCTCTTCTAAGAAAAGTCTTCCAAAAAAAAATTTCCCACCCTTGCTATTACCGATCTTGCTGAGTTGGCAGTGATAGCAGTGAGAAACAGCTTCAACAGCTTGCTTTATTTAAACCTCTGCATCAGTAAAACTTCCTCAGCATGTGATTGATAATTGTTCCCCAGCACTGTTGTGGAGCAGGACTGATTACCAAGAGGATTAAAATTCCAGAAACTCTCTGAAGAGTGTCCCTGAGGTCTTCTCTTCAGTCTCATTGCTGCAAAGCTGATATTAACAGTGATGGGATTTAAATTTAGCTTTTTTTAGACAATATTTCCTGGCATGATCAGCATCTAAGGCCTTACTGGAACCCCTTCAGAAAAGTGTCTGACTTCTATCCAAGGCATAATACAGCTGCAATACAGGAATGTACCTCAGTATAGCAGAGCTTGTTGGCTACAGCTGGAAGGAAAATAGTCACAGAGCAATAGATCACTCTTATGGACTGAGCATGGGTCTGATTCAACCTTCCCAAGTTGCTCCCTCAGCTCTGCATTCTGTCACCAATTTTTTGAGCCAAGTCATTTTACCACCTTGTAACTAAGTCAGTTCTTTAGTTGATAACCATAGACTGTATGAGGAGGGGAATGAAACTTAGTGATGAATCAGGATAGATCATTAAACTTCTTTCAATTTGATTATGTCAATGAAAATATATGAAAAGCAAATATTATTCTTAACTGGCTATGAATCATGTACCCTGCAGAATGGCTTGTTGAAGAACTGCTTAGCCACACTGGTAAATTAATCAGGGTGGAGACCATTCTTATTATTGTTTAATTTATAAGCATAGCATAGGCAACTGCTTGGAAAAAAATTAATAAGTGATCAAGTGGTGACTCAGTGCTTTTCTTGTGCTTGAAACCAAGAGGAGAAAATCATGAAAATTAATACATTTTCTCATGATAATTATATATTCAGCAGAAACACTTCAGTTATAGGCTTTTCTCAAGCTATTTGACCAAAATTGAGGAGTGATTCACAGTAAGCAGCCCAAGATGGGTACGTTCAGGTGAAATCCTCTGTGACCAGATGAAAATTTGTATCTTATTGCATTTGTTTGCATGTGGGTTCAACACATCTACACAACAAAGTTACTTAATGAAATTTAAACTCTATTAATGTCCAGTGCAAAAATGGCACAACACTCATCAGTTAACACTGAACTGGAGGGAGTAAAACTGGAAACCATAGTACTAGTGTAGCCTAAGAAGTGTTGAGGAAGTTGGAATAGGCACATCCCTTGATCTACTGTCTGTTCCCTTGCTAATGTAGCCCAGGAGATATTTTGCATTCATGTCTGCAAGGGCTGGCTTGTGCTCAGCTGAATGCACTCCAGGACTCTGAGGGCCATTCCAGCAGAGCTGACCCAAGCACCCAGACCCCAGCATGTTTAGTTGCCTGGAATAAATCTGTTCCACATATATCTTTGCTACACCTCATACAGTTCATTTTGACTCAGTATTCCAGCTGCTGGTTTCTGTCTGAATGGTATCTATTCCTCAAGAGTACCTACCTTTTCCCCAGGTTTAGTTTTCATCCATCAAGTTGATGAGGGTACATTCAATCCCATCATCTGGGTCTTTTATGAAAGATGCTCCAATGCACCAGGCACAATATCATCTCCAAGGAAAATCACTTGTGACCAATTGTCAATTCACCTTTGGGCCAGTAATCACACCCTTGAAGTTCTGCAGTTTAGCAGCATTCTGCTCACTGGAGAGGTCTACCCCTTCAGTTCATATCTTACCATCTTGTCAACAACGATACAGTGGTAGACCTCACTAAAATCAAGGTTATGTTAAGGTTGTTAACGTTGCCCCCTTGTTTGAGAGCAGGCAGCCAATCTTTTACCCTTACGAAGCCTTGTCTGCCAAACCGGTCGCAGTGCTGTCCTTGGATTACTGTGTCCACATGCTGTGCATTGTCTTACCTGTTTTACTGCAATTATAAAGCAAACAAAGCAGAGACAAAAAAAGAGAGGATCCTTAAAAATATGTTTCATTCCTTTCAAAATTGTGGTCCTCTAAGATATCTTGTTTTCTCATTGTTTCATTTTACAATGAACAGTCCCAGAGGCCTCTGGGGGTCAAGGCCTGGTCTTAGAAGAAAGTTGGAATGGGAACTGTGAGAGAATTCTCATATGCAAAGTGAAGTGGAGGGTTTGGGCCTTTTTCCAGTTCCTTGTGGATATGAGGTTTTCAAGGCAGCTTGCCATGTCATTATGTATAAATTTGTAGCAACAAAAATAGGTTTTGCATTAAAAAATGAAAAAGTGATTTCAAATAGCTTCTCCAAGTCAAGCAAAGAATAAATAAAGCAACGCTCAGAAAAGTAAATTTATCCTCACAGACACTAAACCACCATCTAGTTCATTTGGCTGAGCATCCTGAGCTGTGTTTTTCACTGCCGAGTTAAGTACTCTTCAGATCTTGCTGTTAGCATGCTTTATGCTCACAGGTCTCCAAACAAAGAAGCAACTATTGGGTCTTGAAGCATTAAGGTAGATCCTGGGTTAGTCCATCTTGAAAATTGTTAATATCTGTAGTTATAACAGGGAGTCACAGCCAATATCAAGAGCCAATGTGGAAAATTTTGTTCCTTTCCTTCCTTTTTTTCAGGAAACCATCTATATTCTCATGTTTTATGGTCAACTTCGTCTCTGCTTCTATGTAGGCAAATACACAATAAAAAGAACACACAGAGTAATGTGTCATGTTATCTTTCTAAGGTGCAGAGTAGAATCTTTCAGTCTATTTTATGTTTATATCAGAAGTTTTATGATTTTTTCTGCCAATCTGTCTTATTTAGTAGCCCATGGCATTGGCTAGAACACCACACATGCTTAGATACAGCCTGGTATGATGATCCAACACTAAGCAGCTGAAGTAAGATCCACCTAACAGAATCCTTCTTTATTTTGTATGTCAACTTCCTGGAAACATTTGCAGAGAACAGGTAATGGCACAAGCCATTGCACTTCCACTACACTGGCACCTCCTGGCAAATCCATATGTGAGGGTAAAATTTATCCTGGTGTAAAGAATCAAGTCTTTACACAGAAGTTTATCTTTAACTAACGTGTGCAGTATAAAATCTAGAATGAACTTTTTAGGGACAGATTCCCCTTTACATTTAATTGAAATTTAAGGTCTATTAAAATCTGATAATGCATTTTCCTTTCACTGACAACAGTTCCACTAGGGTGCCTATCTTTTGTCTTTGCTCCTTTGTAAGTGAGGGAGGATCAGATCCCTTTGAGTCTGTTATATGACCAGAAACTATTCAAAGCCAGCCATACTCCACAATAATTCCAGTCACCCACCTCTGTAGAGTCTTTAGTTAAGTGATTTTTAATTGCTCTGTCATTTTTCATGTTCAGACAAGAATCTGAGTCTATGACATTTGCTCTTGAGTATTGCCCTAATTTCAGGACAGATTTATGTGTACCAAGGCTACAGAATGAGAAGCCAAATATTCACAGAATAAAACAGTGTTTTCCTACACCCTCTGAAGTACTATTTATTGTGAGGCATATCAGGTTTTCCATTGGTGCAGTTTGAGAGGTGTGTTGTGATCAAGTGGCATTCTGAGCTGGACACGCTCTACTTCCAAAATGTAAACAGCAGAAGCCACTATATATAGCTATTTTGAATACTGTTTATTGCATTTATTTTCACTGAGTGAAGAATGGGGCATTGTCTTTGCAAGTTGCTAAAATCTGATTTTAATAAAATGCAAGTAAGTTAAATATTCTTGCTGATTACACAAAGACTACATAGGCAGAGGAGCACAATAATATCTGCAGGTCTAATTCAATTAAAAATCAGTGGGTACAGATATGGAAACCTTTTCAAAGATAAAAATTTGAATATTTCTCCCCATTCTACTTTGTTTCATAATGCAGACTAAAGATCCCTGACTCCCAGAATAGCCAAAGACAGTTCACATAAAATTCTAAGTCACGTCTAGAAGGTTTCTTCTTCATAACACTTGACAAGTTAATTTGGAGTAATGCTCAGATTCCCCTTAATTGCAAGTGCTGTTGCTTTTGAGAAATGGAGCTCACCTTGGTAATGCAAATACAGGCCCACTTCACAAAAGTGCTGCTGCTGTTCACCAGTCTTTCCCCACAGACCTGCAGCCATACACTGTGTGCTTGGAAACAGCAGGCATATTCTCTTATCTAGGTCAGCTAAATTTATAGTAATGACCACAAAATGTGTGCACAAATTCCCAGCACCCGGGGTTCTGCAGTGCCCTGTGTGAGGCAGCCTCTGTCCCTCAAGCCCCGGGCTAATATGGGAGAAGCAGCTGAAGCCTTTTGTGTCCAGTTCGGTGGTACAGAGTGCACCTGTGTCGAGATCTGTACTATCCATGCTCTTGCAAGCAGTGGCTGCTGCAGGCTGTATTCATACTTGTGAGGAGGTTTAGGCTATGAAGAAATTAAATTCAATCTTTATATTTTTTAATATACCATTTTATTTCCTAAGCTATGCTTGTTGAGTTTGTTTTTTATCAAGTTCTGGCTGAGTTGTGTTCTTGTATATCCTCCCCTTGGGAAAGCTTGACATCCCCCTGTATGTGTGGTCATTATTAGGCCTTGTCACAGTGTTAGTCTTCTAACACAAGGTTAAAAATAATCTTTCTTATGTATCTGTCAAGTATGTTCAGCATTTAAGATGTTGTAGTAGTTTATTATTATTTAATACTCAAATATTTGTGATCAATGGCAGCAGCATACCTAATAATTTGCATTTCTTCAAATGCAGCAGGATGCAAATGAGGGTGGAGTCTGTGCCCTTGAGCTGTATCTGAGTATTCCTGCAACAGGCTTACAGTAACTCACTGCAAGTTTTCCTGACACTCCCTAAGAATTAGCAAAATTTTATAAATAGAAAAAGACTATTTTAAAGGTCTTATTAGTTCTGAGTAAATATTTCCAGCATATTTTTATGCACCCAAGTCTGCTTCTGTTTATGCTTCCCAGAATAGCAGCAAAAAATTAAGCCAAGATTTGTTTCTATTGCCTTTTGAAAACAACTAATGCTTGGTCTAAATTCTTACCTTTGTGTCTATTTAAATGATAGCTTTGAGCACTCTGTAACAGTCTTTTTCAACATATTTATAGCTGTTTCACTGCAAATTGCCCAGTGCTCAATGTATCTGTCTGACCAGATATTTAAACACAGATAAAGCAGACTGTGAGGAAGGTTCCACTCTCAAAAATACTGGCTTAAGACTGTCTTTTCATTATGAGCAGAATTTTGATGACATGTAGGAAATGGACACATCAACAGCCATCTCAATTTAGATTGCTTAGATATGTATCAAAGACTGAAAGTCACAACACACTTGCTTGTGAATTCTGCATTTCTGACTCAAGTTCTCACCTTCCCTGACTTTAAAAAGACTCATTTTGAGTACCCTGAAGTCAGTGGGTGCTACTGATTTATTGTTTTTCCAAATTAAGAACAGGGAAAGTGCTGGGGAGAAAAAAAGACAAAACTGTTTCTGTCCAGCGTACAGAAGGAGGAGGTAAAAGAGACTGTAACTAGGGCTTTTACTTTCATTTCTTATATTGAAAGAAAATTAAAAGACCTTATTACAGGACAATGAGACTAATAAAGACTAGAACAAACTAAGGAGACTGTGAGTAGCAAAATGGATAAAAAATTAATAATAAAAGCAGGCCACTTTTCTCCAGAAGTTGTCTCTCTCATGCTGTCTTTGACTTTTAAAGCTATTAGTTCTTTCTTTTCTTTCTTAAAAAATGTTGTTTAACTGTTTAAGAAAAAACAAATCTGAATGTAGGAAGGTAGGAACTAATTATATTTCTATAAGCCAAAAATTTTCTTGAAAACAGCAACAACAAAAATTTGTCTCTGAGAGGACTTTAAAAGAAATATCAACAGTGACACTGGCTAGATTACAGTAGGATTTCACAGGGACAATGTAATAGCTGATGGCTAAGGTAGTTACCAATAAATATGCATCATTTTTGCAAAAGGAAAATATATTCCAGGTGTGCTCTGAAATAGAAGAACATTTCTGCAAGCCAAGTATGAAAGCAAAACTGTCAAAATAAATGCAACATTATGTTCCAGGTGCACCTCTCTGAATTTACAGCTCAAGCAGTGCATCCATAGCCTGAATAAGACATTGCAGTTTTCAGCATTCTGAAGGAGAGTGTTACAGTGCCCTTGATTCTAAAGCTTTCCACTTGCCCTTGGAAAATGCTCTCTCTGCAGTTGCTTCAAGCTCTATGCAAATGAGGCAACCAAAAGATACCAGCAAGAGGTCTGGGAAAGATCAGGCTGCCCAGGTATTGTGGCCATCCCCCGTGTTTGCAGACCTGGGCAAAGTAACACTTCCACAGTTTTTCACTGTACTTTTTTTAATCTGTTTTCATCTGTTTGTTTATTTGTTTTAATTCCTCTTCATCAGGCTTGAACTGTGAAGAAACTACTGGTTCCTATGGATTTGGAGCAAAATTCTTTGTGAAACAGCAGACCGAGACAGACCATAGCCTACCCCTTACAGGGGTAATGACTTCCTAAAAAGAGAAGCAGATGACCTTCAGTATCTGCTAATCTTCTCTCTGTTTGCTGGATTGGCATTTCTATGAGACAGAACAACCTAGTCTAGTTTATTAAGTCCTCCTGTCATTCACCAGATTTAAGTTCACAACGTGTTACAAAGCAGAATTGATTGTACTGTTATAATGGTGTCTTTGAAGAAGAATCCTATTAAATTTGGTAGGCTTACAGCTCAAAGGCACTGAAGTGGACAAGAGAATCAGCTCCTCCATATCAGTATTCTGATTTAAATTATTCAGTTTGACAACAATTTAGGCTGCTGCTGTGCTGTGTCCTCTGATCAATACCGTCTCACTGTTCTCTTTTTCTACTCCCATCTTCTAGTTTCATCTTTTGCTCCTAGTTTTCCACTTGGATTGTAAAGTCCTTGAATCACGATCATTGCTTTGTTCTTTGTAAAGTGCCTAGAGCAATTAAGTCCTGGTCTGTAACTAGTGTGCCCAAATGGTGTAATAAATGTGTCACAATTACTACTGATGCTGCAGTTGTTATTGTATCCATGACCATACAGGTGATAAATGAATGGCAGTAAAGTTGTAAGTTTTCCTTTTTATCACACAATGCATCCCAGACTCCTGCAGAAGGTGTTCTTACTGTCACAGCCATAAGAGCTGGAGAGATCCTGGCCCTGGGTAGAAGCGTAGTTCAAGCTTAACTGAGCCTGTGGAGTTCCTATCGAGGCTGTCAGAAAGCTTTCTGGTAATTAGATGATGATAATGAAACTCCCTGATTAACTTGAATTTTCAATAAGGATATAGCACCAAAAGAGCCACTCACACTTTGCACCATCCTAAAGCAAAGTGAACACAGCCCAAAAAGCCAGAAGGTAAAGGGAAGTTATCAAAAGAAAAGCACTGTGTCACAAGCCCTTTCGCTTCCACCAAAGGAAGATTTCACCAAAATCCCTCTATTTATGAAAGTAATCATTCAACTTTATGACTGGGAAACTGTATTTCTTTTTTTTTTTTTAATGATTCATTATCAGTGGGAGGCATTTAGGATGAGTATATTTGTATATATATTATGAACCAAAATTTTACTGCAGTGGATGAATGGAACACACATCCATGTAAATACTCTGTAACAAGCTCTTTAGAAATTAGGTCCTATACATCCTACAGTATCAAAATTACTAATCTCTACATGTCAGCTGGGTTTTCCAAGCTGATCCAAACCTAACCAGGCTCCCATCACCTGGTTTCCCAGGCTGGCCATGGTTATTTTCTCTCTTCAACAAAGTGGCAGCAGAAGGCTCTGAAGGGACCAGCTGTGGGCTCTAGCAGGAGTTGGCCCCTAATGGAGGGTGGAGAAGGTTGTGGACTTTCCTGTAAAAGTAAAGGGGAGAAGAAGAACCCTTTGCAACATCTCAAACTGAACTTTGGTGTTTGGTACAGTGCTGCAGGGATCTGCCCTGGCCTCTCCTCACTGCTAAAGCAATGTATGGGTAGAGGAAGTGTGGGCAGCATTATTCTAGCTGAAATGCCTGTGAGTTCTCAGCCCCTCTTCTGGGGTTGTCAGAAGTTTACTTGTAACTTTGTATTGACAAAAACACCTTGATGAGCCAAAGAAGCCTTTAGCTCTTGTGGTTCATTTCAGAAGTGACATCAAATAGCCACTCCATCAGTCATCAATTGATGAGGTCAGGTAAATTGGGGCAGCTGGAAAAGGGGATTTAGCTGGGAGAGAAAGAAAGAACTCACCAATTATCAACACCTTCTAAAATCCTCTTGTTTCTTGTTCACAAAATTAATAGACTGGAGATATCTGATGTTATTCTAGTATTACTTTGGAGTTTGGTAACTTACTATAAGGATCACTATGGCCAAGGCATGCTTCGGAAGAATAATTGCCTCATTGTACTAGTATTTTTCACCTCTTTTCTTTATGTATGACTGAAAGCTAAAGCTGAATGTTGGTCAACAACTATACTCTTTGAGATACTACACATTCAATAGCTGTGTTTGTGTTAGCAAGAGTGGGTACACCTATGTGTTCCTGTATTTTAAGCCAGCTAAGAAGAAGCATAGTGTGTCCTCTATTCCCTTAGGAAATCCAGACAAGGTCCTTTATATGGGAAGCTCTTTCTTCATTATAGGATGTACAACAGCTACTAAATGTACAAAAATGAGTTCTTTTATCTCTAATATAAAAGCAATTACTTCTTCATGGAGCAGAATTCCATAGTATTCTTGCAGATGGTTTTGTCACTGGAGTCATGTCAAACCCTTATTGCCAAATGGCAAAGCTCACTTGTGAGTTAATGATGCATTTGGGGTTTTAATACTCTAGCGACAGAAGGAACTGTAATGAATCTCACTGAACTTCATTTCAGGGCATGAACCTGATATTCAGTGGGTTGGAAAAAGTCACCTTCAAGGCTGTCAAACCTCTACACTATATTTTGTTCCTATACACTAATTTTTTTCTTGCCTTAGCTCCTCAAGATGCAGTTTCACTTCAGACTATACCACTGAAGTGCAGCAGTCTATCAAAAGCAGAACAACATGCATAGCATTAATTGTTTCCAGATTCCAGCTCAGAATATTAGTCTAAAAATATCCCTGTAGCAGAGGGGTCTTTAATGAACTAAACATGGGCATGCAATAGATTACAGAATGCCATTTTTATTACCTATATTGCCATGGCAGAAAGATTTAAGGGGAACCAAGGAACACACCCAGTTCCTTGATTCAGGCTGATCAGTCTTATTTTTGGCTTCACAGAAAAGGTTTAGAAGCAACGAAAGAAACTGCATCATTTTTTTCTATAGCCATCCCTCTGCCTTTAAGCTACAGAATGCAATTTCAGGATGCATTGGCACAAATGTGTTTTTATTTGTTCCTGTAAGCTATAATGTAACCAAGATATGGCTGCAGCAATCTGAAAAACAATTAGCATCTGTAAAGCAGTCTGTGACCATAAGATTACTACACAAAATGAAGATTTAACATGCAACTTCCCCTGAAATTAGTTGTGTTTGGGTCTGGCTCTTCTGTTGTTTTCTTCCTTTATTGATCCCTTCAGGCAGAAAGAAATGGTGAGTTATCTGATTAAAATGAGTGCAAAACTGTACGGAAATACTGCACAGCTGCTATGCCACCTGATTTGATACATTCAGCTAGGTGCTGGTCAGAGTTTGTGAATGATCTTAGTAGTTAATTAATTTCAGAAAGGTCCAAGGTAGTGCAAAAGCAACAGGCAGTTCTATTTTTTAATCAGATGGCAATGTTTAAATGATAAAGCAAGTAAATATTTGTTTAGTTTGTAAAAGTATCATGGTGCACATACTTCAGGGAATATGGATTTTTTTTCCCAAAGGCAGAGTTATTTTTCATTTGTGAAAATAAAATATACTGAGGTTTGATAGATTGTTGAAATATTTTACTAACAGCAAGTAAAACTGAGCTGATGCTGTGCTTACAAAGGTTCTGAAAGTACAAGCAAGCACCTTAACACTAATTATTAAGTCTAAAATGAATCTGAAATCTGTTTAATCTTCCTAGTGTATTTTGATCCAGAGAAGGTGATATGGTCTGCAAAAGGCTCATATAGGCTTGTTTGCATATTTGCTAGTGCATTTGCCAAGTGTGTTTTTCTAACTCTATTATTTTGAATCTTCAGACTTGTGAGAGGAAAAATATTGAAAGAGAAACACAGCTGAAACAACTCAGTGTCTTGGTGAGATGAAAGTTCAACTCAACATCATTTCAAAACAGTTTTATAAATTTTTTCATATTTCTCTGAAAATTAAGCAAGTTTCATATGCATTTTACAATGAAACCAATACAGGGTGGGAGGTTAGTGTTGTTACAATGTGCATATGGCAGATTCCATCCATAATTCAATTAATAATTCAATAATGCACATGATGCAAATTTTGCTGTTTCTTGTGACACAGTGAGAGTAGTCCTGAGATACGGTTTGCCTTCTAGTGGTATTACTTAGTATAGAGTAGTTCTCTAACGGGAAATGTGGGAACAACTTAGCCATTTCTGTATTCTGAGCAGAAAAATAAATATTTTTTCCTCCACTGGAATGAGAGATGGGAATGGAGGGTTATTAGCAGCCATCAAATGAAAGATTTGTGAAAAGCATACCACACTTTAAGACATTTCAGAGCACTCAAAATCCCGTCCCCACTTTTATGAATGCACTATTATTTTGCTGAATGAGTACAAAGAAATTTATGGCTCACATCTTGCTTAATGGCCGCTATAGGATATTCTATTTCAAGGACACATAACGCCTTACAAAAAGTTAGTATTCTTCACAATTTGCCTGTATTGGGCCTAATTTTGCACTGTTTGTCAACAATCATTTTCCAAAGTCCTCCCACTGTTGATTTAAATGCTTCCAGAGTGTCCATAAAGCCAACAGCAGACCTTCATTTTCCAAACCATTTTCCAGCTGAAAACATTACTGCTCCTTTGCTCTTTGACTTTGATCTCTGCCAGGGGTTATCCTCCCAGCACTTGCAACAAAGAAGGAATCATACCAGGGATCTCTAATCTATTCCAGGCAAAACCAGTCAGAGTTGCCTTAGTTAAATTGAGTATGAGCTAGAGCAGATGACATCATTCAAGACTGATTTGGAGGTGCTCATACTATACTGTTCAGCAGCAGGACTGCGGGGGTTGTACCTCCACCTGGAGGACAGCAATGGACAGTGGGGGTGAAGTCTCAGCCCAGCATCACTAGACACAGACGATCTATCAAAGCCCCCAGGGAGGCACAGAGGAGTACTGCCTAGGGGCAGGAATAGACATAAAAGGCTCTGGTATGACCACACCAAAGGTTATTTCATATCACATATGGCGATCTCAGAGTTATTTTGGTACTGAAATACTTAAAAATATAACTGCATCTTCCCTTTCCAGCTGTCCCATGCTGTAATAGAAAAGACAGGCAGAGGACAGTCCTGGGTT
This sequence comes from Sclerurus mexicanus, assembly GCA_013396755.1. Classification (NCBI taxonomy): domain Eukaryota; kingdom Metazoa; phylum Chordata; class Aves; order Passeriformes; family Furnariidae; genus Sclerurus; species Sclerurus mexicanus. Next base: position 95,443 of record VWZF01003804.1, read on the forward strand.
CTGTTGTTTTCTTCATAAACACAGAGTAGTTAGGAGTTCACGAGAGATGAAAATTGTCAGACTTTTTATAAGCAATTTGAAAGGAAAAGTGCATTTTTCTCTTGTGAGTTTGTGAATATTTACACTAAGGGAATAAGAGTATAATGAGTGAATAAATTGCTGATTGTAGCTTATCATTTGTTCCTGATGGATGTGATTAAAATGGAGGGGGGAATGGGTTACAAAAAGCTGTACTTGTAAAAGGGAGATTCACATTAAACAAAAGTCAGTGAGATGAATATTATGATACAGTTATATAATTGCTAGAACTTCTGTTTGAAGAAAAAGCGCACACAAGGGAAGGTCATTATGAAAAATATTTCTTTCTAGTGCCCTCTAGACATTGATTTCATGGTTATGTTTACATTTGCTATTTCAGACTGAGATCATAACATAGATGTTCCCAGACAACAAATAAAGAACAAACACAGTGATAGAATGAGCAACATCTACGGATATAAATACATTTTTCCTACAGCGAGTTTTCATAAAGCGCTCCCAACTTCTGCTATTCACCAACTGCAAGCACAACTCTAAAGGTGAAAACATATTATGTTTTCTAGTACAAGCCAAGTTTATGACTGTACTGACTTGGTTCAAAAAAGGTTGCTTTTCTCTTTTTTTTTTTCAAAAATAAAAAAGCTATTTGAAAGAAATTGCTAAAACAGAATAATATTGCTATTTTGTTCCTTTAAAATGCTGAAAGAGCCAGAAAGAAAGGAAAAGTAGCTGTGTTTTTAGAAAGATTCATGCGCATTCATTTTGGGTTTCTTTTTTCCTTCCCCTCCCCACCCCCACTATATTCTATGTAGAGTTAAAACTTGTTTGGTTACAAAACTTACCTTTTCCAAGTCAGCTTATGCTGTTTACTGTATGACAAAATGCAGTCAGCTTTCAGATTGAAATGAAAGTGAGTTTAGAAAAAAACACAGCCAATTTACCTACTCTTTGAGGTTCTTAATAACATTAAAAATATACATGCATCACAGCAAGGTCTCAGAAGAGTGATTTTGTTAAAAGACAATCATCAAATACAGTATGGATTTTTAACAATCAAAGGATAAAGGTGCACTTAACCTTTGTGGCAGAGTTTGCATGTAATGACAAATTTCATCTCAAAGGGCTTGACCTAGCTGCTGCTGAAATCAATGCCAAAACTTTTGTGTACTTTGATGAAGAAAAGAACAGGTCAAAAATGTGACATACTGATTTAAGACAAAGCAGTTTTTCCTGTGGATTTAATATTGTCCGGGTTTTGTGTATCTTTAACATTTAGTAGTTGAGTTGGACCAGGAGCAGAAAGCCCACTGCATTCCAGACCTTAATTCTTTTATGGTTTTTAAACATGAATTGTCCAAAATTTAATGTATTTACATGTCCCGTGATAATTGACTCTTTCTTGTTTAGACACCAAGTTAAAATGACAGTATACTGTTACTTTGGGGAGAAAATTATAAGAGAAACCACTGGAATAAATAATAGTCTTATGATCAAGTGACAGTAATATTGATTTTGGAGAGCTTGACCCACAGGACATCTGAGGCCAGTGTTTGACTGGTCTCTTGCACCAGACTCCAGCTTAGTTTCTGAATTGCAGTAGGGACAGAAAGGCAAGATTGGTGGTAGTTCAGAGATGAGAAGGTAGCATGCCTTTCTGATCTTCTCCACTTAGTCTGAAAGCAGTTCTCCTTATTTCATGGGGCTGTAGGCCGAGAAAAGATATCTGACCGAGGTATCACTGTTTTCAGTTATAAGCTCTGTTTTTCAAGAGGCAGGCTAGAAATGGCCAGAAATTTTCCACTCCCAGGTTGTACCCAAGGACTTCAAAGCCCTGCAGTACACTTTGGGTAACAACCTATGGGATAAAGGATTAAACATTTAATAACAGAAATGGAAATCTGTGTTCTGAAAATGGCCCTCTGAGCTCAGTCCATGGATGTCAGCTTGGGATTTTCTCCTAAGTTGTTTTCTAAGCAATTGGATGGAGGCAGACTCAAGCATACATTCCCCTGGCAGAACTAAGCCCTTGCTTTAGATGTTTTTCATTCTCCTGACTGGCTGGAATAGCAATGAAGGGCAGGTGTAGCCACATGCTAAATCTCCTTCTTTTGTTCTATCCCCTTCTTATTGTGGTCAGTGGAAATACAAATGTCACTTTGTCAGGCATCTTTGGGACACTAAATTCTTTGTAGTGTATATTTACCATATCTGATTTAGTTTTCCTGCCCAAAGAGGTTTTGCTTTATTTTGCATCTGGATGTTTGTTTGACTCTGTCCTTACATTCTGCAGCTCCAAACTTACTCATGCTAATTTGAATGGGTTTAGCATGCGCTGGGAATAAATTATGGCTTGCTGCAGTATTTAGAAAGTTGAAAAAAAATTCTTTACCAACACATTCCCCTATTATTGTTCTTAGTTCATTGTTACCATTACCCAGTAACTAAAAGTGATACAAAAATGTCACAATAGAGAATGAGATTTCTGAATTGTAGGACCTTACAATATACAGCTTTAATTTCATGAGGCTTCATGAGAGTCTTCAGTAGGCATTTCATACATGTGTGTGCTGGGCACTGCTTTACATAACAGTTATGCATTACTGATTGTGTACGGGTGGAAAAACAGATACAAAGATGCTTTTCAGTTTTGCAGATAATTTTTCAGTTAATCTACATTTTAAACTGCAGTTTTAGGGGTGTCATTAATGTGATTGCTTTTGCACTACATCTGGTGAGTGTGCAGAGATGCCTCAAACAGCTCATTAACATCCCATGTGGGTCTCGGAAGCAGCACAAACTTCACACCAGTTTCATTTATCCTGAGTCTGAATAGGCAAATTAGCCTGCACTGAGCCCCTTGATGTTCATGTATCCAGCCTTATCTGTGCAACACTGGCTCAGGTATCTCAGACTATACAGGTTTCAGTGTAAGTATGGGTGGTATGACAAGGTGAATACCTAGGCCTGCAAATGGCCATTGGGGTTTTCAAGTGGCTTTTTCTGTAGTAAATAAGCGCTGACAAGAATGCCCTCAAATTACATGTGCTCAACCTCAGCAAACCAAAATATCAAGTCAGTTTCATATAATAAACTCTGTCAGAGTCTGTAATAACCAAAACTCAAATTGACAAATGGGATTTGTTAATGTTACTGAAGAAGCCTTTACCTAGCATCTGCCTTGTATTTACCTGATATTAGTTTTCAAGTTGGTTTCATTTTGGATCTTCAGTAATCCAGGGAGAAACATGCAAAAAAGCCTAAAATGACACTAGGCCTTTCTAGTTGCCAGTCTGTTTCCAATTTTTAAAGCAAATTAAAACTTTTTCAAAGATTAAAAATTTTGGAGTTGGGAATGGGAGTCTACTTCTACAAAGCAGTTCTCTCCAAAAACATACTCACAACTTCCCGGGGTTGATGTAGTTTCATCAGTAACATGATTCCACCCCTCTACATGCAGTACAACAAACAAGAGATTTGATTCCACCCCTCTATGTCCATTACCACACACACAAACTTGTCTCTGTGCATGACTCATTTTTAGCCTAACTGTTCAAATAACTTCAAAATTATTAGAGATATTGTGATTTAATTTTTGTAGGCTGGAGTGCCTGTAAGCATTTTGTGTCTGTCTTGTACAATGATTCTTTTTGATGCGAAGTGAAAAACAGATGATGTGCAGAATGAATCCTATCTGATCCTGAAAGAGATACTTAATGTTTCGTCCTGTCTTATGATTGCTGGTTAGGAAAAAACAACATTATTGATTTAATACTCAAAGCCTTCCTATTTCTTAGCTGAGTTCTGACATACATTAAGCAGACCTGCTATGCTAAGTTTATTCATTGGGAGTTAAAGATGAGGGTTTGTATTTTTGAAGAGCCTTGTTGTTGGGTAAAAATAAAAACATTCCTGGTTTAGATCTGGATCCAATTTCAACTGGATTCCCCACAGGTAGGAAACAAGGGAAGGTGATAAATTTTTCATATTATACCTTAATTCTCCTGGTTGAAAATGACACAGCAGCCTTATAGCATTTCAAACAATTAGAACAGAGGTGAGGATCCAGAGGAAATAGAAAGCTAAAGGAGCCCAAGACAACAGGCTGAGGTTAAATTGGACAGGACAGATAATCAGACTGGGCTTGTAGTCCCTGCTGTCCGTCTTGAGGTAAAGACTGTCCCTAAATAAAACTATCACAGTATGATTCTCTAAAGACATGATGATCAAGGTCATAAATCAGGAGTAAGGTGAAATAATTAATCTTTGTTCAACAGATTTAATACACAAGATGGAATAAATTTTACAAGTGCTGTGTTCACAAGTTCATTCCAGAATGGAATTTCAATTATTTCAGGGGAAGACTCATTCTAAAACATTTTAGAAAACCACAAAAGCATATATTTTTACCCTGTCTTATACATCTACTACTACTTTTTAAGCATTAATATTTTAGTGGTAGCTCATGTATCTTTTTTCACATACTGCTGCAGCTGAAAAGTGCTGTATTTCATTCACTATGACCAACAGAATCATGATGTTTATAAATCAGCAGAAAAGACTGTGTTCCTAAAAGGACTGTGAAATCACTCAGCACTTAAAGCACTTCACATTTTCAAAGGGTTGTGCTCAAATAAATAGACAGATTGTAATTGACCCTAACTTTACTGCAATGAATGATGAAGTTATCCCTTTAATAAATAGAAAAAAATGGTGGGAGATTGAAGGTGTGCATATGAAGCGAATAGCTTCATCCTCCTTGGTAAAGGGACAGCCAGAAGAGATCAGATGCAGACAAGAACCTATGTTATTTCCACAGCTACATTATTTCAGTATGTTTATTCTTCTCTGTGAAAAATAAAGAATGTGAAAGAACATGCTAGCATCAGTCACATTTCCAGCCTTGTAGTCTCACAGGATAGAATATCTTTATCTGAATCCATAAATTCAGAAATATACTGAAATGACCAAAGGAATTAGCAGACTTTCTGTATTACACATGTAAGTGAACATATGCAGGGAAGTCCAGTTGCTCCTGTTTTCTGGAAACTCAACTGGCTCAAAGAGAAAAGAGAGTTACTGGCAGCTTGTGCTACTTCAGTGTATCCATTCAATAAAATCTTCACTTCTCCAAACCAGGAAGCATGGAGCTAAGAATACTCCAACATCTAAAAGGCAGGTAACATAGTGGTAAGGTAACTGTCAGGGACATTGCAACTCCATCCCATCATAAGCACTGAGGAATGTTTTGGTGCACTTCGGCTCCATTTAGTTAGGAACTGGCATTGTGACCACTGGTTTGGTTTGCAGGACAGATGTTGAGAGCCACTGTTGCTACACAAGTGTCTTTGGGTGTTTTATATTACTCTGGGAAGCACTGGATGGAAAGAAAGTATATTCTATCTAACACTGCATGCATCTAAGCTCAGAGAAATCAGGTGCACGTTACCCCAAAATTTTCAGAGTGCCTCAATACTGTTTTTTCTGTTAAAAGCAGGACACACGGATCTGCTTCCAGTGATCTCTGACTTAGGAAGAATGTGTACAGAAGTGTCTGGTAAAAGTAGAGTGCTAGATGACACTGTTTTCCTACAATTAAGGGATTTATACTTTCTGACAGGAAACATTCATTCAGTAGAAAGTTTGCCTATAGGTAGATTATATGCACAGGCTGACCATGTCTGAGTCAGGAAACAATTGGTATAACTCCCAGAAAAGTTACAGCTTTTTTCTTGATGGCCTGTTATCAACATGCGTGGGAAAGTCACTCTATCTAGGTGATGTTAAAGGATTTCAAATCATCTCCCAAGCACTCACATACCTTGTTAAAATACAGTAGGATAAAAGCCACATTTTGAAATGTTGCAGTTTGACAGTACCAGCAGGAGAAAAGAAGCTATGTCTCATCTCCTCTATCTTATCTCATCTAATACATGACAGTATTACAGTGATTATTGCAACTTACACCGTGTTAAAGAAAAGGCCAGTTTGCCTTCCTCCTTTTCTCCTCCACCATCCCCTGAATATGTAGCCCTCTCTTTTTCATGTAGTTCTCCTCCTATGCCTGAAATTCAAGCCTGTGGTTAATCCACAGTGAAGGCTTTCAAGTATGATTCCTGTTTTTTCAAAGGGCTGTAGGTGGCACATGCCATTTGGGAGAGCATTAAAAAACTGAGCGCTCTGAAGACCTTCTAGTCTAGGCATTTTCCAAACTCTGCATATTAAGAAATTAAGTGGTTTTGCTTTAAGCCACGTTCAGTGTCCTTAGTTTCTTGGTGAATAAGAGGAGTAGGTAAGATGATGGTGAAATATGTCAAGTGAAAATTCCTCGGAGTTGAATCTTTATGCTCTATATCATCAAGGCATGACCCATTTCAAGAAATTCAAGTGATTTCAAAAATTTTAGAGCAACTCTTCATGCAGTCCTTGAGAACAATATTTTTTGGGTGTTCTTAGCTTGGATTTTGATACTTCTTTTCATATCTGATGAACAGACATGGATCCCAGAAGCTTTTTTTCCCAGAAATACCAGTTGCTTCAGTACCTGACATTACTACTCCCTGCAGCTCTTGTCTCCAGCTGAATGAGAACACACACTGTGCCCTGCAGACCTGTGTGGCTTGCCAAGGTAAAAACTGGTCTTTCATCTGCAGGGGAAACTCTCATCTCTTCCGGGCCAACAAGTGATGGCCTCTGGCTGACATCAGATGTGTCCACACCACAGACTCCTCAGGCTCAGGCTTCCAGCATGACTATCCGTGTTCATCGCTTAGCACAGCCAGACATCTATATGGAAGGCAAAATGCCTCAAATACCTATTAGTAGTCCTAGAACGTATTGCATGAAATAAATGCCCTTGAAGGATAAGGAAACAAAACTCCCAGTGCAATAACCAAAACTAAGGCGGAGGTTGCCTCCTGGGTACACTATTGACTATACAAAGATTATGTTCTATCACACTCTAGTTAAACACAACCAAAATATTTTGACAGAAGAAGACAACTGTGATTTTTTTTTCCTGTTCTCTGTCTAGTCTCTAATCTGAATTATGTTTCCTATTCACTTCCTTGACTGTTGAAAGACAACATGATAACCAGATTTGAAATACATTGAGACTGATGAAAAGTGAGAAGAAAAAAAAAAAAGAAAAAAATTTCTTTTTTGATTGAGTTTGATATTACAGACAGATCTTGGATGTGAATCAGACAGGTAATCTACCTGAGCAAAGCTCACAAGCAAGTTGTTCACAAGTAATCAAATACAGCATGTACTTCACTATGCATATGTGTAAATCAATGTCATCTCCTATCCCATTCCATTTTAACAGACTTTATTTCTTCAAAACAGTATAATGTCTGTCACAGTGTGCCAGAACATATAGAATGTTATATCTGGACATAAAAATAAAACCCAGTGCTTTAGAGAGTGTTATCTTACATGCATGCTTCAGAAATGTTGCATCTGGACATGGAAAAAATTCTCTTGTCTTTTTATTTTCTGTGCTGCTATCAGAGGTAATGACTAAAACAACTATAGATGATTTATTCCTAGAACTTACTATTAACAACAAAGTAGTGATAGAAATGCTTATTAAAAACAATATCCAACATAATTTCATCTTCCACCTTTGAAGTTTTCTCTCCTCTGTACCCCACTGTACTCCTCTGTACCCCACTTGGTGAGCTGTCTTTCCTTGTCCCCATGCACACTTGGTCACATAGATCACTTCTCCTGGCACTTCTGCACTACCCATTCTAATCCTGTCACTAGAATATGCTCTCTCCAGATTACCAGTGCTGAACATCCTCAATATTAGGTGATCAATAGGGGTTAATAGCCCTGAACAGAACAACATAGGGAAATAAGAATGGCCAAGAAGATCAGTTCAGCTGTCACAACCTTACAGGTTTCTGATTCTTAACCTTCACCAACATGTCAGTCTTATCTGATGTTCACATTACTGTAGAAATACTGAGGCAAATATTTCCACTACTAGCTCCATAATGACAATCGACAGGCAGATTATTGGTTGTTCCAAAATCAAAACCCATGTAAAGATCCAAAAAGCCTCACTAGACAACTTGAGAGCTTTCCTTTAAGAGGAAGCATTTTTTTCTGTCACTACATTTTTCTGTCAATACCTCCTGAACACTAGATGAGAGAGCAAAACACCTTAACATTTCCAGCAAAGCACCTCTTCGCTTTTTGAAAAAATATGTGAAGAAGGCAAGTGTGAAAAATCCCAGAGTGCAACTTGGAGAGGTTTGCACGTTGCAGGGAATGAAGTGGGGGAAGAAAAGCAGAATCTGCAAGTCATCTGTGTGAGCTGACAGGAACACCTCCCAACTGTGGACACAGAGCTTGCTTGCAAACACTTAATAATAACATAGATATTTCTAAAATCCAGCTGATTTCCAGAAAGTCCCACCACATGTTTATTTCTTCAAACAGGGTGAAGTCTGAATTGGATGCCAAAAAGTCTTCTGAGTCTGCCCAGAAGAGATTTGGAATTTGACATGATCCTTTTATCTCCTTTGGCAAAAGTACTGCAATAATTATAAAGATCTTTTCTTCTGTAGATAGCAAAAAGACTTCAATACATACTCTGTGATATACCCAGATCAGCGTATGCAGGTCTTCACTTCATATGCCTCATCAAATGTGAGTATTTCAGTCTACAAATCTGCCTTTGGATAGTGGAGGTTGACCAAGGGCATCACTGAAAGTAGCGTGTTTGCAACCACAAGAAAATAAAGAACAAATGAAACAATTAGCACGTTTTTCAAATTATGCTGTTTAGTCACAAAGACTCAACATTTGACCTACCTAAAAACATAATCTTGACAGTAATTTCCAAGGTGACGCAGAACAATGACCCTTTGGTGCCTTTGGGCAGCCCTACACAACTTCTGTGTCACAGCTGCTTTGAGGTCAGGAAGGGACAAAGCTGTAGATCTGGAGGAACTTAGAGCCTCTCACCAAAGAATGCTTTGGGGTTTTTTTTCTTCAAAACCAGAGGTATCTAGTTGGTCTTGGATACTGAGGCAGGGGAATTCTGTCAGGCTATTTTGCTCAGTTGCTTCACTGACCAGAAATGCAAGGCAGTGGCAGAATCTAAACTGGTGTTTTCACTGACACTTGCCTCTCCTCTCAAAGACACTGGGCACAGGTGCTCTTTTGGATACCCACACACAACCTTTCAGCTCTCTCAGTCTTTTCAAAGACCTAATCTCCTACTTAGGGCCATATTCAACCACTCCCTCCTCTTTGATCATGCTTCTGTTCATTCAGTATCTCCAAATATCTGTATACCATGTCAATACTGAGTCAAAAGGGCACAGTCAGCAAAGTTCCTCATCTCTTCTGGCAAATATAAGACCATTCAATAGAGGGGACACTGACTCTTTTGGGGCATTTTTATAACCCAGTGCAACAGAAAGTTAGGTTCCTAAGACATAGCATTTAGTATTACAGCAATAGTACTCAATTTTCTCACCCCTTTTTTGTCAAGACAATTTTTACTTTTCAGAAAGAAAATACTTAAAAGTAACTTGGAGCATGAGAGATCCATGAAAACCGGGAAATGAGAGGTGGGAGTCAATACTGCATATGTTGTACAGGAATTAGCTTGCATTCAGGGTAGTTTTCAAAAATGCTGAGACTTATTTTCCACTTCAATAAACTTTATTGAACAGCAATATTGCTCTATCTCAATAAGCTTATTTAATGTCCAGGCCCACGCACTGTCTCTGCCCAGATCCTATGTGTACCTCACCTTACACATACTTTTTCTACAGCTGTTTGTATGAGCAGGATGGCTCAAGGAATTATAGATTGCAAAGAAACAGGGAGCATAATACTAATATTTGGTCTTCTTCTGCAGTACACAATAAACACCCAGGCTCTCTTCAAAACGTTTATAAGTGATCATTTTCTTTAGTGGAAAGAAAGAGTGTAATGGAAAATGGTACCCCTCATTGAGAACTCAAACAGCACTGAACTTCAGAATCTAAGGCATGTGCATTGATTTTCAATGAATTCTCTGAGATTTTTACCCTCCTCAATCGTTGCAGAACTGTACTTTGCTGATACAGATCACAGATCTCTCTTCAGATTTTATAGGGATATATATAAATGACATCATAAACACAAAACAGAGCACAGTCTTGAGGCAAATCTAGTTTCTTGCATTAAACTGTGGGATACCTCTGCTGAAAAGTAGTCATTTCCCGATTATTATGTTAGTGAAAGATAAATATGAGTTAACAGAAGTATCCAGCTGCCAAGCTCAGAAACAAAAGAGACAGCGTCTTCTCATGGAGATTTTCCTGCTGCTTAATTCTCCTGTCTGCTTCTGTGCAAACACTTACCTTTTTTAATGACGAAATGGTCTGTAAAGCTGCAAAAATGAAAAATGAGATATATATTCAATTAGCTGTAGTACTCTTGGCATCTCACTTCAGGTCAGCTGGAAAGCTCTGAAAAGCAAGACATTTGTAACTTAAAGTAGAAAATCTGAATGCAAACTCAGCTAGCTTAACTGTGAAGCTCTTTTGGCAAACCACTGAAAAACATAATTCAACGTAGCTCTCCTGGGAAGGAACCCTAATGAACTAGAGGACAACTTGTCTACCAGCATTTTGATTTTGCCTGCACAGTGTTCAGGACTTTGTGTGATTACAGTAGTAAGTTTCACTTACAGGAATGATTACCCTACGCAGTTATAGGCAAGGGCCTGTTTCATCCTCCCCCTGCAGCTAACATCCATCAAAGAAATGGCTTTCTATACATAGCCTGCTTTCCATGAGTTTATTTTCAAAGGTTGACCATCATTTTACAGGCACAGATGACACCTGAACAATTTACTCAGGCTTATTTTTGTGCTTACAACCCATACCAGGATAACAAATGTGATGAGCTGCACACCCAATCAAGTGGCTGCTGTGCAGGTGGGAAACAAAGACACATTTTAGCTGCCAGCCTGTGCTGCACCTGCAGGAACACTAGTTATGCCCGTAACATTATGTAGCTACACAGGAATAAAAGGTGAGGGACATTGCTGGAGGAGAACTGTAAGGGAACACATGGTCTCAGTTCACTACCCATGCCAATCTACAACCAGAATAATCCCCCTGTAGTCAATATCCTTACAGACGCCTTATAAATACTAATTTTTTCAGCTGTTTGTTTGCCAAATCTTAGGATATTTGTGCCAAAACATCAACTCACTGTAGTGGTTTTGGTTTAAACTTTTCCTGGTAACTGGGTCATAACTAAGGAAGTATTCCATCTCATTTCTTTACGTAAGCAAAGATATAAAGAGGGGGAATCGGAAGTCAGGGGGCAGTCCTTCTGCTGGCAGTGTTGGAGAACAAAGCTCCCCACGGTTACCCTCGGTGTGGGAGTGGGCTGTGGATGTGGGTCTGCTGATCAGCCAGCTGGGTCGGGAGGAGGTGTCCTGAGATACAGGACCGGCAGTTGCCTTGGTGAGAGGGAAGTGAAAACTTGTTTTCTTTCTCTTTTCTCTTCTGTATATGCATGTATATATGTGCAAATATATATAAACTCTCTTAGTCCTACTAGAGATCAGTTTTGTGGGTCATCCATTTCCTCCCCCCCCCCTCCCCCCCTTTTTCCCTGTGGCCCGGAGGGGCCTTTGGGGCCTTTGTCCTGGACCCTTTGGCTCTTGGCATTTGGCCAATTTTTCAAATGGTCACACTCACAAAAATACTACCACTGTGATATGATTCAATGCAAATCTCATATTTGCACAGATTTTCCCATTTAAGGGAGATAATTGTACCAATGCATTTAGACTTACAGTATTCTGTGACATGTTTTTAATTTGGGTTCTCCCATTTCCCCTAACATAGCTGCAACCCTCACCCCTCAAAACAACAGGTCCAACATGAGATAATCTCCTTTCCATGTTTAGTGATGTTTATAGATTATAGCTCAGGAGATGATAGCATGGCAGAGCAGTTGCACTTGGGTCAGGACGTAAGAAGCACAAATATAGGCGAGACCTGAAAGAAGATGCAGACCTTTTACACTGAGATTTTTTTTTTTCCCGCTATCAGTTTAAATGAAACATGCACAGCCACTTAGACAGAAGGAAGCAAATTTCAAATTCAGATTCCAGCTTACCTGCAGATTCATGTGATGACAACTTGCCATAAAGGATTGACTTCTGCTAGACTGTGTCTGAGAATTCAGCTCCTGGAAGGTACTCTGTATCATTTCATTCAGGAAGTCTCCAACACTGATTTAAAGAAAAAATCACAAGGTTAAACAAATTCCTTCTTGCATAAAGTGGTGGTAGAAGGTAACTTCTGGTTCAGCCTGTGACATAAGTTATCACATAGGTAGTGATTACTATGTCAGAGTGACACAGGCACATTTAATGCAGGTTCAGTGGGGACCAGGTCCTTGCCTAATAAAACCTTTGCTGGCACAGGTCTAGGCTAACAAACATAGCGACTCACTCATCTTTCCTGTCTTCAGGCCAGCTGCAGGTCAGTGAAACTCCAGAAAATTGTGGTCATTCTGGCAAGTTAGGCAAGTGCATCTAACAACCCAAGTCAAAGCATGACGGAGCAGCATGAGATGAGAATTAAGCCTATCTTCTTTCTTTCCCTTATCACTTGGTCTCTCACAAACCATACTCGAGGCATGAATCTCTGAACTGCATCAACCCTCACTTTTCTTGGTCCTATTGAAATCCCTTACATTTGCTTTTTTTTTTCCTACAGTAGTTCTTACAATTCTTTTGCAGTGGTTTCAGCATTTTTCCCTCCTTCACTTGTCCCAATTATGTTAATGACTATGAAAATTCCAGAAAAAAACTAGAGAGATACATCTGAAGTGCTTCAGACAGTCTGGCACAGTAGTCGCTGGAGGTGGTTTTAGATGTTACAGATTGGGTGCACGTTTTCCTGCCATGGTACAGCACTAAGAAAAACAAAATCCCAGCTGACACAGACAACTCTGTTAGAGAACTGAAATTACCCTGTACTTTCTCAGGTAATGCTATGACTGGATCTGGCAGTGACTATTATATTCAGGGTTACTAAATATGCATTTCTTTCACAAACAAGGACATTAGGACTGTATTCTATCTTGAATACAAACCAAAGAAATCACAGCCATCTATAAATCCCTTCTTTGTTTTTCACCCAGTCCTATTCTATACCCAGTTTTAGGAAACCATGTAACAGTGCCAGACTTCCTGCACTGACCACATTTACATCGCATCATCAGGCTTTACTGAGTGTACAACCAGAAATGCAGAACGCTGCATTCTACATTTAACTGTACTTATTGAGAAAGGTATTTTAAGGGTACTTAATCAGAAAGATAAAAGAGAAAGAAGTGGTTATCTATAATGCTTAGGAAAATGCTTAGTAAACTGCTAAGAGTCAGATCTTTGAAGGCACTGCCTAACAAGTTTACTTATTATTTAGTAAGTCTCTGTGAAATTATAATGATTGCTAATAGTCAGGCCATCACCTGGAAGATAGAATGGCTGGAACAAATCAGTAACTGTCATATACCATCTACAAGAGAATAAGAAGCCAGGAGAATGAGATCAGCAGCAGCACCACAAAAGAAATATTACCATGGAAGAGTGTGGGGAACCACACCTACACAAGCTGGAAGAAATCGAATGTGGAAGATTGTTGCAACCTCGGGCACGGGAGAAAAGACAAAGTGCCATCACTGCCACCCCATCAAAACTGAAGACTGTACGAGGAAGGCCTGTGTTTATCGCTATGTTATAATAGTTAAATAAGACAGATGTATTTGTGTTAGAATAGAATAAGTATTTTTGTAATGTCCAAATGTTCCTACTGGTCGGTTGTACCCCAGTTTACTATTGGTCCAAGTTTGGTGCATTGCACCACATCCCTATAAGGTTAGTACACGCCCCATTTTCCCTTATTTGGTTCTGCAACCACCCCTTCTTTCCTTATATGTCAAGCACCACCCTTTAACCCTCCCTAGTTCTAGAACTTTCCTTCCGAACCCTATATAAGTCTGATGCTCCCCTCAATAAACGCCATTGCTGCTTTACCCTACCTGCGGTGTGCTGTGTTTTTCTCTGTCTTAGGACCGCGACAGAAGAGAATATGCTAAATAGCACTGAGCCAGCAATAAAGAGGTGAAGTAACCAAACACAATGTTGAAATCATCATTCAGAAATTCTCAGTCATAATATGAGACAAACCTTTCACTCACACACTTGATATTTCTAGAGTAAGCAACTGTTCAGGAGTGCTCTTGATTTTGAGTATAAGGCAACTGGGAAGCAGACCACAGATGGAATAGGTCAACTTTAGCTATAAACCCATCTGTGTTCTGCTGAAACCTCTACAAACTCCTTGTTGAAATAGATGGATCTGTTTCAGCTTGCAGGAGCTGAAGGCCTGTTTGTGCCATTTTATACATCTTGAACAATAAGATCTAGCCAGATTTCATCATATGAAAAAACAAAAATATTGACAAATAATTTAATGAATTAAGTTAATATTCAAAGGGAAGTAAGGGTATGAAATCAACCTTTCATTTGGCAACTGTTCAGCCTGTCATGGGTTTCTCTGATTAAGTTATTTTTTTAAGAGGAAGATTGGCTTCTGTTGGAAGCCTCTGGAAGTTTCCCTCCATCCTATAAAGCAGAGCCAATGAGGGCCAGCTCCGAGGAAAACTTCCTGCTTTTGAACCATTAAGTTACGCCCCTGCGTGAAAACATATTTAAGAAGCTGTTGCGCAGTTAGAAATTGGCAGCCATGGATTAACAACATCACAACGCAGACATCAAGGTCAGTGCAGGAGGAGAAGAGGAGAAGGAGGGGGAGGGACCCCACGGATCAGGGAGAGGACTTAAAACTATTATTCCCTGACTACGTTGGTGATGACCATGGTGATTACGAGCTGTCCCCTAGAAGCCCATGGGATCCATCGGGGTGCAAAGACCCCCCTGCCGGAGAAGGGGAAGACATGAAAGAGGCTGTCGCTTAGCAGGAGGCCCCNTTCCTTATTTTTAGTTTTAGTTTGGTAGTAATAAATTTAAGCATAATTCTAAGTTCTGCTTTGCCCAGGGTATTAATCAAAGCTTCTCTTTTGGTTATTATCTTTAGTCATAAATTCCTAGCTGGTTTTCTCTTCCCTTCCTCTGGAAGGTGAAAAGTGTGGTGGGAAAAAAAGCCTTGAAACAGTTTTGCTGGACACCAGGCATTTATCGAGGGTCAAACCACCACACAGCCAGAGAAAAGCATGAGCAGGCCAGGCAGTAGAAATGGTAACAATCACCAAAAATGTTTTGATTGGCTCTAGTGGTACTGAAAAATTGAACCAAACGTGGTTAGGTAATTTACTAGCAACATTCAGAGTGTGCCATCTGTGACTGTTTCATAGAATCCCCGCCAAGGTATACAGCCTAACTTAGCCTGAAAATTTTTGTCTCTCTGTTGCAGTCACCTTCTATGCAGTCGGGGAAGAGTGTTATTTTGGTTTGGTTTTTCGTTTTTGTTGTTGTTTTGTTTTGTTTTTGTTTTTGTTTTTCATTCAGTTCAAGAAAGCACTAATAATTTTAAATTTTCCTCACAGGTATGAAAGTTTAATCGCATTCCCCAGAGTTCACTGAGATTAGTGAGTGTTTTAGTAAATACATGTAGATTTATGGTTTTTAAAGGAACAGTACAAAAGTTGGCTGTTTTCTTCAGTTTCATGTAACTTAAACAGTCATAGGCCAAAACACAAAGACTTGTATACTGTTTTCTTTGGGTAATAATTTATCTAAATCCTAAATGTAAAAGTTAAGAAACTCTTTCCTCTTTTTGTTTTTGGTTTTTTTTCATTAGAGAAAAGGTATTCAGTTACTCTTGGGGTCTGCAGTTTAAGAAGTCCAAGCCAAAATAAACAACATATATTTTACCAAAAAAAAGGTGTGCTGTACTGTGACACAACAAACTGCAGATCCAGTACTGTTTCCCATTTCCATCCACTCCTCAAATTAAGAAAAATAACAGGTGCATTTTGAGAGTAGCCTGCCTGAGTGGTAGCAGAGGACAGGCAGTAATTTTGAACTAAGGAAAGAAAAAAGCAAAATCTAAAGCCAAGTATCTTCCCCTTCAGATGTTCTAAGCAATGTCCCGTTAGGCCTAGGCCAATTACAGTTTCAGATATTATTGCTTAAGGATTATAACTTTATGCCACAAAATGTCCGTTCCATTACTCATACAATAATGCATTGCATTTCTAAAAACAATTCTGGATCAATGGTCAATAAAGACCATCAGAAAGATGCAAAGGTGTATAATCAAGCTTTTATATTGCTTTATTAACTTCTAGGCAATTAATATTTCATGACATATATTAAGAAGGTTGTTTTTTTTCTGAGTTTGTGCCTAATGTAGAATTCTCCAAAGTGAAATATTTGCCAGTGGCAATCTCTTTCATACAATATTAGCATACCCAATTCTTCCCTTGTGGGATATTTCAGCATATAATATTAATTCACCATTAGGTAATGTACTCATTTTAGCAATCTCCTGTGTTCTCATTAATTAAAAATCTAGTACAATCACTTGTAGCCTATACAATTTTACTTGTTTTGTTTTGACTTTTTTGGGTTTTTCTTTTTTTTTTTTCCTACTTTGCCTCCAGAGTGGTGCTGGTTTTTAGTAGAAAATCTCTATCAATGCCTGTGCATATTCAGTAGTCATTCCCATATATGGATGCAAGAGCTTCAGGCAGGACAGTATATTTTTTAATTTGGTATGGTGTACTTATCTATATTAATATAAATGTAACTCTAATGTAACAATAACTTTGCTTTGATGTAGGGTGGTTCTACTGTCCTTTTTTCATAATCCAAAGTTTGAAACCATTTCAATTTCCTTTTTTTCTTCTCAGAACCAGTCATGAAATTTAAACAAAACTGCATTCTCACTGAAATTCTCAGGTGAGTTGTACAAATTATGACCGGTTCACCTCCTCATTATATAGAGAATTGTGAGTTGTTACTTAAGTCTTCAAACACTTTGATTGAGGAAATGAAATAATCAGATATGAGACATGACATATTGGAGAATCATCCTTCAATACATTTCACTACTTGTTCAGTTCTCATGAAAAAAGAAGGGAGTTATTGTAAAAAGTGCTAGACATATAAAGCAGTAGATGAACAAAGACATAAAACCCGTGTCACCTCTGAGTTTACCAACTCCTATTTCATAGTTACTGTGGGACAGGACTGTTGTGAGACCGATGCGGTGAGGAGGGT
>VWZF01003809.1:0-43947 GCA_013396755.1 Sclerurus mexicanus
GGAGCTCCATGTCCTGAGGAGCCAGAGCCGGACCCAGCACTGCAGATGTGCCTGTCCGGGCTGGGCAGAGGGGCAGGATCCCCTCCTGACCTGCTGGGAATGCTCTTCCTGATGCCCCCCAGGATCCCATTGGCCTTCTTGGAACCCAGGACACACTTCTGGTCAGGCACAGCTTGTTTTCCACCAGGATCCCCAGGTCCTTCTCCACAGATCTGATTTCCAGCACGTCGCCCCCAGCCTGGACTGGAGCATCGGAGTTGTTCCTCTCCAGGTGCAGGACCTGCATTTGCTCTTGTTGAACTTCCAGCAGTTCCTCTCTGCCCATCTCTCCAACCTGTTGAGGTCCTGGAGGGCTGCACAGCCCTCTGGATTATCGGCCACTCCTCCCAGCTTTGAACAACTCCATCTCCACCCCAGGAAGTGGATTGGATGTTAGGAGAAATTCCTTCACTGAAAGGGTTGTCAAGCCCAAGGAAGTGGAGGAATCACCATCCCTGGAAGTGTTCAAAAGCCGTGTGGATGTGGCACTTGGGGACATGGTTTAGTGGTGGCGTTGGCAGTGCTGGGGGAATGGTTGGATTCAATTATCTCAGAGGGCTTTTCCAGCCTCTCTGATTCCATAATTCTAATTCTGGGAAAACAAGGTCACGAGACTTGCTCTTGCAACATGGAAACTGAGGCACGGAGAAAGAATGAACCCACGGAATCTTCAGCAGAGCCAGGAAGAAATTCAGACCCATCTCAAGGCATTTTTTTTCCAGAAGATCCATCTTTTCCCCTTGCATCATCTCCCTCAGAGTGTTTTCCAAATCTTTGATCTATAGTGAAATCTGACAGGAAATACATTTCCTGTTAGGAATCAGGAGATGGGACGTGGGTCCTGCTGGCACCAGGGGCTTTGTTCCCCACCCCAGGCACCTGCTGATGTCTCTGTGGCCAGTCGTGCCTGGTCAGGGTTTGGGGGTGCACAGGGAGAACAACCCTCCTGGTCAACAGGGATTCTGTTCCACTTTATTTCATCCAACAGTTTCTCCAGCCTCTCCTACTGTCTCTTCTAATGTTTTCCTATTTGATCTCCTACAAACTTGCCCTCTCTGATCTTGTGATGAAATAATAAATCTGGGGCCCTTGAAGACGCTTCATGGCAGGAGACTCTAAACGAAAACCCTTTTAAGCATTTAGAGGTTTTCTAATGTGACAATCCCCTCCTGCAAGGGGACCGTAGGTCTTGGGTTGCTCCTGGGCAACACAGGGCCATAAAACCTCTGTCTGGGGGACCACAAGGATGTGGAATATCCTCCTGCCACATGGCTGAACAGCCGAGGAGCAGATGCAGAGGATATCTGTGCCTGTGGGAAGATGTATCCAGGCTGTATGGAAGCGTGATGGGGAGGAAAGAGGAGTTTGGAGGGAGGGAATTGTTTATTTTCACTCCTTAAACTGCTTTAAAATATAAAACAATCACCCCAACAACAGGGGTAGGAATGGTTTCTGCAATGCCTGGCTGGTGACTGTAAGGAAGAGGGGTAATTATGGGCAGCTGTACTCATTATAAATAATGATATCAACCTGTGCTCTGATCTGTTTGCAATCCTTGCTGCTCCAGTTGTAAGGCAGGAATTAATTAAAACCAACAGCCTGGGCACTGCAGACAAGCTGGATCCATGTCCTGAGTTTCACCACGAGCTCCTTAATGGCATAAAAGTACGACCAAAATCTCCTTTTATTCAACTTGAGATATTAGAAAATGCTACTGTAATTATGCAAAGTGCCTGGTTAGCCACTGGAACTGGTTGCCTTGGCTGCCCCATCCCTGGAAGTGTCCAAGGCCAGGTTGGATGGCACTTGGAACACCCTGGGCTAGTGGAAGGTGTCCCTTCCCATGGCAGGGGGTGGCATGGGATGAGCTTTAAGATCCCTTCCAAGCCAACCCAGCCTGTGATTGTGCCCTGCGCACCGTGTGACAGAGAACACCTCTGCCCTGGGCTGGATGCAACTGAAATGATGCTGTTGGAGAGAAACTCGGAGCTGGGACAATTAAATCCACATTTCCCAGCCCTCTAGGGGTGGGTGCTTTGCAAAGCCTTTCCCCAGCCCCCTGTGCTGTGCCTGCAGTAGTTCGTGAGCTCTTTCCCTGCCACACCTGAGCTGTTCTGCACTAGGGCTGGCAGGGCCAGGCACTGCTGCAAAACCTGCTGCAGTCGCAGAGCTCTGGCTTTGTCCTGCTCCCTGCTCAGGGACGCAGCCCTGGTGCCCCCAGGATGTATTTCCCCGTCTCTTGGTTCTTTATGCCGTGTAATGATGTTTGTCTGTTCAGTGTTTTCCGGCTGCTGCTGCTCCTCATTGCCCTGGATGCCTCAATCTGCAGCCTCTGATCTCATCAGGTGTCCCACAGCCCCCTAATCGAGTTTGCTGGCTGAGGTTTGGAGGAGGAGGAGGAGAAAGGGGCAAGTTTTGGGGGATCTGGCAGCGAAAGAGCAGCTAGTGCTGGGAAACGAAGCATCTCTGTTGCGGGCTGTGTGTTTTTGCAGGGCAGAGCCACATTTAGGGAGTCTGGAGTGTGAATCCTATAGAATCGTTTGGGTTGGAAAAGACTTTCAAGATCATTGAGCCCAACTGTTAACCCAGCATTGCCAAGCCCAACCCGAAACCTTGTCTCCAAGTGCCACATCCATGCAGATCCTAAATCCCTGCGGGGCTGGGCAGGGCTGCCTGTGCCAGGGCTTCACCATCCTTTCCATCAAGAAATATCCAACCCAAACCTCTCCTGCAGCAGCTTAAGGCCGTTCCCTCTCCTCCTGTCCCTGTTCCCTGGGAGCAGAGCCTGATCCCACCTGGATCCATCCTCCTGTCAGGGGTTTCCAGAGAGAGAGAAGGTCCCCCCTGAGCCTCCTTTTCTCCACGCTGAGCCCCCCCAGCTACTCCTGGTGCTCCATTCCCTTCCCTGGACACACTCCAGCCTGTCCAGATCCCTCTGCAGATGCCCCCACCCCCTTTCACCGGAGGATGACACAGCCCAAAAGCGCGGAAAAATTACAAATCCTTCATTTCCAGCGAAAGGGGAGGTTCCTTTCTCTCCTCCTGCCTCGGGGTGGAGATGCTAATTCCCTTTCCCGTGCTAATGGATGTCACTAAGTGCTTTCCAAAGGCGTTCGTGGCTGCGGCGCTGCCAAGCTGTCATTTCTCCCATCCCAGTGGCATTGGGAAACTTGGGTGAAGAGCGGGAAAAATCCTTTGTGCACGGAGAGAAGGGGGAGAGAATGGGGGGAAAGAAAAGGCTTTTCCCAAGGTCACTGAAGGAGAGAACAGCCCAGGTGTTTTATTTCCAACAGCCTTTCCTTGCGCTTCTTTTTATCCTCCTAGTTCCTTCTTTCCTCCTTTCCCAGCGCTGGCACTCGCTGTTTCCATCCCATCCGTGGTGAATATTCGGGCAGTCAAACACCCAGGCTGGCTAAAAGTCCTTAAGTGATTTCAAAGCGAGGGGAAAAACATGAGCTAGGAAGAAAATAATGAAGTTTGTGGCTCTGAATCCTAAGCAGTCGCTCCGGTCGGGGCTGTGCAGGGATGAACTCACCCCGTGCCAGCCAATTGGAGGTTCCCTCAAGCCAAGCTGCTTTGTAATTAAGTGATAATTGTTTTTGCTGGGGAGCACACAAGAAAGATAAACAGCTTGAGGAATCAATAAGCATCAAGGTCATAGGCTGAGTTATTTACTGAATCATCTGCAATTTATCTCCCAACTTTTCCGTACAAGAGAAAGCACAGGGGCTGTGTTGCACGGAGGGTTTAGGAGGGCCAGGGCCAGTATTCTTACTTGAGAACAAAACAAAACGTTGCAAATTTGGTGCTCTTATGTGACAAACGTCCCGAATTAACCAAAGAAGGTTCGGGGGCAAAGTGCCAAGGGGCAATAGAGTAATCCACACACACATCCACACGTGCGCTTGCTCTCTTACATTGCTGTAACCAAATCGATGCAAAGCCCTGCCTGGACACTTACTCTCATTAGTTTAAATTTATCCCTAATTGACGTGGACCAAATGGCAATGAACTCGGTGCACACGGAGCTGGGAGCAGCCCCTCACGGCCACGCATCTGAGGTGCTTTGAAGCTGAACTCGTGCTCTCTTCGGTGGGCCCTTCTCCGTAAGATCATCCTTCCCCTTTTTCTCTCTCCTGCCCCGTGATGTCCTCATGATCTCCATCACTTTGCTCTGATCTCCAGCGTTTATTAGTCTCACTTCCATGGCTTTCTCCATCCTGGTTTTCCATGAGCCGAACCACTGGAGCAGGTGCTCGGAGCCGGCCGTGCTCCTTTCCCTGTAGCAGTGGAGCTGGATTTAAACACAAGCTGAAGAGAGAGCCATGAGGTCCTGGTGCCTGCAGATGGAAGCGTCAGGAGATGATGGGATAACGTCCCTCCCTACTGCCCCATCCTCTGCCTCCAGCCTGGACAGCAGAGCAGATTCCTGGCACTATTATTCCATCCCTACCAGCTGCCTAAAAGCGTTTCAGACAAGTCTTGTGCTCCCCTGGACTTAGGGCCATGATATTTCATTTTTCCCGCAGTCTCCCTGGCTGGGGATTTGAGATGCTTCCCATGCGAGGGCACTCACGGGATCAAGTAGCTGTTGGAATGACATTATGTGGTTATCTCAGGGTGGGAAAAGGAGGAGTGCTTGACCCAAAGGTCCCTTCCAGCCCCCTTGTACAACTCTCCTTTGTTCAGTTCTGTGCTTTTATGCAAAACATGAGCGGTGCTGTGACCCCCTTCCCTGCACGTGCCACCAGATGCTTTCTGAGTGCCGTGCCTGTTATCTGGGCTCCCTTTATCTAATGAATTTATCACACGGAGGAAGTGATTCACAGCCCTCCTCCTCCCTGCAAAGGCTGGAGTGCATTACCCACCACGCTAACATCCGAAATTACAGCTTGGCATAGATCAATCCCGGCTTTTGAAATCTATTTAAATGGCTGGAGCCATCTCCAGGCTGGAGAGAAGAGATGCTGTTAATCCGTAATGAAACAAGAACTAACCCTGAAGGGAAAGACGAGAGCGGGTGAATGGGGCCCTTGTTGGAATGAGCATTTCCCGTGATGTTCTCACTCTCTTTCCATTTTTCCCTCTGTTTTTTTTTCTCTCCCCTTTCTCTGCCTTTTCCCTTTGGAAATGCTCTCTATAATGATCCCGTCACTGGAGTTTGCATGAACAGAAATGAGTTCTTTTATTTCATTTGCTCACGACCCGAAGAAACTTTAAATGGGGCTGGTGGTGGTGAAAAGCAAGTTGTGAGCGTGGAGATGACAACCTTATATTATATTTATAAAGTCTGCCTTCAGATGACTTGGAAAATACTTTCTGTACTTCGGGAAAGAAACTTTTGAAATTACTCTCCCACATTACCATTAATTTAATTTCTTAAAGTTGAAGTGTTTGCAAAGTCAAAAAGTGCTTCCATTCGCTGTATCTCTGTGTCATAAACTTTGCTGCTTTATAACACAAATTAAATTGTTTTGAAGCTCAGACTGAAATTTTCAGAAATGCCTAAAGCACTTTGATTAGAGCTGGTTGGAAAAAAAAAAATAAATTCTAATGAATCCGTTTTTAAAATGAAAACCCAGATTCACCAAAATCAAATCATTTCGGGGGGGGGCCGTCACCATTTTCTCATTTAAAATTCCATCACAATGTTTCCTTTCAGCGACGCCGAATCCCCTTTGGTTCAGTTCGCTCGTTCTGCTCGTGGATTATCCTGCAGTTTGGAGGAGGGAGTGGTGTTAGGAGGGGAAAACAAAGCCTTGGAAGAGGCTCTTGTGCTACCGCTGAGCTTGACCCTTGAATGAAAAAATCGAGGGCAAAGGAGAAACTTGCTTTTTGTGATTAAGGAAGAAAACGAGACAGGGCATGAAGAAGTGGTGGTCGCTCCGGCTGCGGTTTGGGGGCTGTTCCTGTGGAGGTTCCTCCTGCCACTGACCCATCCACCCAACGCTGCCCATGTCCCCTGGGAGAGGAGCTCAGCTGTCACCACGACTCATAAATCAAAACTTGGGCCCGAGATTGCTTTGAAGATTAATTCCCTCCAAAGACCAGGGCTGAGGGCAAGGTGGGGACCTTTGTCACCCCCTGAAATGGAGCTGTCTCGCTCTGAAGGAGAAGTCAGGGCTGGGTGGTTGTGGACGTGCTTGTGGTTGCATTTGGGGAGGGCTCCCCTGGAGCGGTGGGGCTCCAAGGGGCAGAGGTTGTGCATCTCCAGCTTTCTGGTCTCCATCTGCTCTTGAGGAGCATGTTTCCACTGGAAATTTGGGAATTGCATGCTCGTGCTCCTCTAAATCCCACCCTGGTACTGAGCTGTGGAGACCTGCTCTTAACACAGTCACGTGCATCCCTGTGGTGCTTCTCCAAGTCCCTGCTGTCCCCTGAAGCCCTTCCATGTGGTTCCATTCATTGTGCAGCACTCTCCATGTGCAACAGCAATGGCTAACTCTCTTCAAACATGGAATATTATCTTCTGGTCTGTGGTTTGTGTGGTGGGACTCCATCTGAAGTCAAACCCTCCTGTGTTTGTTGCTGTAAAATGAAGGAATTGTCCACGTCTTGAGGAGTTTCTTGGCCAGCAGGTGACCCAAGCACAGAGGGAAGAGTGGAGGGTATTGAAACCCTTATCATATCCTGAAAAATGATGCTGAGCCAGCTCAGCCAGATGCCACAATCCCAGTAAAAGGCTTTCCCAGCTCCTTCAGGGCTCAGCCAGTTCTGGTACATTCCTCATGGACGTGCCATTCTTGTTTTCTACTTTTCCCTAATTTTCCCTGATGTGGGGTTGGAGGAGTTGAAGTGAAAGCCCCATCCCCAAGATCCTTTCCTGCTACAGCTTCCAGTGGCTCTTGACACCCTTGTGCTCCAAAATCCCACGAGCACCGGGCTGGCCAGGAATGGTTTTCCCACTCCCAGTGCTGGCAGGTGGAGAGCGAGGGTTGGGATTTAGGGCTTGGCCCAGCCATTTCTCCTGCCTGCTTGCCAATTAATCCCCTGCCGAGTAAATATATTCCTTGCGCTTTATCATCCTGCAAAGAGTCTTCAAGACAAACAGAAAAACAAGAAAGAAACAAACCAAGCCACCCGCCAACAAATTAAATGCACCGAGGGAAACACAGAAAAGCCTAAGCAAACCCCGAGCAGCCCCTTCCTCTGAGTTAATTAATTGGAGCCCTGTTTGAGAACAAGCACCCTCTTAAATCCCCCTTTGCTGAATGCAATTTTCTCGGTACAATCGCTCAGTGTCCTGATGGACAGGAGCCCAATCACTCCTCCACAGAAGGCGAGCGCTGCTGCAGCGCCCGGGGGAAAAGAATGGGTTTTTAACACCACTGCAAGGCTTGGAAATACCCAAGGAGAAACAATTTCAACCCTCAGCGACTGCCTCGATGCCTCTGAGAAGGCCCGGCTGACAAGAGATGGTGTTGGCCTTCAGCTGGGGTTTCCTTCCAACCAGGGATGGTTGATGGGCGTTGGAATGAGATGATCGCTAAGGTCCCTTCCAACCCAAACCATTCCATGAGTCTCCGAACGCTTCTGTTCCCACCAGGGCTTGCAAAGGGTACAGGAACCTGTAAACATTTGGGCTGTGGGATGTGGAAGGTGATTTTTAGAGGAGGCAAAGGCCTGGAAAGATGTGGAGATGCTGGAACAAATCCAGAGGAGGCCACAGAGATGTTCCAAGGGCTGGAGCCCCTCTGCTCTGGAGCCAGGCTGGGACAGCCTGGGAATGTTCACGTGGAGAAGAGAAGGATCCAGGGAGAGCTGAGAGCCCCTTCCAGTGCCTAAAGGGGCTCCAGGAGAGCTGGAGAGGGACTTGGGACAAGGCATGGAGGGACAGGACAAGGAGAAAGGCTTCCCAGTGCCAGAGGGCAGGGTTAGGTGGGATACTGGGAAGGAATTCCTCCCTGAGAAGGTGGTGAAACCCTGGCGTAGGTTGGGCAGAGAAGCTGTGGCTGCCCCATCCCTGGATGTGTCCAAGGCCAGGCTGGACAGGGCTTGGAGCAACCTGGGCTAGTGGAAGATGTCCCTTCCCATGGAACTGGATGGGCTTTAATGTCCCTTCCAACCCAAACCATTCCATAATTCTCTGCTACTGCCCCATGCCCATCCCCGAGGTGGGATTGCAACACCCTGGGAGGCACAACCACCACCCCAAAGCCTGGGAAGGAGATAGGCTGGGTGGGAATTGCATCTGTGCAAGCAAACAGCTGGAACAGAACTCGGGACGCGTTTCCCTTCACTCCCAGCAGCTTTTAGCTGCTAAATTACTGGCTGAGTCCTCGAGCATGAAGCAGCCCTGAGGATTGGAGGCTGCCTGTGCCGGGCAGCTGGCACGGGGCACGGGGGTCAGGCTGTTAAAGGCCTCATTCCCGGGCACTCCACTAACGACTTAACCGTGTTTATAACATCAGCGAGAACCCATGTCAAATCCATTGTTGCATGATGTGACCAAATCCATTACTGCGCACGTGGAAATCAATTACTGCACATTAGGGAACGTTTAACACTTGAGCCTTTTCCGCAGCCTTGTTTGCACGGCGGGGCCGCCGGAATCGTTATCTGTCACTCCGGCGATGGATTTGCTTCTTAGTTTTGGTAACCTCTGCAATAAATGTTCACAGGTACGAGGGAAACAGAGCCCTTGCTTGGTGGGGAAGGGGCTGGGTGTGCAGGAGGCAGAGTCGCCACCGACAGGTTTTATCCCAAACGCGTGGGAATCAATGTTTTCCTCTGTCGCGTTCACACGTACTCCTCTATCTGATGCTTCTCTCCCACGCAGGCAGCGCTCGTTGGCCCACACTGCTGCATTTCCTCTCCCGTTTCTGTATATTTAAGCAAAAAAAAATCCCCTCTGATAAATATACAACCTGCATGTTGGAGCCGCTTTTTCAGGGGCTCGAGCGGGAAAAGGTGTGTTGGGATGTGCTTTGGTGGCAGTAGGGGGGGACAGCCCCGTGCTCGTGGAGCTTTGGCTTCACTCACCTCCTGATGTTTTCCCTCCTGTGGGATTTGAATACGGGGATAGACAAAATCAGTGTGTAATAGCTGGAAAGGAGCATCCCCCTCCTGCGTAATGGGATCGAGAAGAGATTTTTGCCACCCTGGAGCATCCCTTCCCATCTTGGGGGCGGTTTGATGCATCACTCCTTTTGCAGCAGCCTGTGCACCCCAATCCTTGCAACCTCTCCCAAATATCCCGGTTTTTCCTGCCTATACCTGCTTGCAAATCCCACTTTTCCCTCAGCACTGTACCCTCACTTAGCAGGTGCTCCCCACCTTCTTCTCCCTCTCACAAGCACCGGGATGAAGGAAATGGATGAAGGTTAATTTTTTCGGTCCCTCTCATAATGACTCATCCATAACGATTTCCATTGGTTATATTTCCTTGTGTGACAGAAACAATTTACTGCATTCCTGCAAAGCCTATTTTCTCTGCATGATCTGCTTGTGTGGAGGTTTGGGGAAGTAATTTACAGATATTTTGCTTCAAAATAGCTTACAAAGACAAAAGAGTCCTGTTGACACCAAGGTGCACTCCCCGTGAGCTGGGGAAACGGGATAAAACAGCTTAAAAATGAATACACTTTGTGATAGTCACTCAAAGTCAAATTCTACACCACACACTGCAGTCAAAGCTCTTTTTGCTGATGGGGAGGTGCAGGGCTTCTCCCAGGAATGCTTTGATTCAGGATTGGGTTGGAGGAGGCTCCTTGTGACATAAATCAGCAGGAGTTTCACCGGGGGGTGTTGGGATGCTGCTGCTGGCTCTGGCCCTGGCTGCTGTGGAGCGTGGGAGCACCGTGTTCCCGAGCCTCTGCCAGGTGGGATTTTGGTGTGGTGCTGTAGGAGCAGGGCCAGCAGCCCCAGGAGGAAGCAGGGGGGTTATGAAATGAGGCATTTTGGCAAAGCCCGGGTTTTCTGTCGGTGGCGGTGCCCTGCTGTCACCGCCTTGCCCTGCCCAGCTACTGCCTCCGCTGGCAGGGCTCACATCTCGGCCAGCCAAGGGAATTTGCTCAGGCAAATGTTAACGTTGATATTCTCCATCTAATCGCAGAATATTCTTTGTGTGTGTTGGATGCTCTGGGATGGATAACTCCGCTGTTTCTCAGGTGTCCATGCTCCAGGTGTCCGTCCCCTCTCCCTGCTCCTTCCAGAGCTTGGCATCTCCTGGCAATCACCTGTGGCTGATTCAAATGGGAGCAGTGGGGGGGNNNCTCTTCTCCATCTGCTCATGCACTTGGGTTGAATTTAGTTCCTAGATGTGGTGACAGGTGAGGGTTGTCACCTGCGAGAGCAGGCACACTTGTGCCTTCCCTTGCAGTCAGAGGTGTAGATAACACAGATAACACGCCCTGGCACGGCAGGAGCTGCAGGGTGAAAGCACATCCATGCGCCAGGAATGGGGGGGAAATTCAATAGGGAACATGGAAGGGGAAAGATTCCTGTGCCAAAGAGCTGGGCTGTGCTGTCACAGCTGGTGCAAAGGATGCAGGACACGCGACGCATCTGAAACCTGGGAGCTGGAGCAGCTCGGGGCTCAGGGCAAGGGATTGGAGTTAAAACAGCACAGAGGCTCTGCTGGTTTAACTCGGGTTATTCACTGCTATTGGGAGCCTCCTAATCTCTCTCAAAAGCAGCACCACGGGGCTGTTTGAACATCCCTTATATTTTTGGTGACTTCCAGCTCCTCCTCCTTCCTTTGATTCCGTGGGTAGGGCTGAGAAATATAAGACATGCCCTTGTATTTGAAGACTGGCATGTTCAGATGTAAGAAAACAAAACCAAGATAGCACAGCAGAAGTGGCCAAACTATTGCTAGAAACCATCAAAACGCTGTTCCTCTCCAGACTTTTTATAAATACGCAGTGCAAATCTCAGAAACCATAAAGGGGAATAATTTGGCTTTGAAGTAGACAAAAAAGATGCTTTTTGCCACTGAAGAAAAGAAGGTTTTCAGATGGAGAGGAAAGAGATGTCTTCTGTAGAAATCAGTGGTTTGATATAAATTTTTGACTACAAAATGTACATTTGCTGTGTATTTGAAATAAAAATTAGATGGGAGAAGCACAAAAAGATACCAACTGGCCTCGACTGTGTGCTCTGCACCCAGCCTGAATCCCATCTGGGTGCTGGGACCTGCCTCCAAAAAGCTTAGAATGTACTGGGAGCTCTTAGCTGCAGTCTCGCTTTACTTCTTCTTCCTTGCTGTGCCATTTATTTTGGAAGGACAATGCTAATTTTGTGAAAGGTTTGGTGCTGAGACACCAGGAATTTTTTAACACACGATGCTCTTGGTTGCAGGTGTCGAGACCAGGGCGGGCATTGATGCTGTGAGGCTCGAGGGAGGTCTTTGTGCTGCTCGTGCTGCTCTCCCTGGAGAGCCTAAATCAGGAAATCGAGCTTGGGACCTGCCACCTGCTTGTTCCAAACGCTCCCTGCTGTGCCCTGGCAGGGCGGGATAACGGGATGCTGGGGGGCCAGGGGAGCTGCGGCTCCGCGTGTGAGAAAGGCAGGCAGGTGTTGGCGGGCACGGCGATGCCATCGACAGCCAACACTGGCTCTTTATCCCCCCGGTGCCCCGAGAACACAAGCCCCGTTGTGCTGCCCAGGGCAGCAGTGTGGGCTGCGGGGCTGGGCCCTGGGGCTCTGGCTAACCCCGCCGTCAAGGGGCCCTTTGTGCAGGCACGGAGGGCACGTGGCTCCGACACGAAGCCCGTTGTGTGCAGTTTGGGGCACTGCAATATAAGATGTGAAGGTTTTGGAGAGTGTCCAAAGGAGGGCAAGGAAGATGGGGAAGGGCCAAAGGGAAGGGTGTGAGGACACTGCGGGCACTTGGTATGTCCAGCTGGAGAAGAGGAGACTGAGGGGAGACCTCATTGCAGGGACAACTCCCTGGGGAGGGGCAGGCACTGATCTCTGCTCTGGGGGGACCAGGGACAGCACCCAGGGAAGGGCTGGAGCTGTGTCAGGGCAGGGTCAGGTGGGATCTCAGGGAAAGGTTCTTCCCCCAGAGGGTGGTGGGCACTGCCCAGGCTCCCCAGGGCAGCGGGCACGGCCCCAAGGCTGCCAGAGCTCCAGGAGGGTTTGGATGATGCTCTGGGGCACAGTGGGGGATTGTTGGGTTTGGACACCTCCAGAAGCTTCCTGGAGGTGAGAGAAGGTGGTGCCTCTCCTGAGAGCATCAAGGGAGACCACAGTGAGGTTTTAACCCCTCCTTGGTGAAAGGTGTGTTGATGGATGCCAGTGCAGCACACGTGAATAAGCCCCATCCCTCTGAAGGCAGCGAGCTGTTGGCATCAGGTCCTGGCAGGAGCATACAAGTGGTAGCAACAACTTCCACCAGCTGCAGGATGAGTTCTGAAAATGAGACCATTTCAGGCTCCCGGTTCAGGCCTTTTGATAATGCCTTTGATTTTTTTTTCTTTTTAGACCATCCAGCATTGATACGAAACTTTCACCTGAAATTGCAGCTATTGAAAACTCCTCTTTTGAAAATACAAAGCGAATTCCCTGGATGCTGAACACGTTTGTTGCAATTGTGGTTCGAGCCTGGTTTTTATCAGGGTCTTTTTTTAAAAAAATTGAACCCAAATTTGGAGGATTTCCTTCCTGGAGCCATCTCACCCCCCCACCCCCCAGCATTCAGCCCCAGATGATGCCTCAGGGCAGGTAGAAACTCCCCCTCTGTGCAGAGCTCTGCTCCTGTGCTCCTCTCTTGGAAGCCTTCAGGAAAGGTTCATTTATGGGATGCACACACCGTTTGTAGGTTTGTTGGCAAAAGCCTGATTTTCTCCCTTATTTCATAGTCATGTAGTGGTTTGAGTTGGAAGGGACCTTAAAGCTCATCTCTCATTCTCCCCTCTGAGGGCGGGCAGGCCCTGGCACGGGTTGCCCATGGAAGCTGTGGCTGCCCCATCCCTGGAAGTGTCCAAGGCCAGGTTGGAGCAACCTGGGCTGGTAGAAGGTGTCCCTGCCCATGGCAGGGGTGGAACTGGATGAGCTTTAATGTCCCTTCCAACCCAAACCATTCTTGGATTCTGTGATTCTCTGTTCTGGTTCAAACCCCCTTGCCAGGGGGACCTTCCACTAGTCCAAGTTGCCCCAAGGCCCATCCTTGAACACTCCAGGCATCTCTGATCACATTTGAGTGTCTACATTTACTCTCCAAAGCTTCCCTATCCCTCTTCCAGCAGGACAACCCCCCCCACCACCTCCGGGTCTTGTGTAACAGCCCCAAAAGAGCATCGAGGCTCCTCTCGGTGCTACTTTGAAATGAGGTGAGCGACGGCAAATTGCGTTTCAAGGGCAGTGGAGACAACTTGTCAATTCAGCCTCGGCTCCTCTCTGCCCGTGCGATCCCGGCGAGCCGGGGCTGCAGCTTGTTTACGGCAGTGGATGTGGGAGCTGCAATCCCCCAGGTAGACGAAGCAATTTCTTCATTTAGGACTCTCAAAACTCTCTGACGCGCTGAGGGATTTTTCATGACCTTGGGAAGGGCGAGTGCTGAATTCCCCCCCGCTGCCCTCAGGGCTTTTTGTAATGATTTTAGGGTGAGGGAATTAAGCTTGTCCAGATGGGAATTGCCACGGGCTTTGGTTTGTGAGGGTCTGGGTTCTGCTAGAGAGGAGGGAAGTCTTTCCACCACCTTCTCCGTTGGGTTTTAGTGGTTGCATTCCCAAATGGGGATGTGGCTTTTGGTGGAGTGATGGGTGAGCAGGTCCTGTCCTCTTTCCACGCCTAAATTTCCCTGTCTTAAACCACTCTAGTGGAAGGTGTCCCTGCCCATGGCAGGAGGTTAGAATGAAGTGAGCTTTGGGGTTCCTTCCAACCCAAACCATTCTGGCATTCTGTGATTCTTTTTAGAAAAAAAACCCCAACAACACAATAAAAACCACACAGAGATTTGCTGGTAAAGTGTATTGGGCAAAAGGAAGGAAAGATGATTTTCCTTGAGTGGTACCATCCCAAATCTAACAGGTGATTTGTGGATACAGGAGTAGCCTCAATCGTAGCAGCAAAGCACTTAAAACAGAGGATGTAGCACAGAGGGAGACATTGAGGCAGCAGAAATTTCGGCAGCCCCTGAACAGGAGATGACTTTACATCCTGCAGGTTTCCATGGGGAACAAGCACCTCCCCAGCTTTGGTGCGTGAGAATCCCACCGGGCACTGGGTCTACACACTGAGGTGCCTAAACACCTCTGCCAACCTGTTAGCAGCTGGCAGAGTGACCCAGAGCAATAGTGTGTCTATGCCAGGACCTTGCCTGCTGTTTGCAGCACCTCTGGATGCCCAGGGAAAGCTGGGAGGAAAGGTCAGGGTAAGGGGTGAATCACCTCCAACAAGGGCACTAGTGGGATAAGCAGGCAATGAGGATGCTAAACCCTTCAAGCAGAGAAAACAAATGGAACTCCTTAAATTTTAAGGGGGGAAAAAAACCCCCCAAACCCACACAACTAAAGCAACGTGAAAGCTTCCAAAGCGGGAGCGTGGCAGGTGCCATCCCTGCTTCCCTTCCCGGCTGATCTGCTGTCTGCCCGAGCCTGGGCAGCAGGAATGTTCACAGCTGCGTGGAGGACACGGGAAGTGCCTAATGACTGCTGGAGCTGGCGTAATTCCTAAGCAGGGATGGCATGTGCCTGCTCTGCAAAGGATCTGGGGACTGATGGGCTGTGAAAAGTGATAGAGGAGGGAAATGCCACAGCGTGGGGAATTAAACACGTGCACGGATTCAATGAACTCGGCACTGACAAGCAGGGCTGGGGTTGCCTGAGCCTGGCTCGGGATCACACGGGGAGCAGGGTTTTGGGGTGGACACGTGGGAGATGGGGGAGGAGGGAGCCCTGGTTCGCCCCATCCTCATCCTTCAGTGATGCTTTCTGAGGTTTCTTGGATGCTCCAGAGGTTTCCATGTGGATGGACCCACCTGCTGCAGGTGCCAGGGGTATTTAGGGTAGAAGGGTGCAGGATCCATCCCCCCGACACTTGGACTCGGGTTATCTTGCCATACAAACACTTGGTTGGGAGAACTGTGCCTTATAAATCCCCTTCCCAGCCCTCACTCCCTGTCTTCCGCACACACATCCTCTCCCTAGATTTTCATTATGAGAATTAGGGAATCAAAGCAATCTCCAATATTTTTTAAAGCAAATGATGAGCTCATGGGCTGCTTTTGCTCCTGCCATATTGCCAAGTGCCTTAATGGTCCTATTTCCTATTGCAATACACTCCGTAAGTCACTGCTCAGATGGTCAATGAGCAAGAGCCACTATAACCATGCCTGATTTTGCAGTGGGAGCGAGTGATGAGGTTGTGGAAGCCTAATAAAAGGAATTATCAGCAGTTTGGAATGGATCAAAACACCTGGCAAGGACTGTGTGGTTCAGAAGGACATTATGGGCATGAAGTGATATTTTAGCACGGGGATGCAAACAAAAGTGGGCTCCTCCAGGCTGTGTGGCCTTGGATCTCTTGTTTTTATTCCTCGTATCCCTGTTGGCAATGCATGGGTGAGCCTGGCAGGAAACAGCTTGAGAGCTCTAAAGACATCATCGAAATTCGTATTTTGGGGTGGGATGGGCCCTTGGCCTTGATCCCCAGTGTTGGAAAAACTCTTACTGGGTTCAGCAATCAGGATTTTGGTTTGCTCTGTGATTTCTGGGTGCTCCAGAAGGTGGGTGGGAGCTCAGCCTGGCACTTACCTGCAGGAAAGGGGCTTGGGTAGGTTTGCTCTCAGCTGGAACACTCATTTTTCCATCCCCCCGGGGCTATCAGGCTGGGGATAAAGCGAATTGTATCAATAGTGTAAAGAAAAATAAAACCAGACCCCCAAAGAAGGCAAAAGCATCACAATAAAACACAAAGTGTCGCAATAAATATTGTTACAGCATCTTCGACAGAAATAAAAATATTTGTTTGCCATCACAGGCAGGAAAGGAAATAACACCCACCAATGTGTTTATGCTAAAAACTGCTGCAAAGGTTTGAATTTCAGCCGGTATATTCTGTTTAACTGGGATTTGCCTTCTCCCTCCCCTTTTCCCTCCCTCTCCGAGCTGTAGGTGATGGGGAAGGTCTGATCTATTGGTAGGATGTCGCTCAAACAGTTCATACGCAGCTCCCCAGGGCTTTACAACTCATGATTTTACTTTATTTTCCTGGGTTTTTTCCCTTTTTTCCCTTTTCTAAGTTGTTTTTTTCCCCCCCCTTGAAGAAGCTGCTTTGCCAGAGGCTGCTCTAAGAGGGTTTTTTTCCATACCAGTCTGGCAATATCTGATGTATGGTCACATTTGGAACCACAGACGACACCAGCCTTAATAACATTCCTCTTTCCAAAGTGCTTCCTGTTAAATATTTATGAGACAATGCAAGAACAGTCACTGCCATCCTGAGCATCCCTTCTCCCCGTGGCTTAATGGGCCTGTTTTTGGACAGGCAGGTGGGCAGCCTTCCCATTATTATTCCTAAATAGCTGCGGGCTCGCCAAGCCTCGACCTGCCCTCGCTGATTGTGTTTTCAGTGGATGAATATTGGGCATTATGGATTTCCTCGGGGTGAGGGACCATGTGTGGAGTCAGAGGACTGTGTTTTTTGAGGCCTTTTAACTGTTCCAGCCTGGCTGCGCTCCAGGGATGTGATTTTTGTGGACGGGCAGAGGACGGAGGCAGGAAGAGTTAGATCGAGACAAAGTTCTGCGCTGAGATGCTTTTTCTGCCTTTTAATAAATTCTCAATTTAGGGTCAAACTGCTCCTCTGATTTTAGCCCTTGTCTTCCCTCTGGGAAGTCTCCGAGGCTTTTCCCACCTCCAGTTCCGCTCTGGTTCCACCCTTAAGCCTTTTAAAGTCTCCAAATAGCGCTTTAGGTGCTGCCAAATTGCGGCTGAAGGGGACCGAGGTGGCTTTTCTCCGCCCCCGGGGAGGATGAAAGCGCCGCTGCCTCTGGCTAACGATGCTTTTCCTTTGGTTTGGGAAGGTGGATTCCCACACTCCCAGACCCTGGCTCTGTTCTCCGCCGTGGGAATGTATCACTGTCGGCAATTTCAGCGTTACTTACACGCGGCATCATTAAAGCCCCTATTATATCCCAAGGGGAGATGGTCTAAACTCAACATTTCCAATTGTTTTAGAGTTCTCTGATTTTATTCGAGCGATAACGATCTACAAATTGCGCTCGTCAGCTCCCGAGAAAGCGGCTCTTCCCGGAACGTCCTCTCTGCCAGGGAATTGCTTTAATAAGCATCGCTAGCTCTGATTAGCATTTCCACCCCTAGGTTTGGAGGGGGCTTTTAGGGAAGGAGGTGATGCTCGGCATGTTCGGGATGCTGCTGGACCACCGGGTTGTCTGGGATGCTGTTGGAGCACCAGGCGATCCAGGATGCTGCTGGAGCACCGGGATGCCTGGGATTCTGCTGGAGCACCAGGATGCGTGGGATGCTGCCAGAACATTGGGATGGTGATGGAAAATCAGGACGCTGCCTCAAGGAATGTTGGTGCTTCCATTGGAGGTGCCAGCCAAGCTCCCCAAAGCCACACACGAGCGTGTGAAAACTCCCAGAGCAGCTTTAACTCCTCCCAGTGCCACCTTGGGAACTTTTAACCTCGGGAAGGGGTTTTTGGCTGAGTTTCCAGTCGGTGCTGCCTCATTTCTATTTTATTCTCGGAGCGCTGAGTCGATGTGAACAGGTTTGTAGCTTCCAATTCAGCACAAAGTGATAACACCTGGAAGGCTCTTTACTCCAGTAACTTCCACTCAGTGATAGGGAAAGAGCTCCAAACCCGGTCAGGGAGGCAGAGCAATGTTTCTGTACAGCTCCAGCGAGCCAAGGAGCCTTGAATAAAGAAATGAGATTACACCAAAGGAGGCTTTTAGGGGAGACAGATCGGGGCGATTCTCCAGCTTCCTGCTCGCTCCCTGTTTATTCAAGCAATTGGATGGGCCATAACAATTTGCAGGGGATGCTGGATGCGGGGTTGTGTCGCCACCCCATCATCTCTCCCTTGAGGCCAGCAGAAGTGGATGCACAAATGCAGTCAGGGCTGTGCAGCCCCAGCCTGGGGAGTATTTAATGGGAAACTGTGGCTTTAATCTCCTCCGAGGAAGTCTTTAACCCTTCTGAGAGCGAACAAAGCAGCTGCTGCCAAAGGGCAAAGAAAGGGAGCGTGTTTTTCTCTACTCTCGAGGGTTTTATGATTATCTGAGGGCGTTTGGGGCATGGAAGTCTTGGAGTCCATATATTCATTTATTTCCTGGGTGTATCTGTATGGGTGATGCATTCAGTGGGTGTGATGGGAAGGTAACTCAGTGCCCTGGGGCTGGATGTGCTCAAAGCTTCCTCTGCTTCCCAATATTTCTACTGCCGTGCCAGGGGCACAGTGAGGGACGTCTGGGTGGGTGAAGAGGGAGATAGGGATGAAGGCCCAAGCCCTGAGGGTGAATGATTTGGCAGGACATTGGTGCTGGAAATGTCATTTGGCTTGAAACCATCCTTGCTGACGGGTGAGCCCCCAGGATGTGCATGTTGAGCTGGAAATGGGGCACATAATATTCCTAATAATTTCCCAGGCAGCTCTGCTCGTTTCTGAAGTGAGAGGAGACACTCGTGCTATTCTGTCTGGCTCTCTTTATGCTCTAATCTCCCATTGAGATTCAAGGCACAGCTCCACTAATTAAAATGATGAATGCCGGAGGAAGGCTTTGGGTTTGGGGTTGGATTTTTTTTTTATTTTATCCTTCTTCTCGAAGGTCTCGCTGGTATCTGCACACACAGAGACTGCTCCAGGCAGGGGATATTTGCTTGCTGGATGAGTACCCAGGATAGATAGAAACGCTCCCGTGCCCACACACAAAGAGTGGCTCCGAGATACCTGAGCCCCACACAGCTCGTGTAAGGCTGGGAACTGTGTCAGCTCCCGCAGCTTCTCCCCCTCTGGAGTCATCCATTGGCATCCATCCCACCTCCAAGGAAGGTGCTGAACTTTGGGAAGAGGTGCCTTCATGGGCTGAGCGAGCTGCAGTTCCCTGGGCTTGCTGGGGAGGGATTTAGGGATCCTGCTGAGCTGGGGGAGCTCTACGGCGGCTGGCACGATGTGCTGGATATCCCGAGGATCCCGGAGGGATCCAGGATCCAGAGGAGCACCCTTCCACTGCTGTCCCATGCTCCCAACAGCGTTTTAAAGAGCTGCCGTGCTGCTCCCTACCGGCAGCCACGTATTGGTGACACATTGAAGCTGGAGCTATAACTTTCCTCATCCCAAATGCCGGGGCAGAAATCCAGGAGCACAGGCATCCCTGACCTTCCCCAAACACCACCCGGGGTCTGATTTTAGCTGCCCACCCCCACTTTTCTCCTTTAAACGCCTTGTGGTTTCCTTAATAAGAAAACAGGCTAAATGAAGAGATCTGATGGGCTCTCTTATCCTGTAATTAAAGCCTTTTTTTTGGAGTAGAGGCACTCGAGAGCAGTGTTTCCATGCGGTGGCAAGATCAGGGAGCAGATGTGTGCTCCGCTGGGATGAGAGGGAAGGGAATGAATGAGCAGAAACACATCGGGGTGGCTCGTGGGGGGGATTGGAATGTCTGTGTCATGTGCTGTCACCAAAGCAGAGCTTAAACAGCATCTCTCTCTGAGGTGCACGATCCATGTGCTGATAAGATGGAGCAGGGAGGCTTCCTGGGGAAAAGAGGCTGATCTGGAGAAAGTAGGATTATTTTCCTTGGGATTTCTCTTCTTTCTTTCCCTTCTCACATTCATGCCGCCCTCCCTGTGTTTGTGAAGCAGAGGATTGTAACGATGGGCAGGTTGGACATGGCCCTGAGGGTGGCTCTCGTCCGAGCACTGGCTCTCAGCTGGAGCATCCCATATCCCACATCAGAGCAATCCCAGGGGTGGGCAGATCTGTCTTTGCCCACCCTGGTAAAGGTTTGCATTCAGCTCCTCATTTCCCCAGGAAAATGAGCGTGCAAGGGACAAGTGACAGACTTGGGGAGGGGTTGACAACGTTGCCCTGGGGTCCCAGCCCAGGCTGCAGAGGGAGTGAGTCCACTGTCCTGCTGAAATTGTCTTCCCAGCTCTGGAATATCTTCTGTGCATCTCCTGAATCCCACCTGAGTGGGTAATGACACCTCCTCCATCCACTCATCACGTGCTTTTCTGCTTAATTCCCCTTTGAAGCCTGCAGAAACCCAGAGGTGGTGAAAGTCTGGTCATCCATGTGCTCTCCTGGAATCCTTAAGGTTGGGAAACCCCTCTAAGATCATCAAGTCCAACTGTTCTCCCAGCCCTGCCAAACCCACCACCAGCCCCCGTCCCCAAGTGCCATAGCCACAAGCCTTGGGAACACTCCCAGGGATGGTGATCCCACCACTTCCCTGGGCAAAAGGGTGACTTCCCTGCCACCTGCGTTGCCCCTTGGGACGCAGCTCAGTGTGGTGACATCTCCTCCCTACACACCGGGCACCTGCAAGGGGATCATTTCCAGCTCAGGTGTGATTCCCATCACTCTTTGGTGATTCCGTCGCTCCCTCCTCCACCTCTGATCCAAACAGCTGTGCTCGGGGGGCCGTGGGAAGGCACGGAAATCCTGAGGCAGATGCTCTGGCTTCCACTGCTCTTTAATTCCGAAGATTTAAATGGAAATCAGGAGCTCTTACTGCGGGACGAGTCCAGGCAGCAGTTGAGCGTTGCGCATTTTACCATCGGAAGCTTTTTTTTTCCGGGACTGGATTAGTTTGTTTTCATTTCTCCTCTTGCCTGCTGATCATCCAACTGTCTCATTGTTTGGGCGAGACGCGAAGATGCTTAGAAATACCAATAATAATTAAAAATAACAGGCAGCAGAAACCAGACGGGCAGCTTGGCTGGTGGCCATTGGAAACAGCTCAGTCCTGAGGCAGAGACGGGCCCTGCAGGAAAACCCCAGGTCCTGGGGGCCGGGGGGATTTCCATGGATAGCAGCTCCCAACCCCTTCCTTAAATCTCCCCAGACCACGTGTTTTAACCTGTATTTTCTACCTCCATCGAGTCACTCGACTCCAGCATCCCACCCGCCGAAACCACCTGGCTCTCTGCCCACAAGATTATGTTATATAAACCACCCCTAAATGCAGTGTCTGGGAAAAGGCCTTTATGTTTTAATTCCCAAATAGGCAGGGAAAATGGAGTGCTCTGATTGGCATCTGCAATCAGAGCCCCATTCAGCGGGTGCCGCGAAGGAGCTGATTGCAGCGAGCGCCGCTCTGACCTTCGCGGGCCTCTGCTGCCGCCGCGGCTTCATTAACAGGATAAATATTGTTCCAGAAACAACATTTCCGAGCTGCCAGAAGTCATGACAGGCATGGGGACTGTTCTGTGGCGTGGTTTACGTCGAGGCAGCTCTTTCACACGCTCCACGCCTGAAGACGTGGGTGGTGGGTGGATATTTTTAGCAGGCTGGGGACACCTGGGCTCTGTTCCCGCAGTGCCACCGAGTGGCACAGTGTCATCCTCCCTCCTTCCATGCCTTGCCTTTCCTCAGCACCTTTCCTGCCTCATTTTCCCATTGAATTTGTGAGTGATGCAGGGCAAAGACCATACTTTTTGGGATGTTTTGGCTAATGGGGCCAGTGCTTTGGGATAACATCAGTGGCAATGATGGAGGTGAGATCACAAAATCACATCTTGTGCTGAGTTGGGAGGGACCCACAAGGATCATCCACTTCAACCGTCAGCTCTGCCCAGGACCATCCCCAAGAGTCACCCCCTGTGCCCCAGAGCATCATCCAAACCCTCCTGGAGCTCTGGCAGCCTTGGGGCCGTGCCCACTGCCCTGGGGAGCCTGGGCAGTGCCCACCACCCTCTGGGGGAAGAACCTTTCCCTGAGATCCACCCTGACCCTGCCCTGACACAGCTCCAGCCCTTCCCTGGGTGCTGTCCCTGGTCCCCCCAGAGCAGAGATCAGAGCCTGCCCCTCCTCCACCCCTCCCCAGGGAGCTGTCCCTGCAATGAGGTGTCCCTTCAGTCTCGTCTTCTCTAGGCTGGAGATGTGTCCCTGGAGCACTCCTGGAGCACATCAGGGACATGGCCGTGGCTGATAACCCTCAATCCTGTGCTGTGGCCGTGCTGCAGTGCCCACAGGTTGGTACTGAGTCAAACCCCTGGGAGTGCCAGCGCCTGGTACTCAGATAACAGCATCTGCAGCATCAGCTGAGCCCCTCCAGTGAGTTACAGCCTGCTCTCTGCTCCAGGGGCCTCTTTGCATCCTGCAGCTGGTAATAGATGTTTTTAATTCTCGGGGAATTATTGAACAAACATCAGGGAAATATGTTTTACAGTCCAGAGGCGGCTCTGAGCATCATTAACATTGTTATTGGAGACGAGGGGGATGATTTAAGCGGGGACCTCTGACAAAGACACACACCTGTCCATGAATAAAAGGCTGCAATTTAATGCCTGCACTGGTAATTAAAAGGACGAGGGTCAAGTGCAGTGCCCGTTTCAGAGGTCTCCAAGCCTGGCAGATGAAGTTGCTGCACTAATGCCTCCTTTGCCACTCCTTGGAACGCCAGGAGGGGCTCGGAAGGGCAGGTGAGTGTTGGGCACCTCATGTAGCTGTGCTGCCACAGAGCAGCGATGGAAAGGAGCAGATGCTGCTAGCCCACAGAGCAGGAGCGTGTCTGTCTCCTATCAGGGCAGAGCAAACCACCCTCCTGGCCAGGCTCCTGACAGCTCTCAGCATCCAGAGCTGGAGCAGGGAAGGGCTGGCACATCCCTGGGCAGTGCCAGCTTCCCCTCCCCCCCCCCCCCACCAACCTGAGGTCACAGGTTGGGTCGCTGAGTTTGTTTTGCACTGAGCCAAAGCCATGCCATGGCCTTGCGGTGTGAGCTCCTGAGCTCCGGTGTCGCTGGAGGTGGTTCAAGGCGTCTCACCAGGGTTATCTCCTCATCCAATCCCAGAATGGTTTGGGATGTGGCTGCCCCAGCCCTGGAACCGTTCAAAGACAGGCTGGATGAGCCTTGGAGCAGCCTGGTCCAGTGGAAGGTGTCCCTGCCAATGACAGGGGGGTGGAATGAGATGAGCTTTAAGCTCTCTTCCAATCCAAACCATTCTGGGATTCTTTAAGTGATGCCAGAGCAGCATCCCTGGGTTTGGAGGGAATGGGGAAGCTGGGAATTACATCTTCACTCTGCCTCGTGCATCTTCTCACTTGTGCAACAGACCCAGCTCTGTGGCTGGGAAAAAGCTCCATTTCCACTCCCTTTATGTCCCCTCTTGGTCTGCTGGGGTTATTCCTGTGCTATAGGGGCTTGCAAAGGCTCAGCTGCTCTGTTTGAACCCATCTGCCTTGGGCACAGTGGGCACAGACCTGGGCACAGACCAAGGCACAGAATGTCCTGCCCTGCTTGGTCCCGCTCGTCTCTGACATCTTTGCCAGTGACTGAAAAGGCTGATTAAAAAGCCAGCACTAGAATCATGATAGTCCTGGGAGGGCCTCAGCAGCTGAAATCTTGTATTTTGGCTGTCAGCGAGCTCTGGAAATGCTGGTAAACACTGATTTTGCTTCATTTGGATGCAGGGACGAGCCTATGGGAGGGTTTGGAGGAGCAGAGCTTGTTTGCATGCATGTTTAAGAGCACAGGCGTAGTCGTACACATGTTGGTGCACAGTTTGGTTCACCTCACTCGCATCCTGCGTGGGCAGCCGGGCACGGGAATTACTTCTGCATCAGCCAGATCCTCTGCTGTAATAAAGGCCCAGCAGCTGGTGAGCTCCTACTGCTCCTTGTCTGCCTCCCCTCGGAACAAACAGCGGCTCTTCCCCACCCACACACCTCCAATCTGTTTTGGTGTCCTCCTCTCCTGCTTTCCTGCTGCCTGTGGCGTTTGGGGGACAAGGGGATGATGGAAATGCTGTATCCATGCTGGTGAGGTGCTGGGGTTTGATTGGAAGGGCTCTGTCCTGGTGCTGCAATGTAGAACCATGGCATGGTTTGGGTTGGAAGGGACATCTCGTTCCACGCCCCTGCACCTTCCACCAGCCCAGGTTGTTCCAAGCTCTGTCCAACCTGGCCTTGGACACTTCCAGGGATGGGGCAGCCACAGTTTCTCTTCCCAACCTGTCCAGCACCATCACAGGGAAGATTTTCTTCCTAATATCCAATCTAAACCTCTCCTTTTTGCCTTTAAAACCATTCCCCCTTGTCCTATGACTATTTGCACAACGTGTTCCCCTCTCATGTGAATGGCTCAAGTGCCCACCTTGTAGCATCACAGGTTGGGAAGTGTCTGGCAAGCTCTTCACAGCTGAATTTTTGGGGAAAGCAGCTCCGCTGGGGCTCTGTGTGATGTTTCGGACTCTTCTGCACCAAATTGCACCCAGAGGTAGCGGGTTTGGCATAGGCAGCTTGGTGGGGAGGGGAGAAACCACCCAGCGAGAGCAGCTGGGGAGGAGAGGCAGCGACAGGAGCTCCAGCTCATGCTGGAGAGCCTCGGAGGACGAGCAAATCCCCACATGAGTGTATTGTTAAGAATCCCCCAACGGTGGGGGAGAACTTTGATCAGAGCTTGCACCTCATTAGACATCAGAGAATTGAGCCATGAGACAGCGATCCATAGGCAGCCAGGCTTCATTAGCGGGGCTGCTCCTGGGACTGCCTGTTTGAGAAACACGGAGATGCTACAAAATTGACTTTTGTTTTTAATTATTTTTATGAGGACTCCGTGTTCCCCCTCCCCAACTCCTTCTGTGTTATTTTGCTCCGAGGGCTCAAGCGAGATCAGCTTTGGGCGGTTGAAATCGGCACGTTTTGTTTCATCAAAGCAAGCCCAAAGGTTTCTTTTCGTGGAATGTTAATGTGCGTATCCATCTGCTGTGCCCGAGGGATCATATTTGGGATCATGGGCCAGGTTTCCATCCCGGGCTCCTGATCCCCCACTGTGTTCCTCCTGCACTGCAGGAACTGAATCCCGACCTGATGCTTCGATCCAGCCCAAAAAGCCCAAGTTAAACTCTGCAGTTCAGGAATGTCAGCAGCAGAAATGTCAAAAATGAACATTTCGACATTTCCCAACCGAACCTTTTCAGAACTCTCCGAAAGCAAATAGATGGAAAAGGCAGTGGGATGTGTCAGGCTGTGCTTTTGGGGTCAAAGCAGCTTTCAGAGCAGCAGGATGGAAAGCAAGGATGGATTTAGCCATGATGGCAGAACCTTTGCAGTCTGAGCCTGGCTTTGGAGAGCTCTGTGTGAGCTGAACCACCTGGTGTTCATCCTCTGTCCTTGATTTTCTGGGGAGCCTCCACGGGAGCATCCCCTCTCCCAGAGCCAGGCAGAGGACAGCCCTGAGCCTTCAGGCACTGCAGCACATCCATAGGCACAATTCCTGTCAAACTCCTCGCTTGAAAGCCACGGAGGAGGATAAATGGGGCTCTGAAAAGCCCGATTTGCACCATTCTCCTTCTCAGCTGCGCTCTGAGAAGAGACGTGCCCGAACACAGAAGCCCCACGTGCTACAGACGGACCCCACGGCTGAGAGGATGGAATTACTCACTCACGGACAGCGTTCCAGTCGGGATCACAGCTCACACGGAAAATAGAAGCAGGCAAGGTAGTCCTGCTATTGCCTCCAACCTGCTTGATCCAGAAATGAAAAAGAAAAGGCAAGTGCAGAGCAGATGAGAGACACATTTGCCTCCTTGTGTGCAGGCTGACAAGGACCAGGGATGGAGGAATTCATTGCAGGTTCTCTGTGGAGTGGAGGGGGGGATAGGAAGCCATCCAAGCTGATTAGTGAGAGGTCTCTCAAAGAGACAGGCTGGCTGGATTTAATTCCCTAGTCAGCATTCCCACTACATTGATCTCCTCCGAAGTAGGAGGGAGGGGGAGCGGAGAGAGGGATAGTGGGGAGTGAGGAGAGGAGAGAAAAATAGGTTAAGAGGTGCAGAGAGAATGAAGGCAGAGGGAGAAAAATGAGGAGTGGAATTGGAAAGCAGGGAAATGGCAGGGACGTGGAGGTGGCAGGGATGCAGAACCAGCCTTGATGGTGCTCCAGCTGTGCCATCAGCCAGCACCAGAGCTGCCACACGTGATGGTGGAAAATGAGGGAATCCAGCTTGGTTGTCCTCTCCTAGGTGGTCCTTATCCATGCTAGGGATGCAGCAGCCCACAGTCCCACTTCTGGCTGTGTCCAAGGAAAGGCGTGGGATTCAGGAGCAGCTGGATGTATCCCTGAGCTGTCTGGGTGGGGAAGGAGGATGATCAGCTGCTTACACATGTGCTCCAGAACATGGAGCAGGAAGTTTATCCTCCAGTACCTCCTGCAACACCAAGGATGGGGATGGGAGAGATAAAGTCTTAGCAAGACGGGATCCCCCACTTGCAACAAGCAGGAAGCTTTCAT
This sequence comes from Sclerurus mexicanus, assembly GCA_013396755.1. Classification (NCBI taxonomy): domain Eukaryota; kingdom Metazoa; phylum Chordata; class Aves; order Passeriformes; family Furnariidae; genus Sclerurus; species Sclerurus mexicanus. Next base: position 26,412 of record VWZF01003809.1, read on the forward strand.
TTCTAGCCCCAGCTGGCTGTGAGATATTGGGCATTAAAAGCACATTATTCTGATTGCTGTCTTACTTCTTTTCCCACTTTTATTCCTCACTTGGATTCCAGCTTGATTTGAGTGTGTACTCCCTCCAGATCCACAAGTGCCAGCAGCCAGTGCCGTATACCATCCGCAGGCTCAGCCTCCCAGCTTTCAGACGGGATAATTAAAGCATTAATCTCTTACTCCAGCAGCCTGGAAGACAGCAGCTGCTAAAATAACATGGAAGGGCTGCTACAGGAAGGTGCTTTGCTTCCAAGGGAGCTGCAAGGACAACTTGGAGGGACGGCAAAGCTCCTGTGGCGCTGGGGAGGCTCTAGGGCCAAGCACAGTACTGGCCTTTGAAACTAGAGGCTGCTCTTGAGTCTCGAATCTGCTCGTCCTTTATCTAAGGCAAAATGTTTGAATTCCTTCGTGTTCTGTTGAGCTTGGGTTGGGCTGGTGGCTTCTTGATAGGCCTTTGGGAGATGCAGCCTGGAGCTGGGAGACGAGGATCCATAGTTGGATGCAGTCTCAAAAACTGTTGACTTCTTGCTGTGGGAATATTGATTATTTTCATTATTTTCATCCTTTTTATGAGAGTCCTGCTTTTTAATTTTTATATTTTGGGTTTGTTTCGTTGTTGTCTTCTTTTTCGAGGTGCTCTTGCAAGTCCCTGGACTTGATCTCTGTAAAAAATATATTAATTTCTGGGGCAATATTGAGCCTTTGGAGAGAGAGGGATCTGATATGCTGTGTGGGAGCTCTGCAGTAAGAGATGTTCCTTCAGCAGGGCTGAAGTGTAGGAACTTCAGTGGGACTTCATGAGGTCACAGCTCACCTCTGAGGTTGGGGGTGTTGCTGCCACTATCAGAAGAGTGACAGGGATTGTTTAGCCTGGATTAAATACGGAATGTTGGCTCCTGAAGCTTCTCCTGTTCCTTTGCCATCCGTACAAGGTACGAGGGAAGATTTGGGATCTTGTGAAGGTCCAGGTTTGGGCTCTCCCTTCTTTAAAATGTTATTCCAGAGGAACTGCCAGTGCTGGCATTGACTCCATGGATACAGCTGAACCTTCTGGCACCTTCTGTGTCCTACCCACCACCACAACCCTCCCCCAGGGTTTCTCCTCACCCCCAGGGCTCCTCTTCATGCGGTGCCAAGGATTTTCCCAGCTGGATTAACACCCCTCAGCCCCACTTCCATGGGCTGCAGGAGAAGACGGATGTGTCCCATTACTTGATGTAATGACTGCGAGGCAGCCTAATGAAACCTTTCCAGCCAAAGTTTATGGAGAGCCCCCAAAAAGGGATCAATAGCCAAGCTGGAGCTCTCCTGGGCAGGTCACTGGGGGCCAAGAGGGAGGAGACCAGTGGGAGAGACTGGAGATGAAGTTGGGAGTGCTGGAGAAGGGAAAGGGCAGAGGAGGAGCGGTGGAACGGGTATGAAATGGGATATGCAAAGAGAAGGGATGAGATTTGTTGTGTCTGCTTTGTTCCACTCTCCACTGCATTGTCTTTTGCTTTTCCAGCCCCTCCGGAAGCAAATCATTGCACCTCCAGGCTCCAAATGCCTTCCTTCAGCTGCAGTGCTCTCAAGGTTGAAGGAACAAGCGTCAAATCCTTGGGAATTGGTCAAAATTTCCCCCAGGAGAACGGGTCTACGCTGAAAAGCAGCAAAATAACCCTCTTAGCCTCATCCAAGAGCTACTTGAAGCATCCAACCCATGGGAACCGTGGCCAAAAGCAAGCCCTGCCCCGGGCTGCCCTGGCTGAGCCTCCTCCTGCGCTGGCTTAGCAAGTACTGCTGCGGGAAACATTAACTTTTAATTAAGTGGCCTGTGGGCAAGTGGACAAAACCCCCTGGCAGGGGATCCGGGGGTACACTTGGGGCCAGCTCTGCGTGCCTGGCTGAGAACTTGCTTTCTGGAGCCGGACTTCATTACCCCGAGAGCAGGGAAGTGCGTTCCCGGCCGCAGAGAGGTTAGGCTGCAATTTTCAGCTGAGCGAACAGGTCGGGCAGGGTGTCAGCAGGAGCATCTGTGTTAAGCAGGAGATGTCCTGGCTTTTGCTTGTCGTGGAAGACGACTCCTTCGGGCTCCCGCAGCCTCCCTCGCAGCTGGAGGCTCCCACCTGAGCCACGGGTGTTGTGGGGGGCGGGCAGGGATGTGGTGCTGGCAATAATGGGATCCACCTGCTACAACGCTGGAGGAATAAAAAATGCTCTGTTGCGCCTCTGGAATAGCTGCAATTAAGGAAATCTGAATAGCCAAGGGCTGGATTCGTCTCAATCGGGGTCTGGAGCGTAATGAGTCCCTGCGAGGCATCCAGTTAGGATGTGAGATGGATGCAGCTCTGTCCCACGCAGGAGCGTGGTGAGCCGCTGCAGGGAAGGGCTGGAAGCTGTCCTTGGGATGTGGGACCCTGCAGAGAGGGCACGTGGGCAGCGTCAGAGCCTCTGCTGTGCCAGGCAAAGCCACTGCCAGGCTGCCTGCTGCCGGAATCAGAAGCTTCCAGACTGGTTTGGGGTGGAAGGGACCTTAAAGCTCATTCTGTTCCACTCCTCTGCCATGGGCAGGGATACGTCCCACTAGCCCAGGTTGCTCCAAGGCCTTGGACACTTCCAGGGATGGGGAAGCCACAGTTCCTCTGGGCAACCTGTGCCAGGGCCTGTGCACCCTCACAGATAAAAATTCCTTCCCAGTATCCCATTTATCCCTGCCCTCTGGCACTGGGAAGCCATTCCCTGTGTCCTGTCCCTCCATCCCTTGTCCCAAGTCCCTCTCCAGATCTCCTGGAGCCCCTTTAGACTCTGGAAGGGGCTCTCAGGTCTCCCTGGAGCCTTCTCTTCTCCAGGTGACCCCCCCAGCTCTCCCAGCCTGTCTCCAGAGCAGAGGGGCTCCAGCCCTGGAGCATCTCCGAGGCTTCCTCTGGACTCATTTCCAGTACCTCCACGTCCTTTTGCTGGGGGCTCCAGAGCTGGACCCAGGTGGGGTCTCACCAGAGCAGACGGGGAGAATGCCCATCTCAAGGTGCTGCCCACCCTGCTGGGGATGGAGCCCAGGATCCCACTGGCTTTCCTATGGCCAGGGCAGTGGATTAGGGCTCGTGGCCTGTGTTTTATTCAGGACTCAGCCACTTCCCCATCTCCAAGATGAGGATAATGATCCATTCTTCCTTTAAAAAGAGCTCGTCATCTCCAAGTGTGTTGCAAACCCTGGCAACAGTGCTCCTTAATCGAACGTTTTCACTTTTTATAGTTCCAAGGGAAAGTTTGCAGAGAGAATAATTCTTATTTTATCTGTATTTAATAGTGTGAGGTGTGTGGCAGAATACAGACGGTCACATCCGAGGTGAGAAGAGGACAAAGAACTCTTTGGGTTCCCCCTCTGTGGTGACATTGGGACCCAGCGTGCTGAGCAAGCACTTGTAAATCAAGCCAGCAAAAAATTAAAGGCCCTAGTAATGGCTTGGATTAATTTGCTCTGACTTGAATGTCTAAAAGCTGGATGTCAACATGCAGGGTTTGTCGCCTGAGGCTCCCTCCTACTCGGAGGAGAGAAATGGGCATCTCCAGAGGCCATTGATCTCCTCCCAGACAGGCTGGGTGGATGAATTGCCCTCTGGAGGTGCTGGTCTCTCTCTCCATTGATAAAGGGAGCCCTGGGTACTTCTTATATGTTTGCATTAAAAATATATGAGGAGGGATGAAGGTGAATCCTGCCTGTTGGGGTGGGAAGGAGACAGGTCTGCAGCTGCCCTTGAGAGGACGCTCTTGGTACCTGGTGCGAGGTACCAATTTGAGGAGCTGCATCCCGAGGAGTGTTTCCCCATGGAATCTCCTGACTGAAACTGGAGGGTTTGGGGCTGTTATAGTCACATACATCATGATTTGGTATAAAACTGGGCAGATGCCCCACAGAGCTGCATCTCCCGCTTGTAGGCACAGAACACAAACTGCTGGTCTTGGTCAGTCCCAGGTTCAACCAGCAAAGCTTTGCATGGAGACACCAGAGTGATGGGCAGCATTGTAAAACCACAGCCCAGAGGAAATGCAAGTTCTGGGCTCCCAACTACCAAACCCCTGAGTTCTGTGCATTTTGTCTTCCTAAAAACTATTCCAGAGGTGTCAGAAACAAACTACAGTCCCTTGTGTCCTCCTTCTGTATTTCAAATGAATAATAGATAAAGGAATCATTTTATTTAAAGAGAGTGACTTGAATAGAATTTGCTTTTAAAAAAACAACAAAAAAAATCCCCACAGAAAGCACCGTGGCACTTAGCCCTGGTTTCTGCTAGAAAGGGAAACTTCCCTTTTTCATTTATTATTGAAGTAAATTAAGCTGATTGTCAGAGATGTGTGTGTTGGGTGAAAATGTTGCCGTTGTGAGTTGGGATGAGATGAATGAATTTAATTTACCCCTTCGGTACGTTCGGTGGGGCTGGTGAGCAGCTCTGGTTCCCGGCTCCCTCCCTCCTCCTGGAAAAGCCCTGCCAAGTCTCCTGGGGCGTTTTCCATGCTGGGATTTTGTCTCTTCACAGGGGCATCTTGTCCCCTTGTGCTGGGGCTGGATATGGAAAAAGAGGACAAGGAGACGTGTGGGTTTCTTCCCTCCTCCCTGGGCTGTCAGAGCCAAGTCCTTGCCGGCTTTTTCAAGAGCCAGAAAACTGCTTGGAAGCTGCTCCAAACAGGCAGGAGTCAGGTGTTGTTTCCAGATTGCCTTGGCCTGTGGTTTTCTCCATCGGATCCGCTGCCCACAGAGAAGCGAAGCCGCATTCCTGGGCAAAGGATGAATCAGCAGCCGGAGCGGGATGAAGGCTGGATTTTGGAAGCTCCGTGGCTACCATGGGTGTGTAACGGGCTCCTGTCAGAGAGACAAAAGTGTTTCGGTGCCGCCCGGGGTAGCCGGTGACTTTGCTGGAAGTCAGGCTGTGGATAAACAATGTTCAGCTTGGGACAAAGCCCCACAGAGCTGTTGGTCGCTCTCCAAAAGCACCGTTTGTGATCTTGCTTGGATCAGAGAGATGCTGCCAACTGCAGGTCCCCATCCAGCTCTTCCACGGGGAGACTCAGCCCCCTCGCAGGCTGTGATGGACAAGACATCACTCCTGTCTTCCTCCAGGAGCAAAGCAGGATTTGTTAGGGTTTGCCTCTTGGAAACCGGAGTGGCGGCATCCTTCTGGATGTGCTGGGGCAGTGTGAGAGGGTGGGGGCAGTGGGAGCAGAGGTGTGCAGGAGGCAGGAAAAAGCACTGCCCAGCTGGAATTGCTGGGAATGATGGACAGGGAAGATGCTGCCATTAAGATTTCCACCCTGATGGGTTTGATGATGGAGCCATTGAATTCCAGCTTCTGGCTTGTTCACAGCTCACGCTGCACAAGCAGCCAGGCAAGGCTAAATCCTGGAATCATCAATAATTAAGGTTGGAAAAACCTCTAAGATCATTTAGTCCAACCATTAACCTGGCACTGCCAGGCTCTCCACCAGATCTTGTCCCTAAAATGTCCACATTTCCACTCACTGCATGCCTTGAGTACATTCACATCCATGGCTGAGTCAGCCGTGGGAGAGGCTGGGAGAAGTGACATTCCCTTGGGAAAGCCCAGCTCGGGAAATGACATGGATTGAACCAGAAATGCTGGTGGTGCAGGGAAATCCTTTGCTGGAAGAGCAAATGACCCCAGAACAAATGAAGGGTGGCTTTTTCCAGGAGCATGTAGTGCCAGGGTAAGGGGGAATGGCTTCCCACTGCCAGAGGGCAGGGATAGGTGGGATATTGGGACGGAATTCTTCCCTGGGAGGGTGGGCAGGCCCTGGCACAGGTTGGGCAGAGAAGCTGTGGCTGCCCCTGGATCCCTGGAAGTGTCCAAGGCCAGTCTGGACGGGGCTTGGAGCAACATGGGATGGTGGGAGTGGAACAGGATGACCTTTAAGGTCCCTTCCAACCCAAGCCAGTCTGGAATTCTGGGATCTTGGAGCAGAAGGGGAGAACAGGGAGCGCAACCAGGTGTGAGCAACTGACAGGGGCTGATGTAAATCAGCAGTGAAGGGAACCCCGAGGAGGAGGAGGGTGATGTTGGGCTGGGCTCTCCTCTTTCTATAGGTCAGTTTAACGTGCAGGTGAGACCCACAGGCTGTCCCTGTGTGTTTGTACCAAACGTGGCTGTTTGGAACTCGCCCTACTCAACCCTGTGACCATGGACATGTCCTGGGCACCGTCCCCTTGTGCTCCACCGTCTCATTTTTGGGCTGTGCAGCAGCCTGGGGTGGTTTTTGGGTGGTGCACAGCACAGTAACCACGAGGTGAGCTCCAAAGAGCTCCGGTGACTGCTGGGAATGGCCGAGTGTGAGAGCTCAGGGCAAGAGCAAATCAAGGACATCGTCTTGGAGAGGAAAGGCAGAGAGAAGGAGCCACAGGAGACCTTGGCACTGGGAATGTTTGCTGCTATAATATTGGCTGGAAGGGGGATTTTTCCCTCTGCCAGTAGGACTGTGTGTACACAAAACTTCCACTGCTGTGGCAATTACACTGCTCTAAAGTGGTTTTTCTGTCTTTGCTTGTTCTGCCCACGGAGCAGCACAACCTGTCCTGGTACCTGTCCACACTGATGGCACAGAGCCACCCACTGTCAGCAGTATTTGGGTGCTGGCAAAGCCAGGGCAGCTGCTTGGGTTGACATTTCTTGTCTGGATTTGCAAAAATTGGACTTAGAAGATGATTGTTATTATTATTGTCATTATTATCATCATCATTGTTGTTGTTATCATCATCATTTTATTATTATTATTATTAATAATAATAATATTATTGATGTTAATATTCACAAATTCAATATATTCCAAATTATTCCCGAGAATAATCACTCCAGACACCTTTCCGGGCTTTATTCTCCCCAAAAGATAACTACAGCTGGGCAGGAGGACACGGCAAAGAGGGAGAAGATTCCATTGAACCTTTCTCCCTTTTCCCTGTATTTCAGGAGATGGTGGTGACTTCACCAGCCAACTTTGGGCCTCGGTTTCAGGGTTGGCCACGCAGGGTTTTGCTGCCCAAGATCAGTTGTGGATCAGCTGCAGGAGCACAATGAATTCAGGGCCAGAAGGGACTTTTAGATCACATAAACAGGCCCTGGAAGTCATTAGATACCTCTTTCCTGAGCCTGGGATTTGGTGTTTGTTGAACATAAATCTTCCGAAAAGGTGGTCAGGGTTGATTTAAGGATCTCGGGAGATGCTGAATCCAGGCCTGCCATTGGTAGTGGGTTTTAAAGGTTAATCACCTTTGCTGCTAAACATTTGTGCTGAATTTAATTTGCCTGTCTTTAACTTTTGGGCTGGTGGTTATTGCAGTGTCTTTCCCTGCTGGGAGGACTCACTTGGCATTTTCTTTGGTCAAACTGGTCCTCCCTCTTCTCTCCCTAAGAAGAGTTTCTTCTTGTCCTGTGTTTTATCGCCCAATTTATCCTTATAGAGAGAGGTGATGTAGCCTCTTTTTCCTTTCAGCTTTCTCCAACACCCCCTTTTTAGTTGTTTTGTAAGAACTACGGAAAGGGCTTTGGAAAAGCAAGGGGAGATTTTACACGCCAGCAGAATTCAGAGAGTGGGAGAGGGGACAGGCTGTGCCGTGCTGCTCCTCTGCAGGAACAGCCCAGGAGAACGCTGGGCTCGGGCCAGGAACGGGTGGGACAAATCAAAAGCTTTGTGTTTTAAAGAATGTAATAGATTTGAAATTGCATTTCCTTTAATGAATGACTCACCCAATTACCAGAGCCCGAACACCTGCGCCCGAGAGCCCAAATCTCCAGAGACGCTTTGGCTTTTAACAATATTTATTGTGCTGAGTGTTATCGCATTAGAGGGAGCCAGGGAAGGGGGAGGCTGCACTCCTGGGCACATCAGGGCAGCCCTGAGTTATCCTCCCCGTGATGATCCACCCGTGAATTTCCAAGAGTGCATCTCCCAGGGATGTTCCCAGAGCTCTTGGTTCCTTTCCACCAGGATAATCTGGATGAGAGGAGGATGCTCTGCCTGAAACGCCGCATGTTGTGAGCGGGTTGGTTTCCCAGGACAAGGAGGGATGGCTTCAAACTGACAGGGGACAGGGTTAAATGGGATATTGGGGAGGAATTCTCCCCTGTGAGGGTGGGTGAGACACCCAGAGAGGTGCCCAGATGGATGCCCAGCCCTGGAAGGTGTCCCTGCCTATGGCATGGGGTGCAATGGGATGAAACCCTCCATCTGGGATCCACCGGGGCTGGGATAACTCAATTTTGACCCTTCTTGCAAACCAGAGGATGGTTTGGGAAGGGAATTCAAAATCACTTTTCCCAAGAATTTCTCATCCCTCCCACTCCAGTACTGAACAGGTCAGGGCTGAAATCCCGTTACGTGGGACTGCCACGGGTTTGATCCCTGTACGGACTTAAGGATTGGACTCCATGATCCTTGTGGATTCCTTCAGACTCAGAATATTCCGTGGTTCTGTGAGCTGCTCCAGAGCAGATCCCAGGCTGGGCTGTGGCTGTGCCTGCTCTGCTGAGACAGAGGGATAATTATCTCAGCTCCCAGCACTCCTTGTGCTCTGCCAATGCTCCTGCAGGGCCAGAGGGCTGAGCTGATGTATTTATGCACCTTCCCCAGTCTGTGTTTAAACAGCACCTTGGAAAACGCAGTAAAAGGAGCCACAACTCTCCTCAGTGTCCTCTAGGGGTTTTAATTTATTTTTATTGTGTTGGGTCTTTGCTTCATTGTTGGTTTTTTAGGGTTTTTATTTTTTCTCCCTATGCTGGAAGTTTGCTTTACTGCAGAGCAGAGGTGGTGCAGAGAAACAGAGGCCGGTGAATTGCGGAGTGTGAATAGATATTGTGAGTTAGGATGGAGCTGTCAATAATCTGGGGGGTTATTTTATCTCCACATTTAATAGCGAGTCTGTGTTTGGGGCCGCTTTTTTTCACTGAATTCCCTGCTCTGTTCATCTATTAAGCCAAGCACTTCTCCTGGAGAGATCCTGGAGGATGCTCAGTGCTTTAGGACAACGTTACCCCCTAAAACTCCAACCCCCAAAACAGCATCTTTTTAACTCCAGATTCTGTGCAACAGGGAAGGTTCTGTGCAAGTCCTTGGGCCACTTTGTTATGCTCATAAAAAAATGTCAAAACCAGTTTCATTTGTGCCCCAGTGATGAAAACAGCAAGAAACACTAAAATTCCCTTCATCTGGTGTAGAATGAGCATCCTCTTCTCATTGCAGGCAGGACCAGGCTGGTTTGAAGCCACATCAACTCTCCTGGCCACGCTGGGTGCTGCATCCTCTTGGGAAGAAGACACCTCTGAGGCACTTTAGGTTTGCTTTTGGTTTTCTCCAAGGTTTAGGGTCTTCTCCTGATAAAAGGATGTGTATCTGAAGGGCATAAAGCCCTTTTCAGAGCACGCAGGATGGTTTATCCTGTGTCTGTGAGGTGCCAAGATTTTTGGGAGTGTGGTTTCATCTGCCTGGCATTAGGTAAAGCCTGTTCCATCCAGAGCTGGAAGATTTTAAGTGTGATTTTGAAAACCTGAAGATGTTTCAAGGCTTTATGAAGCTTTTGACCTGTCTCATTTATTCTCACCTCCTGCATTGCAAGGGGAGAGGTTTAGAAATGTAAATTCTGTGAAATACAGTGTGAAATCTTTTGAGAGGTCTAAATCATGTGCATATACACACAGGCACTTCCATCTCCTTAAAACTTCATCTCCATGTTCCAGGATGCTGGGAGGATGCAGGAGCAGCTGGGGCAGAGTTGGCAGGAGGAGGTGAATGATGTGGGCTTAATGCTCCCCATCTTCCTCCCCCGTGGCCTCCTGCCCTTCTTTCTGTGCTCCACTGGGATCCAAATGCAGCATCCTCATCCAAATCCCCTCCTGGATGTGAGGACAGCAGGAACAACCCTGTGGGTTCTGCGTTTCTGAGGCTTCCGTGGCCTTTTGATCTGTGTTTTCTACGTCACAAAGCCGAGAGCTGTGCCAGAAAATGCCTGTGAGGCTGAGAAATTAACACTTCTCCCTAAATACGAGTTTCCAGAATCCACCTGTTTTTCCTTCATGGCTTCTGTGCTCTTCCTGCTACTTTTCCAAGTGGATTTTTCCAACCTGGTGGTCGTGCTCTGGCTCTCCCCTGTGCTGCAAAGCCTTTTTAGATGGTCTTGCCAAAGAAAAAGTAAGTTAAGCAGGCTGGAAAAACCCACTTGAAAAAGTAGCAGGAAGAGCACACGATCCAGTTCCAGTGTTGGAGGCGTGGGGGCTCAGGTGGGATGTGCATCATCTTCCCAAGGATGTTGGTGGGGAAAGAAAAACAGCAAAACTTCAGAGCTTTATAAAAATTGCAGCTGTTTAAAGGTGTCCCTCTGGTTTCTGGCCCTCCCAGTGCCATCCCACTGGGATGATGCCATCCCTCTAATTCCCACTGGGATGATGCCATCCCTCTAATTCCCACTGGCTGCTCTGGTCCAGGGCAGTGCCTGTGGTGACGTCTGAGGGCAGAGACAATCTTTCTTCCTCCTGTGGCATCAGAGCTGCCTGACAGCCCCTTCCAGAGGCTGAAAGGGAAGGGAAGGAGGAAGGAAGCCACAAGGAGAGGCAGAAAGAGGGACAGAATGGAGGGAATGAGCCCTGAGCATTCACGATGCCAGATTGTTCCAGTCGTTCAGCGATGCTGTGTGTTCGTCACCTAATTCCATCCCTAAACTGGAAATAAAGCCCTGTTTAATAAACAGCACTCGGCATTTCATTTCCCTGAATATTCTGGGAGCAACTGCTCATTATTCCGATGATTTCCCCCCACTGTAATTACTCGAAAGCGACTATTCACAGATTCCTCCGTTGACTTTTATATCCGTGCACTCGCAGGCTGAAATATGGATATATTTTGGTGTCCTATTGAAAATTCAATAGGATCCAATTTCAATTGCTATTGCCTTCCCCCCTCCCGTGCCTCCCCTTTCCAATTTTCCAATGCTCCAGCTGCACAGCGGAGAAAAAAAGGATGCAGCGGACACAAACAGCAACGTCCAACTGAAATGAGGAGAGAAAAATTACTTCCTTGTACTACCACGCTCCTGACAAGAGCTGGCTCCTTCTTTTCCCTTTTTTGTTTGTTTGGGTTTTTTTTTCCTTTTTTTCCCCCCTTCTTTTTCTACCGTGTTCAATTTTCTGACTCGGCCAGGCAGGTTGCAGAACTAATCTTGAATGTGCTTTGTACTGTGTAACACCACGAGCCTCCAAAGATTGGGATGGGGGAGAAGGAAAGGAGGATGGAGGGAATGCAATTAGTTTGGGGTGGTGGGATGAGCGGGAGAAGCTAAAATTGCAAATGTGGGTTATTTGGGGGAAAATGAATCTCATTCCTTCCAGCTCTGCCTTACCTGGGTTTCTCTGCTGGCAGATGGAGAGTGGGAGATGTGAATTAGATGGGGAAAAAAATCCCTAGACAGATTTCAGGGTCTCAAATGGCACTTCCATCACAGGAAGTGTTTATGATGTGCATGTTTATTTTTCCCATCACCTGGAGTACAAAGGATGTGGCGTTTGAGACCTGCCAAGGATCAGCTGGTGAGGAGAGGTTGGGCTTGTGTCACACCGGGAGCAAAACTGGCTTGGTGTGAGCTCTGCAGCACCTTCCAGAATTGAGAATATTCGCCACCGAACAGCATCTGGTGGCTTTCTGTGTGTTCCCACCTCCTGGTGAGGTGTGTCTAAGTGAGATCCCCCGGGACACCAAGGTGGCTGCAGGTTTCTGTATTGCCACGAACCAAACTGGTGTGGTGGGTTTGGAGCTTCGGAGGGGCTGGAAAAGAGCTGTGCAAGCGTTTACCCCCCTTGAAATTTAACAGCCCAGTATCAGTTTAGAAGGGATGGTTAGAAATATGAAAACCTGAGGGGAGGTGTCCTGCAACATCTCCCTGGACAGACCCAGGCTGGTGGCTGGGCTTTTGTCTTCACTCCCGAAGTCCTGCAGAGCGTGGTTGGGAGCTTGAGGAGGGGAAAAAAATGGGAAAGGGACATCGGGATGTGGAGGAAACTGGTTTGTTTGGGGCAAGGAACGAACTAAGGGAATAGTGGGACCAAGCAGGGTGTGGCCGTAGAGCATCTCTCACCACCTTGGTTTGTTCCTGTGTGCTTGAAACTGGGCAATTCACTTAGAGGATAAAATCTCTAGAGAAATTTTACCTACAGAATAAAGTTTTCCAGAGAATTAAATTTCCTAGAGGATAAAACTTCCCTGCGCCAGATCCTTGTGCACTGGGTGAGGACGTGGATTGCAGGCACTGTGGGCACCCCTTTCCTGCAGGGAAACTTTCACTTTGAGAAGTTTGGGAATCAGTCCAAACAACCCAGTAAGTCCCCCCCGGCTCCCCTCATCCCCGTGATATTTTAGACTAATCAAGAGGCAAGAGTTGATGTTTTTATGAAGATTTCCTTTAATGGGGTGAATCTTCTCCTTTCCATGCTGAATAATTTAGGGTCAGCTCATTCCGACTAGTTCTTGGGTTGTTAATGATATTTTTTCTCCTGATGTTATCCCTTTCTTACAGACAACTGCTGTATCTTCTCTCAACTTGCTATTTCTTTCATTATTGCTATTATTATTTTTGAGCTAAATACACCTTTGAAGGTGCATCCCAGAGCTGGGTGGCTCCTGCAGGATGCACTTCTCCACCTACCATTTCTTTCTGCTTCTTCTGCTGTGAAGATCACGTTGTCCCACTTCATTTTCCGTCGCAGAATGGAGTCATAGAACATCTCGAGTTGGATGGGATGATCCCATCAAGCCGAACTCCAGGTCCAATGTCAGTGGGAAGTGAGGTGTGCTCGGGGCTGATGTGGCTGTTATCTCCAAAGGGTTCCTTCCAAGGTGTTGGAATATGAGGCACTGCGGGTGAAGCTAAAAGCAAGCTCAGCCAAAGGCAGGGGATTTGGGAAGGTGTTTGGAGCGGGGGTGGTGACCCAGTGCCCTACAGTACATGGCATTACCGTGTTTAATGTACTCAGCGCTAATCTTTCTCTAAACACAAGCGATCTTGCTGAGTTCAGCACTGAAAGAGCAATAACCAATGAAGGAGATGAGATTAAGAAAACTCACAAGAATCAAATGTGCTCGAAAGGGCTGGGGAAGTGCCAGGGGCACTGCAGTAAATGACCTCCCTGGGAATCGAGGACAAATAAAATCCATGCCCCGTCTCTCTCTCCCCTCCCGGGGGCCTTGTGCCGATGCCGGAGCCCTCCCTTCCCTGGGGTGCCCAGAGATGATGCTTTCAGGGTTATTTTTGCACTGGAATACAACAAATCCTCTGTGCTATGGGGCCGAGACGAGGATCCGTGTTGCTGCATTCAGAAAAACTAACCTCTCGAGCTCAAGGAGAGCTGCTTGAGTTGGCAGGAGCATTATTCTGTCTGGAACAGCCTTGAGAGGGCAAACAAAACCTCTGAGCTGTGGCTCTGGTTTCCAAAGGCTCTCTGCAGGCAGGGATGCTGGGCAGAGGGGATTTTCTTAATGCGAGCCAGAAACGGAGCCCCAGATTGGTCTAAATGGGCACCAGAAGGGGATGAAAATAGGGTGCGGCATCCCAAGGGAATCAGTGTCCCGGTGTGAGCTCTGCTGGGCTCCACGTGGGGAAGTCTCATGCACGACTCGCTGTTTGCAGGTACTCGGTGGGGACCGAGGGGCTTTTATCCCAAATAATAGCAGGTGATGGGAGGGGTAGGGTTTGAATTTGGATACCTGTGACCACTGGGGGTGATAAATGCCCTGGTTTCCCCACGGAAGTGGTCCCCACTGCAGCCCGAGGATGTCCTTCACGGATGCCAGGCATCCCAAATCCGCTGCCTCGCATCCTACCCCCAGAGCCGCGCAGCCTCCGAGGTTGCGAGGATGACTTGGCAGTGATGTATTTACTACAATTACCATCTCTCTTCCCAAAGGAGGCAAAAAAAAAATAAAAAAAAAAAAATAGATGAATAATATGTTTTGAAGGTGTCATGGAGTGAAAGCGAGAGAAGAGCTCGAACCTGAACTTATGAATAACTTATAGGCTTCCTCCCTTGGTGCAGCCGCTGCGTTTGGGCTTATCTTTCTCATCCCTAGGAGGTGTAATTAAAGGAGTAAAGCCGGGCATCCGTGGGCACACGTCTGTCTGGCTCCGTGTGTCCCGTGCCCGCCGGGGCACAGGGCTGCTGGAATGCCTTGGTATGGAAACGTGGGCTGGGGAGCGTGTGGAGCGTTCAAATCCCCCTCCCTCCCCGTGGAGAAAAAGGGTGTTTGGCACAGAATCATCTTTGATATTTTAACGCAGCGGTGGAAGTTTTTCCCTAACTCTCCCCTTGCACTGGGGAACCAGGAGCAGGATGTCGGATGGGGAACAAAGTGAGTCCTGCAGCTCTTAAATTTTGGGAGATTTTGGGTTAGTTCTTGAGCTGGAAATTCTCTTCTTGGCCTCACGTGGTGACTTAGCTTTCCCCAGCCTTGTTTTTCCAGCCCGAAAATGAGAAGTAATTTGCTCCTGTCTCAACACCTTGCTCTGCTTGCTCTATTTTGACTTGAAGAGCTCAAGGGAGGGACTGTTTTTACCAGGTGTACACACAGTGGAACATAATGGAAGCGGGATCTTATCAAAGGCATGCCAAGGCTATTGTAATGCATATAGTAATTATAGGGATGTATATGGAGGGATGATGAAAAAAAACCCAATGAAACATGGCATTTCCCTCTGGAAAAAAAATGTTAGTGGAATCAAACCACACCTGGGAGCATGTCAGTTCCAGCAAAAAATGTCTATTAAAAATTATGCAGTGCTGTTCAGCAAGGTCACAGTGCTCCTTTTAGAGCCAGTTAGAGGTTTCCTTTTTTATTTTTTTTCCCCCTGCAGACTTTTAGCCAAGGTGTTGTGTTTGGGGCTTTTATGCAGATTTAGGGAGCAAAAACCCCCCTTGAATTTCATATAAATTTTGCAGGGATTTCTACTGAAAGGGGCCTTCTGCAGCTCGATATGCACAGAAGGGTGGTATGCCTGGTTCATACCAGACATAAATACATATATATATATATGATTTCCACTGAATAACTCGTTCCCCCCATCCCTATCTCAGGAGTGCAGCCCTGCTATCTGCATGTTCCTATCAGCCCAGCACACAGATATGGGCGAGTGTAATGGATATATTAGGCACTTATTGCAGGGCATTCTGTTGAACATCACCTGCTGTTCAACATGAAAAGTTGATGTTCCACAAAGCCACAAGGCGAACGCTCCTTCAGAGCTGTTCTGGTGCAGCAGGTAAATATCTGTGCTCAGAACTGGGTGGATTAATAATGCATTGAGCAAACCTGGAGGAAGAGCAGTGACTGGGTAGGGCCAGCTCAAGAACTGCTCTCCCTGCTTAGGCAAATAAGCAGGGAAGTCGTGTTTTTAGAAGCATAATGGGTAGGTAATAAACCAAACTGACCCTGCTGACTGCTTCCAGCTGCTCTGAGCACGCGGCTGGCTCGGCAAAGGGGGTCAAAGGCAGGAGCGTTGCCAAAGGTGGTAAAAATTGCTCTGTGGCTTCTCCTTGCAGGTGATTTGTGCTGATGGAATAGTGGGAATGAGACGAGAAGGAGTTAGGAATCCTTACCAAGGGTTTCTCCGTTGGCTGGGGCGGTTGATTGGTGTTGGAGGAACTCTCCCCAAGCCTTGACATCATGAGGTGGGTAGGACCAACATTAAATACCCCATATCTGTATTTGCTTCCAGAGAAATATCCTGCAGAACTGCACGTGCAGCCATGGGCTGGGTCATTAGTGATGTTGTGGTCATTAGCTCTCCTAACGAGCTGGGAGGTGGTGGAGGCTCTGGCAGGGTGGAGGCTGCTCCTGGAAGTGGTGGTGAAGAGCTCTGGATCCATGGGACCTCCTCAAGGTCTATGGATTGAACCAAACCTTGGGAGGGGAAAAGGAAGGAGGGCTGAAAGCTCTCTGTGTCAGGTCACAGATTTACACCAGCTGCTGTTTTGGCAAAATCCCCCATGGACACTGATGGAAAACATCTGTGGAGGCGTTGGGGAACACCCAAGCATGGGTGAAACGATCTTCATGGTTGGGCCCAGTGGGACCCTTTGGCTGGATGGTGGCAGGGACCTGCAGGCATCAAACAGGGCTGGTGGCATCATCCAGCCAGAGCTGCCAATCCCTCCTGGCTGCCAGTTTGTGATGAGAAGATTGTTATTGTCAGACCTGTGGATGGGGCTTGAGCTGAGGGACCTGCCCCTGGGGTTGGTCACCTCCCTTCAGCAGAACCACTGGCCCGGATTTGACTCAGTGAGTCTCTCTGGGCAGCTGAGTTAGAAACACAGCTGGATTTCCAAGAGTTTGCAGCCAAGTCTTCTTCTGAATTGCAAAGCGAACAGCTCAGATTTTTGGAAGCCTCTGAGGAGGCATAAATATAAAAAGCCAAGATATCTTTTAATTCTTTTCTTTTCCTCTTTGTCATTTTTGTGGCTGTGATGTTGTTTGAAGGGGCTGTGAGTCACTTTGAGCAACGAAATGAGACACCCTCATCACTTATGAAAATAATATTTAATGTGATATTTTTTATTTAGGTTATGTCAAAGAGGACTCTTGGGGTTCATTGGGAGCCTCAAATATTCTTTACATTGGACAAAGGGTGGAAATAATTCAAAGTTCTGGTCTTGAGGACCTTCTTTGTGTAGGCATGTGGGTGTCATGCTCATGGTGTTGAGATTTGTGGACAGATATGGTGGGTTTGGGAATCCTGAGTTGGAGAAAAGTCTACCTTGTTTCTGTTGTTGTGAAATAGGGAGCAGAAGTTGGCATGTGCAAAGAGCTGGAGCAACAGGAGTGTGTTCAATCCCAGACTGGGTCCAAGTGGCCCAGATGCTGCTCAGAGCAGGAGGTGGCCTCGATATGAGGAATTGGATGAGCATGGTTACAGCATGGAAAAAACCTCCTTGAGCTGGACTAAAAGTAGATTTCTGCTACAAACTGAAGAGTTATTCCCTACCAACTTTGCTTTCTGAGCAATTTCCACATGGCATTAGGTGTGTAAGGGGAAAAGGCTTGTTGGGGCTCTCCCTGGAGGTACCAGCCCCACAAGAGGAGGGCACGTCTTCCTTTTGGGACAAGCAGGTGGTACAAAGGGGGTGTGGGTGTTTTTCCCTCCCACCATCACCCAGGTGAGGAAACTGAGCCATGGCATCACTGCAGGAGGGGCTGACCCCCTTTCCCAGCAGGGAAATGGCCATGAAAGCATGAATGCTGCAGGGGGGTGTGGATGCTGGAGGAGTTCAGGGAGGTGCTGGTGCCAGAGGATGGGGAGCTTAGGGGGATGCAGATTCCAGAGGGTTGAGGAGGCCAGGGAGTTTGTTGGGGTGCCAGGCTTGGAGAGGGGTGTGCAGATGCCAGGGGCGGGTAGAGGGGTGCAGATGCTGGATGGAAGACTGGGGACTGTGGGAGATGGAGAGTTTGGTGGGGTGTGGGTGCTGGGGGGTTCAGAAGCCGA
>VWZF01003809.1:45862-164837 GCA_013396755.1 Sclerurus mexicanus
CGTGCCCTCCTCGGGGGGATGGATGCACACCCGGGTGGGATGCAGGCACTCCTCGGGGGGATGGATGCACACCCGGGTGGGATGCAGGCACTCCTCGGGTGGGTGGATGCACACCCGGGTGGGATGCAGGCACTCCTCGGGGGGATGGATGCACACACCCGGGTGGGATGCAGGCACTCCTCGGGTGGGTGGATGCACACCCGGGTGGGATGCAGGTGTTCCACGACGAGATGGATGCACCCCCGGGTGGGATGCAGGTACTTCTTGGAGCTTGGGTGCACCCCCGGGGGAATGCAGGTATTCCCCGAGGGAATGGTGCACCCCCGAGGGAGATGCAGACGCTCCTCGGGGGACACAATGTAGGTTCCCCGAGGATGGATGCACCCCGGGTGGGGGGGTCTGGATCCCTCTCCACGGCCAGATCCAGCTGCCTTTCTGCTGCCCCGAGGTGCCCACCGGGGACTGGGAATAGGGTTTGGGCACCCCCATGCCCAAATCCGCCCTGCCCGACCCCATCAGCTCAATTGCTCTGCAGCAGGACTCGCGTGGGCTGTGGGGTTGGGGTGTGAGCAGGGGCGGCCACTGGAGATCTCCCACCACAAACTTCTCTCTGCTGGGCAAGCTGGGCCCTCTCCCGAGAGCCACCCGTGCGGCATCGACCGGCGCGGGCTGTTTAGCATGCACGGCACACACCGAGCCATCGCTCCTCTTCGCCTTCCTCCCGCTCTCCCTCCTCTCCTTCTCTCAGGGTTGCTGCTTCCTGCTCGGCATTCCTGCATCCCTGCATCCCGGGGGCTTCCCTGGGGATGGCATTCCTGGCCCCCTCGGCTGCCACCTCTGTGGGGTGGTGAGGGGCTGGGGCTCCCCAGGAGGGGCATGAAGCTGCCTCTTCCCCTCCTCTCTCCTCCTGCCCGGAATTTGTGCTTCATTTATTTTATTATTTCTTTATTTTATTATTTTTTAATGCTTGCTTTGGCGCTCCTGACTTGGCTTCCTTGCGGTCTTATCCCCTGCCTCTGGTCATCTCTCCAGCTTCCTCTCCCTGCTCCCTTGAAAGCTCATGGATTAGAAAGCAGCTGTTGTTTTATTTCTTTCTTTATTCATTTTTTAAATTCTCCTGGGCAGCAGAGCAGTGGGGAGGAATGTGCCTAAAACCCCCCAATTCCCTGCCTTCCAGGAGTCTGATGTGGGTGCCAGAAGTGCCTGAGTCACTGCTGGGATGAGGAAATCCAGGGATCCCAGTTGTTCCATGGGCTGGGGCTTAGCCAGGGCAGAGCCTCGGGGTGCTGGGTGAGATATTGCACAGGGCAGCCTTTGGCAGCAAAAGGTTTGGGCCTTTTTTGGGCTGGCAGATGCTGGGTTGGTGGACGGAAGGAGAAATTTGGGGTCATTCACGCCAAAGGTAATATTAAAAAAATCAGCAGTAATGTGCTGCTGCTTCATTAATTCTTCCGATATTCACAGTAATTTTTGGAATTGTTAACTTTTGTCCTTCACTGGGTGTCCAGAAGCGGAGCTGGTTTGTGCTTGAAAATGTGAAAATCACTGTCATGTAGGAAAACTGTGTTTTGCACAAGTCTCCTCCGAATAGTTCCAGACTTGTGCTGCCCTCTGCAGCAGTCCATCCATCCTCCGGGTCATTCCCCTCTTTGCAGCCAAACAAACAATTGGAAAATTGCTTTGTGAGTGTTCTTGAAGGGAAAGTGGAGCGTGAAGTGGGATAATTCAGAAGTGTTGCATTTGTGCAAACATCTGTGGGTCCTCCAAGTTTTTGCAGATTTGCTGTTCGATTTGTGGAATTGTGGCCCTAAAATGGGAAATGTTGAGTGTTGTGTCCAGCAGGAAGGAGCCCTCTGAGCCCTGGAATGTTGGATATCAAGGGAGCTGTTGGGTGTTGATGCTGGAGAGCAAGGCCAGGGAGCTTGCTTGGATTCTCCATCCCCTCGGAATGAGGTGGAGGTGTCCATTGCATTGACTCATGAGAAAGACAGGGCCAGCTGGGAAAAGGAGATGGAAAGAGTGGAGGCTGCAAGGGCTGGGATAGCCCCGGGCACTGGGAAGTGAGTGGCTATCTGGCAACACAGCTCTCATTGTGTTTGCTCTGTGGGTTTTAAATAGCAGCAATGAAAATCCTGAATATCCTTAAATAGAGACCCAGCAGCAGCATTTTCTCCTCTCTTTCCCCGTCTCAAAGAAGAGGAGTGGTCTTGCATGCACCTGGTGTCCCTGACTCACATCCCACCTGGATTCCTTGAGGGAGAGGCAGAAGTCCCACCCCAACACTCAGGAGTGGAAGAGACAAGGGAACTCTTCCCTCAGCCGTGCGTAAAAGGATTAGCCAGGCTAAAAGGTCACAGAAGATTTAGCTGGGCCTTTAGCATCAGTAAGCCAAGAATTATGGGAATTTGATTTACAAATTAGCATAAAGACCTTATTCTAATAAGCATAGAAGCTGAAATAGGTATGTAAAATAATAGCATATGTCAACATCCTCCACGGAGCATTCCTCATCCGAAAGAATTACTCGCTCAGGGGATGTGGCTGGGATGCAGATAATTCCCAAAGGGAGATGCAGGCAATTCCCAAAGGGAGATGCAGGCAATTCCCAAAGGGAGATGCAGGCTGTGCTGGAGTGTGATGGAGAAGCTGGATCTGGCCCAGAGACACATCCGCAGGGAGGAGAGTCTGGGTGCTTCCCCCCGGGAAGGGCAGGATTTGGGATCACCTGCTGCGCATCCTAAGAGGACTTTCCCTCGGTGGTGGAGGAGGGAGGGGAAACCTTCTGGCACTGCCTGCAGAAGGTAATTGCACTAATGAATGTGTATAAGAAAAATTAGGTGTATCGACATCTTTTTGTGAATCCCTGGATTTATTGTTTCTCGGGAAAAATATTAGATGTGGTTAATAGTTACTGCGCGGGTCAATAAAGTGCGATATTCACCCCAACAGCAGAAAATAGCTATTTAATAGGTAATAACAGTAATAATCAATACCTCCATGATTAGATAACCCAGTTATATGCAGTACATAAAAGGAGGGAATGCACTCCACTTGCTGGATGGCTGGATTTGGAGCGTGGCTGAACATCCGTCATTCCCGTTGATTCCAAGCAGGCACCAGCACCTCTGGAAGTCAGGCCGCCACTGGGATTAATTGGCACATTTTTAAGACTCAGTGGAGCAAACAGGAACATGAGGAGACCTTTGCCACCGGAAAACATGTTGTGTCCTGCAAAACCTTGGGATGGCTTCCAAAATGTTCGGGATTTTGGGCTGGGTTGGTGGAGTTGCAGGTGGGGTTTTCCATCGCTGCTTCCATGGGAGCATCCCTGCACTGGGCTGGTTACGCAGCAGTGGATTGGCAGGATATGGAGAGGAGTAAAGTTGTTGTAGTGGCTCTACACTGTGGGTGAGGAGAGATCTCCACCCAAAGAGTTGTCACGTGTAATGAGTAACCTTAGAGTTACGGGGAGCACGGGCTGGAGTTGCCTTGTGTTGTGGCTCAACAGGTTTAGGAGCTCCAGCCGTGGACTGGAGATGGGCGAGGTCCCATAAATGCTGACACACATCTCAGGACATGGACTTGTTGCCTGTCCGTAAAATCCACGTGTGGACAAGGTGCCTGTGCTTATTTACAGTGCCAACACGAGGAGGCAAAAAAGCATCATCTCAGATGTTCACAGCAAAGGTTTGGAGCTGAAACTTTGACTTGAAGTTGAGCTCTTGGCTTCAAACAGGCTCCAAAATGAGCAAAGTGCCAGATTTTGGGATTCTCCAGTGGAAATCCAAGGTGGTGTGGGACTGCTCTGCCATTCCTACATTTGGGATGGGCCTCACGGGCTGGTCAAGGGGACGTAAATGTCCATTTGATAAGCAGAGGGGATCAGGTGGGAGCTGTGAGCTCAGGAAGAACCTCATCTGGCAAAATTAAACTTCTGAAGCGTCACAGGGACCATCCCCCTGTACAAGACTGTGGTGCTGGGTGCTCTGGAGGCTGCACCCACTTTTGGGACATCCCTGTGCTCAGCAAAAGCTGCTTTTTCTTTTCCATGTACACGTTCTGACCAGCATAATAAATAACCCTGGCTCATGGTTTATGCACCTTCCTCTCACTGACACAAGTGCGTTGAATATTGCAAGTGTCTGCTTTGTGTATTTTTTGGTTGGGAAGGTTGGGAAGGAGCATAAAGATCACCAGTTACAACCCCCTGCCTTGAGCAGGGACACCGTCCACTAGCCCAGGTTGCTCCAAGCCCCATCCAACCTGGCCTTGGACACTTCTAGGGGTGGGATCTTTTCCTGGATATCGCTGAGCATGGGGAAACCCTGATTTAGGTTGGGAAAGAGCTTAGGAAACCACAAACGCTCAGCCCGTGGGGCCGGTTCTCATCCTCCCGTGACTCACGGTGGGAGCCAGCGGCTGCCGAGGAGTGGGAGATGCCCCAGGGAACGGGGTAATGTTAGAAACAAAGCAGAATGTTTTAGGTTTTTCTGATTCCCCAGCGAAGTGCAAAACGAACAATCACAAATTCCCAGTGAAAGAAATTTCTGGGAAGAGTAAGGATTGATTTTTGCGGCATTTTTTTCTTTGTTGCGATTCGGAGCTCGCCGCAGCTTTATGTACAAAGTTGTGAAGTTATTTCAAACCAAACAGAACGAGCTCTGAAGGCCATATTCCGGTGGTATCAAAGAGCCTGGAGTCTCCAGCCTTGTTCCATTTTGTATTGTTATTCCTTCAAAACAGATCCGCTGCTAATGTTTCCATTTTACCAGAAATGGAATTCTTGATTTAAAGAACTGGTTTGAAAGCCAAACCTGACCTGCCTCGCTGGAAGCGTGACAAGCCCTCGAAGCAAAGCAAGGCTCATTAATACCATAATATTCTCTCTCTTTTTAAGTGGTATGGGCCTTTTTTTTCCCCTCTTGTAGGAGTTATCTGGTGAACAGCACTAAGTTCCTGGGTCGATCTGGGTGTTTTCAGCTTTTATTCCCTTTCTGCAGGACAGATGGTATTTAGAGATCAGAGGGTGCCTCCGTTAGACTTTTAGTTTTCCAAAGTCAATTCCCAAAGCCAGCACTGGGGTTTTGATAGTGGGCCAAGGCACAGGAGAGCAGCAGGGCTGGCTGGCACGAGGCAAATTCGGATTTAGGATGAATGACATCTCTCTTAATGAAGCCCTTTTAGGAACAAAGCTGGCGAGGAGCAGGATCCATGATCCATTAGAGGCTGGGATAGTGGCGGAGCCAAAACCTCCTTGTCATTGAAGACAACATGAACAAAAAAAGTGTATTATTTATTGTTTACTTTTTTCGTGCTGCTTTTCTGCACGTCAGCGCTTCCCATTGTATGTTTTGGGCTTCAAAACCTGCCATCACATTAGACACCGTCTCCGAAGCCCCCAAATAATGCATAAACTATGATTATTCCTTCTGATCCACTTGTGTTTATGTAAATGGCTGGAAAAGCGGTTTTCAGCTTATTTCAGGAGCTTAAGGGATTCATAGCAAGCCTATTATTGAAAAATCAGAAAGTGAAAAGCAACTTCTGAGACAAGGAATTAGCAACTCAATGGCAGCGCGTGTTCCGCGGCATCCGGCTGCGGCGCAGATGGGAATTCCCTCGGGATTCAGAAATCCAGCACGGGACAACAGGTGGATGGGCTTTGCAGGGACTCGGAGGAGGGTTGGGGTTAATCCAGAGGGAGCCGGAGAGGGACTTGGAGGGCAAATATTGGTGGTGGTGGGGTTGGTGGTCAAGGGTTTTTGTGGGGGAGCATCGCTGGCTTCAAAATCCACCCGACGCTTGGGGGATAACCCTGGATCCCTGTCCTTCACCCGTGAGCGGATGCTGGGAAGGGGTTGGTGGTGCTCAGGGGCAGCCAATGTGGCCATCCCTGCTCCATCCAAGGCTTTTCCCTGTGTCTCAGAAGAGGTGGGATGAGTTGCAGATCCTCCTCGGGCTCCAGCCCCTTCCAACCAGCCCTGCAGCAGCTCATCCCTCCTCTCCTGCTGATTTTTTTCTCCCTGGTTCGGTCCCGTTCCCCCTTCCTTATGTTAATTTCCCACCTGAGCACCAAGTACTTTATAAATAGCAAATCTGAAATGAATTTCCTAGCAGCAATCATTATCTCCCTCGACAGCCATTAAACATTCACACAAGCAGAGCAAAATGACAAAGGGGATTGATTTTTACAGTATGTTGGGGGGGGGGAGGCAGGAGAAAGGAAATATGTTGACAAGGCTCTTTTTTTTCCCCTTATTCCGCCCCCCCCCCCATCCTGCATTCTCCCTTCACTTCCTCATCCTCTGTCTTGTGGAATTTAAAATCACCCTTTTGCAGAGCAGGTTGGGAGGGGATTGGAGAGAGCGAAGTTGGAAATAAACAACGATAAATTAAGAAAGGAAGGAGGGGGAAAGAAAAAAAAAAGCAACAGTGAGCTCTATTCCCTTCTTCCACAAGCAGCAAGCTCTATTCCCTGCTCCTCCAGCCTGTGGAAAACCCTCGCTCCGCTCCCTCAGCCGTGTACAAGTGGTAAACATGAAGTTGGTTTCGTGGCCCCGGCTGTTGAGATGAATATGTCAGAGTTAATGCCTCCGAAGATGGAGGGGTGGGCTGGAGGGGAAGGGGGGCCCCAATCCCAGAGCCTGCTCAGCAGAATAAATGTGTTGATGCAATCGTTGGGAGCCGCTGCCGAATGAGGCACTGTAGCTGAAAATTTAACTTTGATTTCAATTTTCATATTTGTCAGCAATAATTAGATTCAAGAAATGTTTTTGCCGCTGTTCTAAAATACTAATAAGTAGGAGCCTTTGTAGTCTGGCTAATGGAGCCTTTTTTTTCCTAGTGGGCTAGAAAAATTCCATTAAAGGGGAAAGTCATACTATATTACCGTGCCTCAACATGCATTGACTTTGCTGCCACGGGAATGAAACGGCGTCCCTGCTTCCAGCTGCAAGGATGATGCTGGGCAATGGCTTTAGGATTGGTTGGGGCTTCCCAGGGAGCGAGGAAGGCTGGAGGAGACCCCCCTTCCTCAAGCTGGTTGGTGGGGGATGCTCTTTGAGGCGTTGGGAAGCTTCCAGAGTGCCTATGGGATGATATCCCAGTGGTGGCCTGGCTCTCATTGGTGTTGCCGTTTCCCCTTGGGTTTAAAGCCTGGGATCAATGAGGAATCTCCCCTTGTTGGCTCTGCCAAAGGCTGAAAGCCCCTTGTCCCCTTTCCCACCCTGTGGGGTGGATTTTCTTGGCAGCACATGCCAGGTTTTATCCTGGAGCGACCCCGGTGAGGGAAGCGATATTAAATTTGCTGGCGATATGCACAGCAAATGGGGGAAGCTCTAAGTTGTGTCATTCTCAAGTTACTTCAGCCTATTAAGCAAACAAAAGCACTTGTGGAGTGAGAAATGGAAATGGCCAACGCGGCCCGATTAATCCTGGATGTACAATTCCATTAATAAGCCAGCTTTTAATAGGTGGCTCTTTCCAGGAGCTGCTGGGACGAAGAATTGATGTATTCACTGTAATTGTATTGCAACTAATAGGATCGGGAGAAAATTGTATGGAGAACTTGTTCCTTTGCCACCATTTTCCAATCAGTTGAAATAATGCAGGAGAGCCCGGCAAGGTAATGAGACTTAAATCTAAACAGGAATATTTTTAGTTTCCATGGAGGGGATTTTGGCTTGTGCTTTTGCTTCCCCACAGAGTGGGCCGAAACCAGCAGTGGTTAGGAGAAGGGCTGGAGGAAATGGGGATCCCAGTCCCAGTGGAATTGCTCGGGGGCCGGATGCTGCGCTGCCGTCTCAGCTGGTGATGGGATGTGGCTGCTGGTGTAGAGCTGTGCCAGGTCTGGGAGCCTCCAGCCTCCCTCCTGAATGTTAACGGGGGTGTCTGGATGCCCAGGAATGGGACTGGTACGTCACCCAGAGCCTTTTGTTCCAGTCGTTGGCAGCGAGAGGAGCCTTCCCGCTCCACAGCCCATGTGGTTCACTGGGAGAGCTCATTAAGGAGCCTCGGGTCCTCGCTCCATTCATCCCGTGGTTATTCAGACCCTCCATCCCAGGGCTCTGATCCTCTCTTCCCAGTGAACTCCTGCAAAAAGCCACCTCCTGCTCTGGGGACTCCCTTTGTGGCTGTGCCTCTGGGTCCCCGTGAGACGCGCAGAGGGATTTGGGCTTTAATCCATGAGCATCTCTCCGAGGGCCCCGGGAATAGCGATACCCTTGGTACAACACCGCAAACCCCAGGCGGTCTGGGTGGCTCAGCTCAGCCAAGGTGATGCACAGCAGCTCTTTGGGATGCACATCTCCATCCTGTCACTGCAGTTGTGGTCTAATGCACGTGAAAGCAAGGGAAATATTAACGTAGGAGCTGCCAAAATCCATGTGGTCTTTGATTATTGCAGCCGTGGCTTTGCCAGGGGAACTTTGCAGCCACTTTTGGTCTGTTCATCGCTGGTTCGGGGCTGTTTGTTTTTCACTCCTCCTCCCTATTTGTATGCAAGCTCTGACCCTGCTTTGGTAACAGGCTAGAGAGTAAATAGAAAGGGGAGGGGGAAAAAAAAAGGCAAGGATAAAAAAAACGAAGGCACGGTTCAGCTCAAATCCCTGAGGAAACAGAAGTGATTGCCTTCCAGAAATGGCTCCAATAAGGCCAGAAAGGAGTATTGCTTTTATAGCTTTTGAGATATAAAACATTTAGAAAATGCGATTGAGTGGCAGTGCCTAATTTATCATTTCCCCCTTTCTCTATCTGCCCAAACACAGCAGTATCCTCAGACTGACTCGCTGCCCCCTCCTCTGGCTTTTTGCCTCCTTCCCGTGTGTGACAGACGCGTGTCCCCTTGCACGCCCAACCATGTGTGTGCACACACGGGCACGTGTTTCCCCACGCTCCTACCTCCTTGTCCCTGCGCCCGTGTCATGGATTTATCATCGTTCTGCTAAGCACTCAAACTCCTGTGGCTATTTATAATTAATGCTCAGAAACCTGCCAATCCATTTAATGACACTAGGAGGTCACGGCCTCCCTTATAGCTTCCCATTAATCATCATTAGAACAGTTCTGGGTTTTTTACGTTCTTTTTAAATGTTAATTCACCTTTATAATGCTCCTTTCAGCTCTGACTGTAAAGGGATACTCTGCAGTCACTCCAGACTGTCTTGCAAGTGTGTGCAGGTGAAAGGCGCAGTGGGACAATTGCACTTGATAAAGTCTCTTGGATGGCTCCCGCTGGAATGAATTACACTCACAAACTCTGCCAGATGGGATTTCTTCACTGCCCTCTGCCGCCGGCTCCTCGCAGCGATGCTGGCACAGCTCCCTCCCTGCTGGCTCCATCCCTCGAGCCCCCTGCCATCCCCGCTCACCTGCAGAGACCCCTGCGCTGCCGGGAACCGTGGGAATCAGGGAATCCTGGAGTGCTTTGGGTTGGAAGGGAGCTTAAAAAGCCTCTGGTTCCGTGTGCACGTGGTTGCTGAGCGCAATAAGCTCATCCATGCTGGCGCAGAGCTTGGTGAGGCCGTGTCTGCTCTGCCAGGCTGGGCTTGGGCGGATTTTGGTGGTGTAAGGTGGGCTCAGGTGTGGTTCTACAGGTTGTGGTTGGTGTGTTCGGGTTCGGGTGGAGCATCGAACTCGTCACTCGGGAAGGTTAACAGAAATCCCAGCTCCCAGAGAGCAGGGCTGTTCACAGCAGTGAGTCCATCCCCTGTTCCAGGGGATGCAGGAACCCTTAAGCATCCCAAGGCACCCGCTGTCGTCACCACAGCCCCCGGGAGCCCTGGCACAGCACAGGGGATCAGCAGGTGTGTCAGGAGGCAGCTTGGAGGAAGGAAAGCTCTGGGTGCAAGCAGCAGCTCCTCTTCACTAGCCTTCTCCTGGCTTGTGGTTGAGAGCACTGCTCCCTCTCCAAAGGCAGTCTGTGCCTGCCATTAACAGGAGCGGTTCCAAGGCGGTGTCTGATCCCGACTGGGGTGTTGATCCTTTTGGGAATGCTCCCACAGCGTGGTGGTGTAAGACATGGTGCCGTGTGAGCTGCTGCTCTCCCAGAGCTCCTGGAGACTTGTCATAACCCTGGGTGACAAACCTGCCAGCACATCCTGTGACTCTTGCTGCGCGTTCATCCGAGAGGGGATGAGGCAGCACCGACACGCAGCCCCACGTGGGCTCGGGATGGGTGAAGGTTCATGCTGCCCTTTCTTTTTGGGTGAAATAGCATCACTCCTGCTCCTCTGGGGACTCCTGGTCTGGGTGAGAGCCGAGCCCAGCCCCGTTCCTCTGAGTAAATACGCCAGCAGCATTTGGCTTAATGAACTGTGGCTTTTAATAAATGGCTCTTATCTTGCTGAAGTGCTGCTAAATTGTCAGGATTTAAAATTAGCCTAATAGATTTGTGGGCGATGTTTTATTCACTGGGTAGTTGGAAGGAGACAGAGAGAGGGGGAGAGATGGCTCCACCCAGTTCTTCCTGAATTATACACGAGTTATTTATTTGTTTGGGCCGAAGGGGAAATGTTCTGGATTAATGTGTGATGCCTCAGCACCTGACTTAATGAGAATTTAGAGACCTATCCCAAACTGATAGTCTCCAATTAATCACTCGGTGGCCCCTCTGCTTCGCTGTCCCCGGGATATATTTTGTTCATGGTGGTGGTTGGGTTGTGGTACCCACTGTTGCTTGCTGGGAAAAGGGGATGGGGTTGGACTAAGGGTGCTGTGGTGGCTTCCAGAACTACTTTTTGCAGCTTTGCTCCATGTTGATGAGGAAGTAGAGCCAGTATATTTCTCTCTGTGCCACCTATACCTGTGCAACTTGTGTTATTGAGCATAAAGTTGTACTTGCTCAGCTTCTGATACATCCTGTGAACTTCCAGGAGCCACTTTGCCTGAATTTCTTTTGGCAACACGGAGCTGGTTGTGATCCTGTTGACAGTTTGGAGACATATGGAGAATCAAGGCAGAACAGTGTTTTATAATAGAGCGATATGGGATCTGGTTGGGATGAAAGATGCCAGGGAAATGTCAATCACTATCATTATCCTAACAAACTGCTGTACCTGCAGAGATAATAATAATATTTAGCAATTATATGGCACCTAACAAGCTCAGACAGCACAGACTGGAGCTAATTAAATCTCCCAAGACTTCCTTTGGGTGGATGTTTTCCTAAGAGTGTGGACCAGCTTCTCCTGAGAGCGCTTTGAGTGAAGCTAAAGGCACTTCTTTCCCATTTCACAGCCAGGGAAAGGTTGTTCTGCTGGAAATCCCCAGTAAGGACTCACAGTGAGGGTGGTGGGATCAATCTTGGCTCTGCATTGGGCTGTTGGCTCCATTTGGGAGAGTGTTGGGTGGCCTTGACGTGCTGACCCAGATGACCAAGGGGGTTTAGATGCATTGATGTGCTTGTTGCACATCCCTTATGACATCAGGGAGACTTTGGGAGCCGGACACCCAAACGAGGACCCCACCAGCATCCCTTGGTGAGGCAGAGGTGATGGTACAGGTGGTTTGCAGGGCTGGATGGTCAGGGGGGTGTTTTCTCCTGTGTCTTCCTGGCTTTGCTTGGCTGCTGCTGTTTCCCTCTTGGTTCATCAATCCTCCATCCCTCTTGACCGAGCTGCATCCCAAGAAAGCTCCACCAACATCCCAGCTTTGGCCGGGTCATCTGAGACCACAGCAAGACTTCCAACATTCCCACACTGGTGTTGTTCTCATCCTTTCCAAAAGCAGCAGGTGAAACCCTTCAGGGCTGCCTGGATCCCTCCGTGCTCCTTGACCCCTGCCCAGCAGCGTGGTGCTCCACCCTGGGAACCGGCAGCGTCCCCGGGACTTTGTGAAGGTCAGCCTCGGTGTCTGAAGCAGGGCTGGGAGTAGCAACGCATGATGCACAGTGTCAGCCAGAGAGGAAATATTGTATATAAAAGATAAGGGGTTTGTTGCCTTTCTTGTGGCAGAGGAACAAGGCGCCGGGTTCATTTTGCATTCATAAAGTCTTGCTTTGGAAACGCCTTTAAGTACTGCTGAGGGAGACTTGAAGGAGCGTGTTTGAGAGTCAAATGCACATCTCCTTGGGCTCTCCTTTCATCTGCTTTAAAAAACACAATCTTTTTCTTAATCTTTCTTTCCCCCCCCTCCCCCCTCCTCTGTAAAAATACTAATCTTCTCCACCAGCAGCAGACACCCAGGGTGCAGGAGCTCGGCAATTAGTTCAGTGAACAGAACAAGCGAGGAGCAGAGGGAAGGGGGGATTCAGCCAAGGACCAGAGGATGCAAAATCCTGCCTGCTAATTAGGAGGCAGCACAGGATGGAGCCTGCTTAATTCAGGTGCTAAGTCGCCATGTGTGTCGCCCAGCCGGGTGGCAGCACGTTCCTCTGTCATCCTCTGGGCTGGCCTTTGGCTGAGAGGAAGACCTAGCAGGGAATCTGGGGCTTGGTCTGGACCTGAAACCACATGGTGGAAGAGCCCGGGGAGGATGAGGTGAGGATCACGGAGTCACAGCATTGTTAGGGTTGGAAAAGACCTTTAAGGTCATCGAATCCGACCACCAGCCCAGCACCACCACTGGCCGTGTCCCCAAGTGCCACATCCACACGTTTATTGAACATTTCCAGGGATGGGCACTCCACCGCTGCCCTGGGCAGCCCCTTTCCCTGAAGAAATACTCCCAATATCCAATCTGAACCTCCCCTGGCACAGCTTGAGGCCCTTTCCCCTTGTCCTGTCACTTGTTCCCTGAAAGCAGAGCCCGACCCCCCCACCTGGATCCACCTGGATCCACCCTCCTGTCAGGGAGTTCTAGGGAATGAGCAGAGATTTGTGGCACTACCAACAGCAGCTTTGGGAAATGGAGAGGATTTAGGGACAAATGGTGACCCCAGAACCTGCCTGGACACCCCAAAGTGCCCCCAGGGTCACAGGTACAACTCCTCTCAAGGATTTGCTCCTGGTTTGTTGGGTTTTTTGACCCAGGATGTGCAGTGCCAGGAGACACCGTGCAAGGAGAACCCTCTCCACGGAGTTTCGTCTCAATTATGTCACACAGGGAATGTGATTTAATTACACTTACATTCCTGACGGGCGTAACGGGTCCTGTGAGCTGAGTGGTCATTTTGAGTCTCTCTGCAGAGCTGTCTCCAGTTTGGCTGGATTTCCAACCTAACAAGGCTATTCCCAGCTCCAGGCTGGTCACGAGTCACTCTCGGGAGAAACACGTGGAGGTTTTGGCCCGAGTCCTCCTTGGACTCTTGGCTGACATGTGGAGAAGAGTGTCCATGCTGAAGAAGCTGGACTTTCCTTGCTAAGTCATCGTGCTGGGCGTCGTGTCCGGGTGGAAATTCAGTGGATGATTCCTGTTATCCTCACAGGAGCTGAGACAGAAGGAGGGAGATGAAAGCAGCAAGAGTTGTCACCATCCGACACCCTTCAGATTGTGAAGTGTCACATGGGCAGAAGTTCAGCTCAGCCTCTTCTTTTGGCTGAAACTTTTCCCGTCCTTGAAACCTCTTTCCTTTGCTCTTCACTTGAGGGAAGGGAATTTACTGCGATGAAATGTGTTGTCTTGTGGCTTTTTATGAAAACAGCACATGTCACTGCCCCTGTTTCCTGGAGCCAAAGGATGTGGCTGGATTTCAAAAAGAAAAGGACTGGATGATTTCATTATTGCTAACAACTGTTCCCACCAAGATAAGGACGGTCTAATCACATTCCCTGTGCAGAAGTACCAAGGGAACCAAAAGGGAACACTTCCATTTGGTTTTCCACGTTGTCTGCCGTGGGTTGGTCCCCTTTGGTGCCGTGCAGTGCCAGCAGCAGGCTGGGAGGCTGAGGGGCTTTGGGGGGCACCAGGAGTGGTGGGGTGTCAGGGTTATCAGGGGTGTCCAGGTTGGGGATGCTCTGCCAGCAGCTGCCTCGATTCATGGATTTATTTCGCCGACGGCCGCATCCAGGGCTTCATTCCCACATCCCAAACTCCTCAAGAGGAGTCTGAAGGGCTGCTGGAAAATAGCACTGAGCAGAGTGGGAGTTTCCAGCCTTTTTTTTTTTTTTCCTTTTGATTTGCAAGTCGCCCAGAAGAAAAGTGCCACCTCCCTCATAAAAAAAAAATAAAATCAGAGCTTAGGGCTAATAAATTTACTTCTCTTAATTACGTTCCACAGACTCCTGATGCAGATCCCTCTGAGAACTGATCCAGAGCTGAAAATTCCCTCTGCAGTGAGCACGCTCTGTCTTCAAATGGGGGAGAGTGGAGGCAAGAGGAGCAGTTTTGGGCTGCTTTTGGCTGCTTCTCCAGCACGAGCTGCCACGTGTCCCCACCACGCAGGGAAGGAACTCTCAAGGCTTTGATTTGCCTCCTAGCAAGAGAGAACATTATCATCTCATCCTTTAATGATTGGAGGATGGACTCTCTCACATCAATTTATCCCCCTCTCTAGCCCTGATTCTGCTCTGGTGCTGCCACGGGTGGGGTAATGTAGAAATCAGTGTGAGGAGGGGATGAAGTAACTCGCTCTTCCTCCTCGCCCTCTCCTTCTTTGCATGCCCTCAGCACTCGGGAGCTGGGCAAAGGCACTAATTGATGGATCCCATCGGCACAGGCGGCGAGGAGTCGTAATTTGGTGAGCAAAGCGGGGTGTTCTCTTCTGGAGCGGAGGGTCACCGCTTCAGGTCCCAGCAGCGACCACCCAAAGAGAAAAGATGACTTATAATTACATTCGTAATTGAAAGTGATTAATGGTAGCAAAAGAACTTCGAGCTGTTTCTCGTAATTAAATACTAATTTTAATTCCTTTGCAGTGCCGAGCACCATGTTTGCTTTGCTGGGGATATTTATGGCTGCGCCTGAGCACGGTTTAATATCTTAAAAATACATGTTAAGTCATTAACATTTTTTTGGTGACTGCGTAAACAAGTAAACATCGATTAATTTGTTTACTTTGTGTCTGTAATTAGTGCTTATTATCCCAGATTTTTGAGGACTACTGTTTTGGAGAATTTGTTCTTTGAGCAGAGCAGAGGAACCTTTGATTGCTCCCAAACTTGAGAAGTCCTGGTCTTTGCTCCGGGCTGGTCTAAGCACCAAAAAAACTCCCCAAAACAGTAGGAGAAGGAGGCAGGGATCACATCTGTGATGGTTTAGGCTGGGGATATCGTGGCCAAGCGTTGAGCCTGCTGGTGGTGGAGCTTCTCGGAGGTTTGGAGCAGGGGAAGGAGCTGCCTGTGCACGGCAGATGCTCCCTGGCTGCTGCTTGGTCTTGAAGAACAGAAGTGTCACAAAACCAGCTGCTTCTGCCAGGTTTTGGCTGTCTGGAGGTGACACCTTTCAAACTCAGCTGCTGCTTCTGATGCTGCCTGTCAAGGCTCCCTCCTCCCCTTGCTCCAGCTGCCAACATCATCTCCTCCCCACACCTCTTTAGGGAAGGCTTTTCCCCTGGATCCAGCCTGGACTGGATTTTCAGGGATATATTTGAAGAATTTAACATTTCATCCATAATATTATCATTGGTTTGGTTTGGTTTGGAGTCAAACATGTCACATGGGGCTGGTTTGGGGTTTGGCCATGGCCAGAGGGCTGGTTGCTGCTGGTTTATGTGGCTGCATTTGGGTACAAGCATTGGAGGGACACCAGACAGGGCAGAATTCCCGTTTTGGGGAGTGTGGGGTATTCCAGAGCCCTGCCAGTGCCAGGGAGAGCCACAGTCGTCGAATCACAGAATATGCTGAGTTGGAAGTGACCCATGAGGAGTCCAATTCCTGGCCCCGTGCAGGACACCCACCACGTGCCTGAGAGTGCCAGGGATGTGCTCTGACTGAAAATATCTTTAAGCCTGGCTTATTCAGCTCTTTTGCAAGCGCTGCAGAGCAAGAGTTATGCCCAGATGTGCTCGTGTCCTTCCTGCACCTTGAAAAAGTTGTTTGGGGAATCTTTTTTCCTGAAAACTTGGTCCTGCTCGCATAGCAACACACTGGGCCAGAAAGCCCTTGATGGAAATCGTGTCTCTTCCTCCCCAGTTCCTTGATTCCTTGCTAATGCTTTTCATTCCCTCTCGCTGCTTGAGAGAGCTGATCGTCTGATTAAATTAAGACAGACACAAAAGCAGCTGGCCTGCCAAAGACTAGGATTTTATTAAAAATAATATTGTTTACAGAGTTCTGTCCTTTTATGGCGCATATAAAACAGCGTGTTCCGCCCGAGCAGCCGGCAGACTCGCTGCAATTTACCCGGGAAGAGATGGAAAGACATTAAACCTTGTCTTGATGGGGAGCAGGGAGGGCACGGAGGAGAGGGAGGTTGGGGACAGGAGACAGCGAGGCTGTGACAGCAAATGAGAGGGAAGGAAAAGCCAGGGAAAACAGAAAAGGAGGAATGCTTCCCTGTTCCCCACCTCCCCTTCTCCCCTCGCATACCTGCGCTGAAACGAAGCTTTCGGAAAGGAGGGAGATGACGGGAAAGAGGAGATAAAGTAGGGCAGAGAGCTTCAGCTGGCACACAGGAGAGGGAGGAGAGCTGCTTGCCCTCCTTGCAATATTCAGGAGTCCTTCCCGGCTATCCATGCAGGTGGAAAGGGTCCTCCAATTGTTTCTCGGCTCTTTTGAGGTCTTGCAGGTGTTTTGTGAGCCCTGGGGCTGGGGGTTAAGTCAGGGCTGGGAGCGCTTTCTCCTGCCCACCCAGGTGCCTCACCTAAGAGCTCTCGAAGTTGGTAAATCATTTAGCTGGGGTTTATTCACACTCCAGGGCTCTGCCAAGGGCAAAGGAGGGTGTGCAGGGCACGGCACAGCAGCGGGTCGTGGCACGAGGGGCTGGCAGTACAGCGAGGAGAGACGAGGAGGTTTTTCCGAGGTCACAGAAGGAGCTTGAGATAACACCCGACCTCGAAGGAGGGTCCCCACCTCCAGCACACCCTTGACTGGCTAAAAGGGGTTCCTGTCTTGCTTTGGGAGCCGTGGCTGAGCCTTCCTGCTGCAGGAGTGCCCTGGCTCTGCTTTGCTTTCTCTCTTCGTTCCGTCTCCTGTTTGTTTGTTTGATTTGGTTCCAAATAATTAATTGTAAACACCCATGGCTAATGGTTTGATTGAAGGATGGATGTGTGCTTTAATTAACTTGTGGAAGGATTATACACTTACGTTTTCAGTCTCCCTGACCCCAGCTGAAGTGACAAGGCTTGGACACCCCATGTTTTGAGGGAGCTGAGCACCCCATGAACATGGGATGAGCTGGAGGGGGATCGGCCTGGAAAAGCCACTTGGATCATGCTGGGAAGATGGGACAAGGATCCTGATTATCATGGAATTGTTGAATATCCTGAGCTGGAAGGGACCTCCAAGGGCATTGGGGTTACTCATCTCCCCTTTGTGGGTGTGGCCCCAGGTCCCATGGGAGAAACACTTCCCACCCCATGTCCTTGGACCAGAGAGATCCAGCCTTGTCGCAATAAACACCTGATGGTTTGACACTTTAAAGGGGTTGGGTGGGGTAAGGGAGGAGTCCCACGAGTTTTACAAACTCTTTAGAGATTTGATAGACCCGAGCCATGTTTCGGACTAATACAGGTGAAATTTGGGTTGAGATGAACCGTTTGCCCCTCCTTTATAAGAGGGTTACCGTACAAACTTCCAAGGTCTAGCATAAAAGATGTCATCTCTTTCCAGTCTAAACCAGGCAGAATCCAGCTGTTGTATCTGGTTGGGAACAAGCTCAGCGGAGCAGTGTCAGGGAATTGAAGCTGCCAAGCTTTCCTGTGCAGGAGGATTTCTGCAAAGCCAGGAGCTGTGGAGACTGTGAGATGGAAGGAGGTCTCGGTCTTGGTGGCCCTGGGTCACCCCTTGCTGGCTTGATGGGTGTCAAAACCTCTTGATGCCTCTCTCTGAAGGCAGTGAGAGGTTTGGAGCTGTAGCGACAAGTACCGCTGACTCTTCTGTCTCCGGAGTTATTTGTGTCCCCAGAATTGCTGGGAAAGATGCTGAGAAAACCTCCGGGGGAAAGCCCTGAGTTCTCCTCACCCTTCCAAACTCCCAAAGCTGGCTCCTCCCCAGGGCTGCTCAACTTTTTAGGACAGTGCTGAGTTAAAGGTGTCTCCTGTGGGACTGTTTGCCTGAGCGGATAAACTCCAAGACCCGATTCCGGGAGGATCAGTGAAGGAGCAAGACTTTTACAGCTCCTCCACTTCATAGTTTAGAAAGTTGGGATCAGGTTGGGTCAAATGGTTCCCTGAATGAGTCAAAATTCTTTGAATATCTCCAAGAGGGATGAGGCCACGGTGTGCATCAGGCTCCTGAGTCACTGGGCAATTTCCCAGCCCTCCCAGTGCAGAGCACTCCAGGTGGGAGCTTCAGCACTGCTGCTTAAAACAAGGCTGATTGGGCTTGCTCTCTCATGGAAAATGCATGAGAAAAAATGAATTTCCACGCTGTTTTTTTGGATCAAAAGTCACTTTTACTCTAAACAAGACTTTTTTTGGCCTTCTTTTAGTAGTGGTATGTGCCTCTGGAACCCTCCCCACTTATCAGTCCCCCAGCAAGCAGCTCGGTTTGATTGCTAATCTGCCTTATTATGTTTTTAAATGCACTCTAATATTTTAGTTTTAAAGCCTTTTTTTTTCTATTATTTTTTGAGGCCAAATTCCAGCTTCTGAAGTGCCTACCTCCCTTTTACTTCAATGGCAGCCCTTCACATTTATCCCAAGGCATAACATGGTCCTCACACTGTTTGAAATTAGATGCACTGATTAGAGCATCTCTCAGCCGCCGCCGCTGCGCTGAACCTCAAAGGACGACTCGGGGAAGAGGCTGGAAGTTGGAGCTGGGAGTATTTATGCACTCAGAATGTCATTTCTGAGGAGTTTGTGCTTGTCGAAGCTCTCTACAGAGTGACCTGGAAATAGTTGTCTGCTCGTAGGGGATTAAATGGAGGTGGTGCTGGTGATGTGGTGGGAGGAGGTCATTGAAAGACCATGTGAGGATGTCTGTGGTTAAGCCAGAGAAGAGGGGCAGCTGGAGTTCTTGCTTTTGCCCTGGAATTTTTTAATAAGAAGAGTGAAATACTGAGCAAGTCGCTAAAAGTCACTGCACCTGATGTTCTGAGTTGAGAGTGCTCTGGCTGAGCCGTGGGGATGCTCCAGGGGCTGGAGCCCCTCTGCCCTGGAGCCAGGCTGGGAGAGCAGGGACCCCTGGGGACTCTGATGTCTTGGGGAGGAGCTGTGGAGTCCCACCGTCATGTGCCCCCCTAAATCCGCCGAGCTCAGCCCTCTGTGGTTTCTCCAGTAAAATGGAGGTGAAACTTGCTTCCCAAGGCTGGGAATTAGAACCTGGAGTGTATTGGAATCCATCCTCCTAGAATCCCAGGCTGGTTTGGGTTGGAAGGGGACGGATGTTGCAGATGTGGATTTGAGCTGATGCTGATGGTACCTGGAGGCGCAGGACCCACCTGGGGCTTGGCAGAGGAGCATCACAGTTGTGTGTTTTGCCCTTAGAAATACTTTTCCTTTTTAAAATGCTCTCTCACCGAGGGTGCAAATTTAATGTCAGCACTACAGACGGGAAGTGAGCCCTGCAGGGAAGGGAGGATGTGTTTCACAGGGCTGGATGGGCTCAGGAGCCACCAGTCCCACTCAGCTGGGGTGAAGGGGCCTGTCTGGAAGGTAGAGTTGTGCCCAGGGGTCTGACCAGGGGGTAAGTGGTGCCATCTAAGCTTGGAGACAGGCACTTACCCGCCACGATAGCCTTTCAGCCTCCAAATCTTTGCAAAAAGAATAAAGGTCCATGTGTGCTCTGAGGTGCAGCCTTGAAATGAGGGTGATATGTGGAAATACTTTGGATAGCTCTATTTAATCCAAGCCAGCAGCCACCCTGCTCTTAATGACCAACCTCTGCTGTCCCTCCAGGTTGGAGTGATATTTGTCTGAATTGGTTTAGCTTTTAACCATGGCCAGAAAACCTGGTCTGATTGAGTTGCCTCGGGAAACGTTCAGCGCTTCTGTCAGTCACTGTGTGAGGCTTAGCTGTCATTTTGGGCTGAGCTTTTCCAATCCTTCCCTTGTCAGAACCCTTGAGTGGTGTGAGAGAGAACCTCTGATGGGCTGGGATGGATGAGATGATTCTCCAGTTAAAGCCAACGTTATTACAGGAGCAGTGGTAGCACCGTGTCCAAATACCACAGAAAGTGGGACAAGAGCTGGGGGATGGAGAGACGATGATCTCTCTATCCAGTGAAGCGGGTTGTCCCTGGAAATGGAACATGAATAAGTAATCTGGATAAATAATGGAGCTGTCTGAGCTGTAACAATAAAGAATAAAAGTGCTGAGTGTGGCTTGCTGTGATTTGTGGGGTCACACTGTCTGGGACGGTGGAGCCCTTGCTCCCACTGGTGAGCAGGATCTCATGGACGTCACAGAGATGGCTTGTACTTGTGACTGGGAGGAAACAGCCCCTCGACCAGTTTATGCTGCCTTGTGGAGCCTGAGAGGCTGCAGTGCGGATGAGTGAGCTCTGTAGGAATATTAGGGCTGGGTGGGATCCCGGTTGATGTCACCCTGCAGTGAAGTCGGGCTCATGTGGGACTTCCTTCCCGAGTGACTGAGCTACCCTTTTGCACGGGTTTCACGAGCCTTAAAGTTATTCCAAGTTCCCAAATCAAGTCTTCTCTGCTGCAAATTAAGCTGTTTTTCTCCTGCCTCTTTGAAGGATGTGGCAAATAATTATTCCCCTCCTGCGTAGGATATTTATGGAAGGGAAGAGGGTTGTCAGTTCTTGCTCAATCTTCTCTTTCAGTGACAAAGCAAACCCCAGCGTCTTTCATCTTTCTCTGGGGTTGTCTGCATGTCTTCCCCATTTCATTGCTATTCCGTGGATTCTCCCCAGCTCGTCCGTGGCTGGGATGTGGATCAATTGCAGAGCATCGATCAGAGATGTGTGTCTTGCACTGTGGCAAACGCACTTTAATTGTTCTGAGAAGAAAGGGAACCTCCAGCTGCAGGGTCCAGGGCTGGGAAGGAGGGTGACCTGTCAGCACAGGTCACTGGGCAGGTGATAATGTGTTTAGTGGCAGGGACTTAACCTTTAGCTTTCTGAAAGCCTGCTGTCCAGCATGATTCCTTTTTTTGCAGCTCTGCCCTTGCATTAAGGCAGGTGGAGCAAAACGACTCTCCTTTGTCCTTTTTACAACGCTCACATTAAGATTTGCCACCTGTAGTTCCTGGGCTGCTCTAACACCCTGCTCTCGTAGCTTTTTCTTCTCGAGTTTTCCTCCCTGACTGTATCACATCACATCACACTTGCCCATCTTGGATTTCCTAATTCTCCCTTCTGGAGGAGATTCGAGATTCTGGTCCTTCCCACCCCTCTCCTCCTGGCCGGGCATCACGTACCCATTTCAATCAGCCTGCTGCTGGCTCTGCAATGCAAACAGTTAAATGCAAATATTGGAGGGAGCAGGGCTGGGCACAGGCCCTGGAGGAATCCTGCTGTAGGTTGCCCTCCTGGCATGGTTGTAAATAATAGATAAGAGCTCTTTGAGAGCGCTTTGTCAACAGGCTGTTCTCCCTCCTCCCCTCTGCCCCAGCCTCCAGATTACATCCACACCGTGCTTTCCTCAGCTCTGCCACGTGGGACCGGCATCAGAAGCCTTATTAAAGTCAAGGTATATCATGTCTACAGCTCTCCTCTTATCCACCAAGTCTAGTTATCCTGTCAAGGCAGAAATTAGGTTGGTTTGACATGATCTGTTCTTGACAAACTCGTGTTGGTGGTGGATGTGGGGTTTTTTTCTCCTCACTTTATTAAATTCCTGGGCCTTACA
Organism: Sclerurus mexicanus; assembly: GCA_013396755.1. Taxonomy (NCBI): domain Eukaryota; kingdom Metazoa; phylum Chordata; class Aves; order Passeriformes; family Furnariidae; genus Sclerurus; species Sclerurus mexicanus. The sequence continues at coordinate 67,653 of VWZF01003809.1, forward strand.
AGCTATGATAGTTTCATCGTTTGTTTTAGTATCTTCCCGGTGATTGAAGCTGAGCTCGTTGCCTACAGCTCCTGGTTTTTTTTACGTAAAGATAGGAAGATTTCTTGCCCTTGCTGTTGGCCTCCACGAGCTCTTAAAGTGCGGTGCTGGTGGCTTGGTGACAATTCCGCCCGATTTTTCATCCCTCTCCGGAGACCTTCCTCAATCTCTGCCGGCTTAATTATTTTTAACCCCTCTTCCCTCCCTGCTCCAGGGAAAACCGGCCCCCTGCTCAGGTGTATTTTGGAGCTGTCTGCTCACCACACACCTCCCTTTATACAGAGACAATGAAACAGGGCAGCAAAGATCTCGGCCGTGTGCTTTCCTTGCCTGGTTGGTGACAGAGCCACCGTTCCTTTTCCCTTTCCTTTGAACAAATCCAAGGACCTTTTCGTTCTCCTCTCATGTCCCTCGCTAATTGAAACTTGTTGTGCATGTCAGTGCTGCTGACTTTATCCCTCTATGCCACTGTGATTCTCTTATACCCATCCCTAATTATCAGCCCTTGTTCCTATAATTTTTTTCATGATTCCTTTTTTTTATTCCCAGATCTTTTAACAGCTCCAGATTCAACCACAGCAGCCTCTTCCTGTGCTTCCTCCCTCCCCTTTGCACAGGGACAGCCTGCTATTGTGTGTGCAGTGTAGTCTCTTCCAGGCTCTCCCCTTCTTTGTGGTGATTTTCCCAGGAGAACCCATCTACCAGCTTCCTGAATTTTTTGAAATCTGGCTTTTGAAGTCCATTATTCATATTCTGTGGCTTTCCACGGGGTTGTGAACTCGAGTGTTTCATCACTGCTCTCACCCAAATTACCTCCCCCCTTAAAGCCTTTAGTCCCTCTCTCTGAGGCTTTTCCCTGTGCCTTCCCAAGTGCTTCCCTTGCACATGGGCTTGAGGGACTGTGTCCGACCGCTGTGTTTGTGCTTCTGTCCTTCTGTCCCTCGGTTCTTGTTTGGATGAGGCCTTCCCAGGGATGGAATCCCATTCCCTTGCCTCTCAGCCTCTCCACGCTCTCCTTGTCTCACTTTGAGCTGGGACCTCTCCTGGTTGTGTCCTGCTCCAGGGGAGGATATTGGGCAGTTTGTTGGCATCTAGTTACCTCAGCTGGTTGCCCAAACCATGTGGCACATTTCTCATGTGTCCAGCTCCTTGTAGGAAGGACTGGATGACTTCCCAAGCCTCCTGCATCAATGACCCATGAACACAAGTTTTTGGTGGCTGTGACAGGACCTGGACATGCAGCTTGGTGACAAGCCAGTGACTGTCAGAGCTCAGAAGGCAAAAATATCTTCCCCTTGACTCTGAACTTCAAGGCAGCAGGTTTGGGTAAGCGAATCCCGTCCTCCCTAACGAAGATATGTGGGGCTGCATTGTCCAAGACCTTTAAATGTCAATAAAGGAATTCTGCACTGCCCAGAAATATTGGTGGGGAGCTGACAGGGACTGCAGTGCTGGGAGAACTGTCTGACTCTGGAGCTACAGCTGTCTCAGAGCAGAGACAAGACCTGTGCAGGAGCTGCAGGCACGAGCTGAGGGGTCTCAGCAGGGTGTGCTGGTGGATGCTGGAGCAGATCCATCTGCTTCAGTGAAGCAGGGAAGGTTTAGATGGGATATTGGGAAGGAATTCTTCACTGTGAGGGTGGGCACTCCCTGGCACAGGTTGTCCAGAGGAACTGTGGCTGCTCCATCCCTGGAAGTGTTTAAGGCCAGATTGGACATGACTTGGAGCAACCTGGGCTGGTGGAAGGTGTCCCTGCCCATGGCAGGGGGATGGAACCGGATGAACTTTAAGAAGGTCCCTTTCAACCCAGACCATTCTGGGATTCTCTGACCGAGTGGTTTCTGTGGAGATGATGTGTGGGAGTCCCCTTTCCCGTGGGATTTGTGGTAGCTTTTTGAAAGCAGGAAAGGCCAGGCTGTGGCAGCTCAAGCGTGGTTCTTGCAAGGCCTGGATGCACACGTGGAGATGCTGCACGGTGGCTGGATGGCACCAAGAGACCCTCAGTGAACTCTGAGGCTGCAACAACAGAGCCAGTCTGAAATACTTCAGGAAGACAACCCTATTCCCTTCAAATCTAGTAGGAGAATAAAGGATTTACCTCTCCAGCATTGCCTGAGAAACCACCACTGCTTGTGCTTTGCTTGTGCTGGCACCAACCATGGTGGAGTTAAACCCTGGCTGGTCCTGTGTTGGGTTGGTGTTGAACACGGGGATTTTGGGGCTGAGCCTGCCCCCACCTCTCGGGAGCTTGGATAGCCACTCACAGAGGATGCAATTTGGCACCTCCATGATGTGATGGAGCTGGAGCTGGTGGCAGCAGGGCTGTGAGTGCCACAGTGGTGTCCCCAGGTGCCAGCAGGGTGGCAGGGAGCACGCGGGCTCGCTGACAGACGCCTTCCCCAAAACAGGCTGTCGTGTGCTCGAGGACATGTCCCCAGTGCCCAGCTGTGACAGCTGGCTGTGCTGTGGGGAGGCACAGACACAGGCCTGGAGCTGTGCTGTGCTGGAAAACACATCCCAGGGCAGCTCAGGCAGATGTGCTGGCCCCTGCAAAGCCCACCAGGACCCCTCCCCTCTGCCACGGAGCTGCAGTGCCTCTCAGGAGCCCATGAGGATATTAAATTTAGTGGACGTCCAGAAAGTATCGTGTCTGGGAAACACTCATTAATCTCTGTCTGCTTCCCTGGGATTTATTGTCTTCCCCTCTTGAAAGCTCTCCTCTGCTGTGGTCCTTTCTCTCAATTCATGTCATCTTCTTTCCACCCAAGTTTTGCCTCCCACCCCTTTTGGCTCCTGCTGCTCTTCTGCACCCAAGGAAGCTCTTTGCAGAGTCTGTGACCCAGAGCCCCACGACTGCAAACCGAGACAGGGTTGGAGCTTTTAAAATACACCTAGATTTTATCAGTGGTTATTTTTATTGCTCTGTAGGGCTGCAGGAGCAGAGGGGGAGGTGGCTGAGAGCTGCCTGGTTCTGGCCATGGGCAGGTGACGGGCAGGGGGCTGGTGACCAGCTCTCTCCACCTCAACCTGATCCCTGGCATTACCTGCTGGATTTAGCGTGGGAATGCTCTTCCACACCACCAAATGCACTTCACTGGTGGCACCTTGTCCCCAGCCTAGACCACAGGGTGTATCTGCTGTGCTCCCCTCTATCCAGTCAGCCTGGATTTCTTGCTATCCCATCATAATTGGTTTGGATTGGAAGGGACCTTAAAGCCCACCTTGTTCCACTCCCTGCCAGGGGCAGGGTCACCTTTCAAGTTGCTACAAGTCCCATCCAACCTGGCCTTGGACACTTCCACAGATCTCAGTGGCTGTTTGCAATGGATTATTTGGAATATTTCGGTCTTTATTTTGATAATTCAGCACGTGCAGGGTTGCAGTGGTCTGTAAGGGAAGGTTCTGGCTAACTTTGCATGCAAAGATCCAAGCTCCATCCATTCCCTCAGGTCGCACCAGTGGAGCAGTGGGGACAAGTGGCTCCAAAACCCATCCAACCTAACCTTAAACATTTCCAAAGATGTTTCCAAGGCACCCACCACCTCTCTGAGAAAACTATTCCAGCGTTTCACCACCCTCATCATAAAAGCCATCTTCCAAGTGTGAATTTTCCCCGCTCCGATGGCCAGCCCAGTGAAGGCGAGGTGGTTTCCTCTTGCCCAGGGGCTCCTTCCCTGGAAGTTTCCTGGCTGCTAAACACGCTGATTTGTGGAAGCTGAGCAAAACAGGCTTCTTAACTTAATGAGGAAACTAATTTGCCAGGCGGGGCCGTTGTGTTTCCCTCCGCAGTGCGGGTCCTCTCTGCCAGCACCGGCATCTCGGCGCTCCGGTTACGGCCCGGTTGGGAATAGCCCAGCCCCATCAGCAGGGCTGTGATTTGGCACCGAGGCTCTTTCCACGCCAAGATTTTTGGGTTTAATAAAGCATAAGACTGAACAGTTTGCTCTCGCTCGTAGGTTTTGAAATACGCATTTAATTTCGGCTTAATGAGGAAATGGTTGTGTATAAAATTAAATGCTTTGTCATGGCTCTCCAGGACGGAGCTGCTGTGGAATGAGAGATGTGTGGGATAAGTGAGGCTGGAAGACTTTGGGGGATGCTGAGGGCTACATCTGGACTCATGAGGACTGACCTGCAAAGCAGGAGGGAAAGGTAATAGAATCAGAGAATAGTTGAGGTGGGAAAAGTCCCACTGTCCCTCCAGCACTGCCAGGCCCCACCACTAAACTGTGTCCCCAAGTGCCACATCCGTATATTTAAATCCCTCCAGGGATGGTGGGTCCTTCATTGCCTTGGGCAGCCTGTGCCAGGGATAAACAGCACTTTCCATAAAGAAGTTTTCCTAATATCAAACCTAAATCTCCTCTGGAGCAACTCGAGTCCTTTCCTCTTGTCCTTGTGAAACCCTAGGATGGGAATGGCTGCAGCAGAGGAGAACAAAGAGCTGTACAGAGGAATGGCTTGAATTTTCCCTGTATTTTTATTTAAAAGGAAGTTTCCTTGCATGAGCCTCACCAACATCAACAGAGCCATTGCTTGGCTGCTCTCCCTAAGCTGGGGGTGGCACAGGAGAAGGTCTGGACTGAGCTGCCCCAGAGATGCTCTGAAGGTTCTTGTTGGGTGTGCAGAGCTGGGATAGGGAGTCCAGGCAGTGTATGCTGTGGAAAGGAAATTCCTATTTTCAGGAATGCATGGGAGGAATAGCAGGCAAAGGATTTGGAGACCTTTAGGTGAAGTGAGCACTGACAGCCAGGTGCGTTGTTCCCCAGTCCCTTGCTACGGAGCACATCATACCTACGGAAAGGCAGGAAAGATCACAGAATCCTGGTCTCATTCCATCCCCTTCCAAGGGCAGGGACACCTTCCACTAGACCAGGTTGCTCCAAGCCCTGTCCAGGCTTGCCTTGAACACTTCCATAGATCTCAGTGGCCATTATTTCAAATATTAAGGTCTCTATGTTGATAATTCAGCCACCACAGCAACACGTGCAGGGTTACAGTGGTGTGTAAGGCAATGCTCTGGCTAGCTGAGGATGAAAGGTCCTAAAGATCCAAACTCCATCCATCCCCTCCAGTGGAGCAGTGGGGACGAGTTCAAAGCCACTGCACAAATAAACTCTAATAGCTTTCCTCTTGCATTTATGTTATTAGGGGGTTCGTTTGACTGGCATTATGATGATAAATGAAAAATGCTTTGCACCATTACGTTGGGCGCTAATGCGTAGTGGGAAGAATTTTCTACTCATTTAAAAAAAAAAAAGAAAGAAAGAAAAGGAAAGAAGAAAAAGGCAGAGGGGAAAGTGATGGGTTTGTTCAGCAGCACTGAGCACAAACCTGCCACATGTCCCCCCCTTGGCCCTCTGCTCTTGCTGGGTTGGGGCAGGAGGGCTGTAGAGTGAGGACAGTCTTTGTAAGGTATAAATACACATCTCCACAGCTCCCTGATACCCCATCCAGTGGGTCTTACTCCCTTTTGCACCTCATCCCACATCCCTGCAGCGTTTGGGATGCCACCTCTGTGGGGTGAGGGGCACACTGAGCCTCCAAAAGCTCATCCAAAGTCCACAGCCACCCTTGGAAGCCAAAGGAGGAGTTTGACAGCCCAAAGGTTTTCCTGCGTTTTCAAGCCGTGGAGCAAATTGAGTTCAGAGGGTCACTGTTACTCCCAGCTGCCTCGACAGAAATCCCTAATGCACCGTATGCCAGCTTTCTCCAAAGCTTCGGCCGCTTCTTTATGAGGCATTGCCACTCTATTATCTGCCTCTGAGTTGGTCTTTAGCTCTTTAACCTCATGAGAAGGGAGGGAAAAGGAACCTTGAAAAGGGGGGGGGAAATAAAGAAGAAAACAAGATGCTCCGAGAGCAGCTTTTTCTCCTCGGCCACGGAGCCGTAATTGGGTGCCTGGCGAGAGCTTCTCCTGAAAGGGGCAGGTCTGAAGTGGTCAGGGTGGGGGGAAAGTGGGGTCACTGGGCCCTTTTTAGGGAGGAGAAGGTGGATGGGGTGGTTGGAGCTGATCAGAGGCACCAGCATCAAGCGGGGATGGACTGCCCTTAGTGCTGGCATGCTGTCCCCTGCTTGGGACCCCTCCCTGGTGTGACCACAAAGGCAGGTGAGACAGGGACAGGGTGGGGATGCCAGTGGCAGGTAAGGCTTGGAGGGGATGAGCCCCAGCCTGCAGCAGACGAGGAGAGCTCAGTGAGGGGCTGTGGCGTGGGGTGGGTGCTGCCCTGGATGCATCACCCGTGGGTGCTGGTGCCGTTTTTAGGGTTGGGGGTCCCCGGTGAGGGCTGGCAGGGAGGGCAGGATGGAGCAAAGAGGTGACACCCCTGGAGCAGAGACACGAGCTCCTTGATGCTCCTACCTGGGGATTCCCTCACGGGACAGAGGGAAACTGAGGCCAAGAGAGCAAGCATCAACCCCCACTCTTCCTTTGCAGCTGTGAGAACGGGAAGAGGGGCTACAGATTCACCACCCACCCGGCTCCTTCCAGCGGCAATTTGCTGCTCCCGGCCGGCTGCACCGTGGCACGAGACAGGGCTTTGCTCTGCACTGTCTCCTGCATGCTAAACATGCTGGCTCCCTGCAGGATCCTGCAGCCTTCTGCACTGCTCTGCTGCAGAGGGGGTGGGGAGGCAGCTCTCGCCTCCAGCGCAGCAAAAGGAGGATGGCAGGGAGGTGGGAAGCAGCAGGACAGAGCCCTGCTCCCTCGGACACGTTCCTGAGGGTCTCTTTGCACCCCCAAACCATCCCAGCTCGTGTACAGCGTGTGCCTGAGCAAGCCCAGGTGCTGCTGCATCGTGACACGCTCGCCCCGCGGGGATCTGCCACCCCAGATGTTGGGGTGCTGCCCGTCCCGTGGGTTTGGTTGTCTTTATTTTGTATATCTTTATTTTCACCCAGAGGGTGAGACCGTCCCGGAGTGGAGTTTGCGGGTGCTGGTTCCTGGGTTGACTTCCAAAAGCTGTTTCTGGGGATGACAAGAGGGGGCCATATCCTGACCAGGGTGCTGAGGTCACCCTTGGCACCCAACCGGGGGTGCACTGGGTGTCCTCTGTGTGTCAGTCACTCCTGTGTCCCTGCTGAGACTTCGTAGAAGTTCTGAGGGAAACAAAGCAGCTCTTACATTCCTTAAGGGGCACATTTGTATCCCTTCAGTCAAGTGAGGTCTTCTGTCCTTCCTGTTGGGAATCCAGTGGGTTTCATGTCATATCTGGGAGCACATTCCCCTTTTCTTTCCCTGTGCTCACACTGATTTCTTTCAAAATATGAGAACAGATTCTTGGACTGCTCTTCTTTGCTTCAACTCCTCCTCCAAACTGACTTGGAGATGGTTTTTCCCAGCACTGGGAGCTGCTCGCTGAGGACCGGGGGTGGCTCAGGCTGAGCTTTGGGACTGTGGTGGTCTCAGCTCCGCAGGGAAGCTCAAGGGAAATGGGCTGCTGAATGGATGCATGGATAGGGAGGAAAAGTCCTGCAGGCTTTTATCTCATGAGAATCCTTCAGGAGAACAAACTGTGGAAGTGTGGAGAGGTTTGGGTTGGAGGGGGTTGATGGGATGGTGTGTTTGGAAGGAGGTGGTTTGTAGGGTGGAAAGGAACAGGCAGTTACGTGAGGAATAGCTGGAACAAGGTCCTTGGGTGAGGTCTGGAGGCCAGCAGGGACCTTTGAGCGTGGGACACACTGGTGTCCCTCAAGGCTGGATCTCCACATCCCTAAATAAACCCTCAAGGCTGCAGGCTCTGTTTGGGTTTGCTGGCACATCAAATTACAGAGCAGGAGCACACGGGGTGGCTTGTGGTCTTCAGAAACATGTCCCTGCCTTTTCCAGAGTGCTCCATATCCTTAAGCAAGTCCCAGAAAACATCCAATTGTGCTTTTTCCTCCTTTTTAATAATTCCTCCTTTTCAGAGTTTAAGAATAGAGAGGGAGAGGACACCAAAAATAAAAATGCGATGGTTTTTTAAAGAAGTTTTTGTTCATATCCAACAAAGAAACCGCCAAGGAAACGTCTGGGTTTTTTTGGGGAAAAAAGGCAATTTGAATGGGGTGAGGGTAGAGAAGGAAAGAGAGATCACATTAAAAAGTTCCACCATCTCCAGTAATGAGATTAAGAAAGCTGCCAGATGAAACCATCTGCCTAATCTTTTACCCAGAGCCGCTCTGTTCCCAACTCCCATCCAAGGATGGGACCGAAGCCACTTTCTGCCGTGGCCTGGCCTGACAGGAGATGTTCAGGTGCCTGCCAGGGAAGGACTGCTCACTCCAGACACTGAGATCCTCACTGAGCATCTGAGGAGAAGGGGGAAGGAGAAGGAAATAAAAAGAAAAAAGAAGGAAAAAAAAAAGAAAAAGAAAGGCACTCATAAAAAAGACAGTTTGACATTTTCTTGACTGTTTTGAAATTTTCCTAGCACAACAAGCTGTTTATCCGCCACTCCAGCTCTTATTGAATTAAAGTGTGGAGGGGGTGTTAGGAAGAAATCAATTCGTGCTCCATATGCTGCTCTGCCGAGGAACGTGGCTCTGTGCACACTATGGAATATGTAGGGAAGGGTGGGGGAAGGAGAGATAAATCCATCAGCTAACAAGATAAGTGCCTTGTTCCTCCATCTGTTACTGCTGTGTCCTTATCTGGGATTGCAGCATGGCAGCAGTGATACATCTTGTGTCAGGTATTATATTCCAAATTCATATGAATGAATTTTCATGCTCGGAACGATCCGTGATCCGGCCCCGCCGTGGGTGCGGGATTTGCCGCGGAGCCGCCGGGGCTTTGCCCGGCTCCTCTTTGGCTGCCGAAACTTGTGACTCGAGAGGGATCAAACAGGGACAACACCAGCTCAGTGAGGGGCTGGTAGAGCCAGGAGGAGGACCTGGAATGTGGCCAGCCTCGGGATGCTCACAGGGTGGACATTTGCTGTACAGACAGGAAAATCAGCCTGGGAATAAAGCACTCGTTTAGAGGTGGCAGGAGGGACAAGGACTTGTCAGGTCTTTGCTTTCCTACTGAGGCTCTTTAGGTGGAACATTGAATGGGTTTAAAGTGGAGGAAGATAGGTTGAAATTGGATATTAGGAAGAAGTTAATGGCTTCGCACTGACAGAGAGTGGAGTTAGATGGGATATTGGGAAGAAATTCTTGGCTGGGAGGGTGAGGAGGCCCTGGCACAGGTTGCCCAGAAAAGCTGTGGCTGCCCCATCCCTGGAACTGTCCAAGGTCAGGTTGGATGAGGTTCTGATCAGCCTGGGCTAGTGGAAGGTGTCCCTGCCTATGGCAGTGGCTGGAACAAGATAATTTTTAAGGTCCCTTCCAACCCAAACCATCCTGGAATTCTCTGTATTACAGCATCCTTGGGGTGTGCAGGCTGTGCTCCAGCCCCCGTGTCCAGTGGGGAGCAGGGAGAGAGCCAAAAGCACCCTTCCCATCACCCTTAAATAGGGCTTTTTCAGAGGCATCAGCCTCCCCTCCTGCTGGAGGAGCCAGATTGCTGCCAGAGCCAGATTGCTGCCAGCCAGCCAAGTTTTTGGGAGCAGGAGCTTCATGGGATGAATCCTCACCCTGCTGTGTGACCGTGGGGAGCGCGTTTAGCCCTACGTGCCCAACTCCTGAAGGCTGCTCTGCCAGATCCAAACACATCCAGCTGTGGAACACCGAATTCCTCCATGGTGCTTGTGTTTAAAATCAATTTATCCCTGGACTGGGCTCCAGACCTGTGCTGGATTCAGTGGCTCAGTGTGGGATGAGCCAGGCTTTTCAAATCTGGGAGCTGCTCTCAGAGTCGAGCCTTATGGCTAATCCTGGTGTGCTCGTAATTGAGTGTGCAAACCAAAGCTGCTGAGGAGCTTTTGGGTGGTCTTCAAAACCCTGCTGTCTGTATAACCAGTCACTGTCTGAAATGTTGGTCATTACAGCCCTCCAGTGAGCTTGGTGTCCACAGAGCAGCCTGGAGGTGTAAATCAAAGTCTGGCTGGGATGCAGGGAGGGTTGTAAAAGCCACAGCATCGTCCCAGGGCGAGGAGGAGCAGCAGCAGTTGTTTTGGACACTTTGGGGTTTGCTGTCCTGCCAGCTTTTCCTGGAGAGGACACTGTGGAGAATCACAAAGTTTAACCAGGGAACGGGAATGCATCTAAGTCATCTCTAAGTGGCCACACTCCACTGAGTCTCTCCTGACCTGCGAGCCCTTGGGTTGCCCTCAAGGACCTGCTGCCACTGGGGAGATGAATTAAGTCTGCACAGCTCACAGGCGGCTTCGCGGAGGGTTTTCTCTCTGTCTCTTGGCTCTGGAAATGAGATTTTCCTGCTTGGGGAAAAAAAAATAAAAATTACAGAAGTTTTTTGCACAACTGGGCTGTGTGAGCCTGGAGCGAGACTGGGGAAGGTCAGAGCCAAATCCCAACCTTTGCCGGGGACAGGAGGGGTTGGAGCTGGGTGTTTATTTTGGGCCAGTTTTCAGGCTGGGTTTGTGTTTTCTGGTGGAAGGCACAGGCTGTGACACTGTTCCCCAGCCAAGAATTTTGAAACCTGTTTTTAGATGTAAAATCTAATTTGGAATTAAAGCACAGGAATTGCTAATACGCTTATGGGAATAATCTGTGCCTGGATCCTATTTTCTGCTTCTCGTGTGTGTTAGACTCCTTTGAGTAACATCCATGGAGAGGGATCACTCAGGGTGATATGTGGGGCTGGGAGAGGGACAGCCAGAGGAGTCAGCCATCACCAAAACCTTTGGAAAGAGAGACAGTGAGATGCTGCCATTCAACATCCCTCTTGCCTGGGATTGGGAGCTGGGAAGAGTTCAGCCTCTCTGATTAAATGGGAGATGCTCAAATGGGCTTGGTGGGGTGAGGCAGCAGGAGATGAGGTTGTGTTTCTGCTGCTGTGGATATCAGTCCAGGTGGCCCTGGGGTACAGAGAGACGTGGAAGATGGAGCAGCAGTAAAAGCAGGACTTGTGCCTTTTTTCTGGTGGTCTTTTCCACTCCTTTTGTGCCTCTGAATAAAGGGAATGAAAGCGAGAGTGCTTCTCTTTGCTGGCATGAGCATCGGGGGAAAGAGCACGTTCCACTTGCAGAGCACTAAAAAGTTTCAGGAAAGAGTCAGGAACAGGACCCTGAGCTCAGCTTGCCCTGGGTTCCCTCAGAGCATGGGAGGCACCGTTTGATCTTGAAATACCCTTTCTGAACCTGTGCTCGAGCTGAAAAGGCAGAGAGACGCCTGCGGGAGAAGCGGGAGCATCGTCTCTGCCCTGCCTGCGGGAATCAGCGCCAGGACAAAACCCGGCTCCAAAGCCAGGGCTGAGCAAACCAGGTGTGCTGAAGCCAGAGAGGATCTTTCTTTTCCTCATTCCCACCTTCTTGTTCTCGAATAAAGATGCTATTTTTATTTTTCCTTCTGTTTAGCCCCGATGGGCTTAACCCATCTCTGCAGAGGCACCGAAATCCCAGCTCTAATTTCAATTAAGAGCGCTCCTTTTGATTGCAGCCCAGGCTGGGGTTTGGGATCTATTCCTAATCCCTATATTAGCACTGATTCATCTCTTCCATGAGTATTATCATCAGTGGCCCTCAGGGAAGGGAGGGGAGGGATCTTTCGGGAGGATAAATACCATTTGTTTGTGTTTGTATTAGCTTCCACGCTGCATCCTGATTACATCCCGCATTTTGACACAACAATTATTATTAATTTCCCGGCGTCTGCGTTTGGATTCTCGCCGACACAAAGGGGAGATGACGGGTAATGTCAGGCTCGGTAATTGGGTGGGGGAGGGATGAAGAAGGATGGAGTTGGAGGTGGGGGGAGAGATGGGATATTATTAGATTGCAGTTCTCAGTGTGGATGGGGAAAGGTGTTTCTCAGCAGATGTTGGCAGCGGCTCTTTATCCACACGATTGTCTGAGACAGGCTGGGCTCTCTCACCCCTGCCCCTCTCTGCCCTCTTCCACCCAGAAATCCCATCAGCTCTTCAGAGTGGGAATTGGCTTTTCCAGAGAACCCTGACTGTTGCTTTCTGCTCCGGCGCTCCTGTCTTTGCCATTAACTTTAGCCTGGCCAGGAAGAGCAAGAGGGCTCTGCTCTGTGGGACAGGTGTTTGGGAAAGTCCAGGTGGGTCTGGATCCCTTCTGTGGTGGGGTGTCAGGAGCTGGTGCCCATTGCAGAACCTCCTGGGAGCTGCCCAATGTCACTGTGGGCAGAGACAGGATGGGAACCCGCCGATCCTGCCTCCTTCTTTCAAAGATGTCCATGACCCTTGATGTGCTGCAACCTTGACCTCAAGTGTTGGATGCTTGGTAGGGGCAAAGGTGGAAGATAATGAGCAGAAAAGTGATGGAGAGACATTTGACTGGTGGAGAAGTCAAAGCAGGGCACGTGCCCCGGTGTCTCACTGCCCTTGCTGCTGGGGATTTTTGACAACTGCCTTCTTTTTTCCTTCATCCAGTCTTCCCATGGAAATTGCAGCAGGAACAGCGTGTTGGGCACATCCCAGGTGATGCAAAATCCAGAAGGGTACTCAGAAAATCCCTTGTTCAACAGGTGGTGTGCAGAGACCCCCTTCTTCTCCCAGATCTTGCATCTGTCACATGGTCACTGACTTGTGTTGGGTCATTCCTCACTGGCACGGCTTGCCCAGAGAAGCTGTGGCTGCCCCATCCCTGGAAGTGTCCAAGGACAGGTTGGATGGGGCTTGGAGCAACCTGGGCTAGTGGAAAGCGGTTGGAATGAGATGATCTTTAAGGTCCCTTCCAACCCAAAGCATTCTGGCCTTCAGATTCCTGAAGGTATCTGAAGCTGGAAGGGAAGGTGTCCTGCCCTTCTCGTGTCTCAGCGCTGCCTCATCCCTCCTGCGGTGTTTGTGTCTGTGAAATGCTGCGTGCTTCATGCCCAGCTCTCACTGTGCGGAAGGAGCTTTGAGTTCAAGCTGGGAAAATAATAAATAAACCAAAGGATCTAACTGTGATTCAGCGAGCATCGATTTCCGAGGCTGCTCCCGGAACACGGAGAGATGCTTCCGATGGAGAGGAGGCTGGAGGAGAGGAGGGACAGATGGGCCTATGAACCTTTGGGGGACTTTGCTCCTCTTCTTTATAAATCTGTGCAGGGCAGGTGATGCTCTGGAATGTCTTTTCCTCCCCAGCAGCATGGGTAGGAAGATGGTCATGGAGTGGCCTGTGTGTGGGGTTGGCAGGGGACGAGGGGACTTTCAGCCCCGGGGGGCTTTAGAAATGAGATCCCCTGGCTCCAGCTGGAGCCCAGCAGGGATTTGGGAGATGAGCAGCAGCGCTGCTGGTGCCTGACCCTTGCTGGAGTGGAAAAGTGCCTTTGCAGCCGTGCTTAGAGCGGCAGCACAAGGTCAAACCGCGTCTCTGCCCGAGAGAGGACCAAGCGCATTGACCTTGTAACTTGTGAAATCATTCAGAAGGGGGGTAGAGGTGTTTTTTGTTGTTTAACATTTGAGCTTTGGCCGTGCCTGGAATCCACAGTCAGTGCTGGGTCCCATCCCTCTGTGCTGGCGCCTTGGCTGGATGTGTTGTGAGGATCCTTCAGTGTGGGACAGGAGGGATGCTCTGATTCTGGGATCTGTGGTTCTTTTGCTACCCATGCCCTGCTCTGATGCAGCCAAATTCCTCTGCAGAGGGTCCTGTCCACCCCAAGCCCTCTCCCTCAGCCTGCCTCAGCCTGAGCCCTGGCTCTCCTTCATCTCTCCCGTGCAAGTTTTCCCTGTAGGGAGGAGGATGGGGTCATGGGGACCTCCAAATCACCTCACTGATGAGCTGGGCCCTCCCGGTTACCCTGCAAAGTGTTGAACCCTTGAGGACCCACTTCCAGGGCTGGCAGCTTTCACAGAGAGGGACATCTGCACCATCCCAGTGATGTCGAGTCAGCTGGATGCCAAGAGCTCTGTTGCTTGGAGGTTGCACCTGACCACTGGAAGGGTTGCATGGATAGCAGCCCAGGAAGTGTTCAAGGCCAGATTGGACCTGGTCTAGTGGAAGATGTCCCTGCCCACGGCAGGAGGTGGAATGAGATGAGCTTTAAGGTCCTTCCAACCCAAACCACCCTGGCATTCTGTGAACTACACGTTGAGATGTCACACTGTGAGCAGCGACTCACACGCAGGGCTCCTGGCCGTGGTGGGGCAGAGCTGGGATGGCAGAGGGAGACCCTCATGCTGGCTCTGAGTCCATGAATAGAAGCTGAGGGTGCTTTTGAAAGCTCTTCATTGAAGTAGGGCTGCTGTCCCTGCTGCCCAGCAGCTGCTCTGGCCGACACACAAAGCTGGGCTTGCCGGAGCAGCCGGCTTTGTCTCCTCCAGCCACGCAGAAAGGGCTTTGGGATGAGCCGAGCAGCTGGGCTGGGCTTGCAAAGGCAGGGTGAAACTGCACCAGGGATGAGATCCCGGTCTGGAAGAAGAATTAAGGGATTTTGTTGGGGTTCTGCTCCTTCTGACAGCTTGTTGTGCAAGCGAGGGGGCTGTGGTGGGGCTGGAAGCACCACCTGGGTGTAATTGTGAAGCGTTTACCTACGGGTTGGAATGGGCTTGGCTTGATGAAAGGAATGGATCTGATGCTTTGCTCTGAAGATGGGCCCAATCACAGTGTCTGGAGCCAGTTGCTGAAATTAAAGAACATTTATTCATCGTGATATTGAGTCTTTTTTTTGAAGAAAGATCAGCTGGAAGGGCAAGAAAGGCTGAGTTAGGCGGGGGCGATGCGGCATGGTCCCCGTGTGTGCTGGGAGCTGGGGGATGAGGAGCAGCTTGGGCCCAGCCATGTGATCCTGGCCAAGCCCCTTCTCCATGTTTTCCCCTCTCCAACTTTGATCTTTTCTGTTCAGTCTTTAAGCACTTCCAGCTGCGGATTTGTGTGTTCAATATCCAGCCCAATTCCTGTGGTGTTGCTAAGGGTCAGCATAATGGCAATAGTAAGGCAGGGAATTATCAGAGACCTTATCAGCACAGGCAAACCTGAACTTTCTTCCATTTTTCCCTTTCACCCCGAAAGCAGGACGGGATCTCCGTGCACTGTGACCTGTAGGTGCTGGACCCAGGACAAGGGGTCATTTCATCTAATAGCAAATCCTTTGTGCTTAGAACAATAAATTCGGCGTTTCATTCCCCCTCTTGCATCTTTTTATGTCCATTTGCACATTGAAATCTCTTCAGCTGACTCCTGCCAGTCTTTACAAAAAGCTTTTGCTGCTTCAGATGTTTCAAAGATTGCAGAGTTGCCCATCAAGCCGAGAGCTTCCCCTGTAAGCAGCTCCAGCTCTGCAGAAGGCAGTGGGAGGGAGGTGAATGTATTGGGAAGAAATGGGGAAAGGAGGCAAAAAGAGAAGGGGTTTTGTACCCTGTTCTCCTGGGGAAAGCATTTTTTAATCTCTAAATCTGTGTAATTGATGCTCAGATACTCTGGTGATGAGTGCCTTAGAGATGCATCTGCAGTAATAATCTAATATCCGTTTGTTAGGGCTCCAAGGAAATCTAATAATACTGATGCTTTGCCTAATAGAGCTCCTTTCATCCCAGGATAAAATGCAAGGAGTTTGTGATGGAAAAGACCAATTTTAGGTCGTGCAGTTCATCTCCCTTCCAATGCAAAGTCTCAAGGTGTTTTACAGACATTAAATAATTAAGGAGCAGTTATGGCCAGGGAGGCGACTGCGTAGGGAAAGCAGCAGCTGGTGAGCTCCTGGGTGTGCTGCCAGGATGGGAGCTGGGAGCCTGCTGGGACGGCACATTCCCATCCTGCTCCCACAGCAAAGTGAGCCAGGAGCACTGGGTTTTACTGGGGCCTTGGTTTGGTTTGCTGGTCTGGAGGGTGGAGGTGATGCCCAACTCATGGAATGAGCTCGGGCACTGCTGCTGGGTAATGATGAGTGTTCTGGGACATCATCCTTCATGGATGGGGGTTCGTCACTGGCATCAGGATTCAAGGCTGGCTGTGCCAGCCAGGGTAGAGCAGCAGCTTGGTGGCTGCAGACACGATTTCATCTCCTCACTGACTGTCCCTGTGGCAAATGAAAGACAGTGATGGGCGATGGAGCTCACCTGAGCTGGAAGCCAAGGTGTCCCTTCTGCAGGAACAGCTTCAAAGAGGAGCTGTGACATGATTTTCCAGCTGACCAGCAGCTCCTGGTGGGAATCATAGCAGAATAATCTCCTTTGGTTTCTGCTGGTTGCAGTCGCTTCATATCAGCCTGTTATTTTTGGAAAGAACTTATGTGAAGGGCTGGGTTTAGTTTTGCCAGGGATGCTCTTTGGCTTCACCCCACATGGGAGCTGGGACCAGCCCTGCATTCAGGTCTTTCCATTGCTTCACCCAAATCAGGGATGACCCCAGCAGTGCCATGGAAGGTCTTGCTCCCTCCTACTTGCTGTAGTTGCCCATGGACCAGGCAGGATCCAGCCCGTGGGATTCTCCTTCCCCCTGGGACTTCGGGGGGAGAGCAGCCAGAACAACAGCGGGTCCTGCAGGGCTCTGGCTGCTGTCAGCTTTAGCCAGTTGTGTCTCCACAGTCCCCGGGAGGAGGGTGGCAGGAGGGTGGGATGTGGGGATTTGCAGAATTAACAATATCTGCAGTGAGGTGTCTGGCCCCCGCGGCTCCGTGCGGAGCGGAGCCGGCAGCGAGAGGAAATCACCTGTGACCAGTTCCTCGGATCTGCCCTCCTGTAAATAACCGGAGATGAAAATGTCAAGCCTGGAGTTCCTAATGCCAGGCCGGAGGAGGGGATGAGCAGAGGGAAATGTGTGTGTTGGTGTGGGAGGGCGAGATACGGAGAGAGTGATGGAGGGAGACAGCTGGTGCATGACGGAGTTGCAAGCCCTGGGCAGGGAGGGCTGGAGCCGATCTCCTCCACAGGGCAGATCTCAGGAAGATGCCTGTGGGACACTCTGTGTGCTGGCTGGTGCAGTGCCTCTGCCTTAGGGTGCCCTCCCAGCGTGTTTCTTCTTCCCCCTCCCAAGGATGAGCCTCAGGGGAGGGATTTTCCCAAGTTAAACGCGGAGATGTGTCCTTTCATCCACACGGAAACGCACGGCATGGAGGGATGGTGGCTCCTGTTTCCCCGGCCACCTCCTCTGGGAAGAGAGTTTCCTCCTGGCCCTTTGCCTCTCTGCTGGGAGTGCTAATTAGAGGGCCAGTTAGTGTTCAAAGTCAACTGGGTTTGCACACTCGCTGCAGCAGGGATTGGAGGGGGCCCATCTCCTCATTTTGGGAGGTGAGAGGATGCTCCCCCTTCATCACCCCCTGGCAGCCTGGCAGTGCGCGGTGCACATCTGGACTGCTGCTGTGCACATCTGTGCAGCCCTCACACGGATGATGGGAAGAGGGGAGAGGGGAGGACCTCTGCCACAGTTCCTCCGGGGTTTGCTAATGGAGGGTGAACTCAGAAACACTCAGATAGGAGGAAAAAAAAACCCCAGATTTGAGAGGGGATGGGGAAATGAAGGGTTTGGAATTGTTTAATTTGTGTTGTAGCAGCAGAGCTGGTGGTGGTTTTGCTGCAGTGGACAGTGGTAGGTCAGGCAGAGGGTAGGTGCCAAACAGCCCATGCACACATTCCTCAGCCATCATCATCATCATCCTCATCCTCAGTTCCTGCTGCTGAATGTTGCTCTAGCTCCTCCAGCAATCCAGACAGGAGCCCTTGGCCATGTCTGGGGAGTTGTGATGGTAGTCAGGGGGTGCAATATCCTCCCCAGGAACTGGTGTGTGCAGGGATAGGACTGGCAGCTCAGGTGCAGCATGGCTGGATGTTGCAGCATCCCATCTGGCCTGCAAATTTGGTTTTTTGAGTCTGGGACAGGTAGCAGAGCCAGCTTTCCATGGTTGCTCCAAGTGCAAAGGCACAGGGAAACACCTTTACGTGGTTCTCCCCCAGCCCTGAGTTTCCTGTCAGGTGGGCTGTGCTCTGGGACCTGTGTCCATGCATGGAGAAGGTTTTGTTCCCGAAGTGGAGGTCACCCTTCTGCCCACCCAGCATTCCCACAGCCCTCCACAATGCTGTTGGGATTTTGGGCACAAAGCAAGGAGGAGAAACAGCGGGAACCTGCACAGCAACTGTTGTGGGACACAAGCACCCAGTATTCCCCCCACTCTAAAGATCCCTGTGGATGCAGAAACATCCTTACAGGAGCCTGCACATGCCCTGGGAGACACAGGCACGTCCACCATCCCCTCCACCAGCCCTGCCTTGCCCACAGCCAAAGCTGCCTGTGTGAAATCTGTGCTGGGGGCATCCGCTTGATACCAGCTCCAGTGCAAAGCCGATGAGGAATGCACAGACTGGCAGTGCTGGACTGCATACTAATGGTGTGAGAGCTCGCAGGGAGCAGGGAAGAGAAAGGGAAGAAGCCAGACTGCAGCTCCTGGCTACCCGCGATTGATTTATTACCAGGTTTGCTGATGAATGTGTGAGAAACGCTATTGGTGATAAAGCAGAAAGACCGTAATTAAAGTAACAGCTTTCAGTTTTTAAGCACCGCTTGGGTGTTTTCTTCTCTCTGGCAAATTTTGTGGCTCGGTGCCGCTTGGCAGAGTCCTCCCCCCCACCATCCCGAGCCTAAGCTGCCTTTTGGCTCCAGCCTGGGGGGGCTGAGCCCAGCCTGGCAGTGAGTGAGGGGCAGGTTACCGTGTGATTTGGTCAGTCGCTGATTTGGAGAGGGAATGTCGGATTTTTGGAGCCCTGGGCTCTGCCATGGTGGCATCTGTGCGAGGAAAATTCCTCTCCTCTTGCACTTGGCAGAGGGGCTGGGCAGGATCTGAGTGGGTACAGGGCACTAATACTGTTCCCTGGTGTGGGGATCAGGATTTCCTTTAAATCCTTGCTGCACCTTGTGGAAGGTGCTCAGCACCTTCCTTGTAAGTGGTTGCCTGGGTTTTATGCATTCCCATGGTTTGCTCCTGCCCAGACCAGAAGCTTTCTCCTTCCTCCTGCCTGTGCATGTGCAGGTCCAGTCCAGCTCAGCTCAGCAGTGTGAGTGCTCCCCATCTGCTCCACGACTGGCTAAGAGCACCTTTCCCAGCACCAACCCACTCCAGGACTGCCAGGGTGTGGGATCAGGGAATGTGCTGCCTGGTGGGGTGCAGATCCAGCGATCCACAGAAATATCTGGTGCCCTCAGGTAGTAAAAGGAGCAGAGAGTCACCCCGTGCCCTGGCAGTGAGTGGTGGTGATGGATGGGCTGGCAGATAGAAGGATACGTGTGGTGAGGGATGGGGGAGAGGAGGTGAGAGCTCTGCTGATGACAGATGGACAGGCGAGGGGGGTGTGTATGGATATATATGTGGATATATACTCAGGTGGGTAGGGAAAGGGTCTCTCTGATGAGAGATAGATTGGGAGAGATGGATGGATGGGATATTTATAGTGATGGCGAGGTAGATAGAGCTGGATGTGTGTTGATGAATAGGTGGATGATGGATAGAGGGCAGGGATTGTGGGAGCTGGCGAGCTAAAGGGTATATATGGTGCTAGATAGATTAGATAGAAGGATATATGTGATGATAGAGAGATAGTATAAGCAGCAGCCTCCGAGTCCCCAGCAAACTGCTGCTTTTAGCTACTCCAAGCTCCGGTGTAATCTCATTTTGCCCTGGTAAATTCCTTATCAAGGCAGCTTCTTTCTTTAAAAAAAAAAAATGAAATCTCCTTAAAAGAAACGAAGGGGGGAGGAAAATAAAAAGGAAAAAGCAGAGATCACCAGCAGCAGCACTTCCCGACTCCTCCGCCACCAGCCGCTGACCCGGGCTGGCCGTTTCCATGATGACGAATTAACTGATGCTCTGCAGCAGCTCCAAGTTTTCCCACCTGCCCTGTAGCCGGCAGGGAGATGCTGTCCCTTGGCTCCCATCTCTCGGGCAGTGTCCCCGCGGCATCGCAGTGCGGGGTCGCAGGGAATGGGGGTTTCTCGCAGTGTTCTCGGCGTGTTTTTGGCAAGGCGCGGGGCGCTCACCAGGAGAAGGGCTGGGAGACGAGCGCTGGCTCCTTTCCCTCTCCCTGCCTCCTCCTGCAAACAGCTGAGGAGCCCCAGGGACAGATTGTGCACAGAGGAGACCGAACTTCCAGCCCGCAGGATCCGGGGCTGCGCGCCGGTGCTTTTCGCTTCTCCCCGAGCAGGCAGACAGACTCCAGACGTGCGAAAGTCTGGCATTCCTCTGTGCCGATGGCAATTAAGATGTGCTAATGGGTTCAGACGAGCACCTAAAAAATGTGGATGTTTCGCTTGAGCCTTCTGGAAGCTTTCGCTCATCTGCAAACACTCCGGCTGGTGGGAGACGAAAGCGCTCCACGGCACAGGCGCCTTCTGGAATGGCATCTGGAATGACCCCTTCATCCCACACAGGGCGTGGAAGGTCGGGGAGCCCTTGAGATGTTTTCAGAGCGTCCTCAAGGAGGTGTGACCTCAGCCCGCCTTCGGGATGCTGTGACATCCATCGCTCTGTGTGTGCTGGGCTTTCTGCCGGGTGGGACACGGGAGAAGAGACAGGAGGGATGGAGCTTCACGCTGTTGCAGTGAGTTATTCCCACAACAGCCGGGCACAGCTTTGAAAGGATTGGGTGGAAAACACAGCTCAGACCTGTTGGCTTCCCTATCTCAGCTCGCTGATGAGAGGGAAGGTAATTAGGCTCTCCCTGGCTCTAGGCTCACCCAAGAGCTGGTTGAAGGGGTGGGTTCCTCTCGTGGTTCTCAGCGCAGCAGCTGGGCTGTCCTGGTGGATCATTCAGCACCCGGAGCCACGGGTGTCATCAAACTTTGCAGGGAAAGGCTTGTAGTTGATGTTTCCTGGCTGGATGCAGGCTCTGCATTTCGTAGAATCACTGAATGCTTTGGGTTGGAAGGGACCTTAAAGATCGTCTCCTTCCACCCCCTGCCATGGGCAGGGACACCTTCCACTAGCCCAGGTTGCTCCAAGCCCTGTCCAACCTGGCCTTGGACACTTCCAAGGATGGAGCAGCCACAGCTTCGCTTGGCAGCTTGTGCCAGGGCATCATCACGCTCCCAGGGAAGAATTCCCTCCCAGTATCCCATCTAACCCTGCCCTCTGGCAGCAGGAAGCCATTCCCCCAGTCCCTGTGTACATCTCATCCCCCTTTGGACAACCCATCCCGTAGTCGCTGCTCCAAATACTCCAGAGTTCAGGAATAAATAATATAAAGAGTGCATATGATGCTGGTTGACTTCTCCCTCCATTTGGTGCCTTGAAAACCAGTTTAGACCAACGTCTAGTGAATCCAGTTTCCCCTTTCCCGAAGTGGCAATAAATCCACGCAATAATCAAGTGTTTCCAGCAGAGTGACAGTCCCCTGGCTAAGGGGGGGATCCCCTCCCATGCACTGAGACATGGGGAGAGGCATCTCCATGCAAATCTCTCTCCCCTCCCGTGGCAACTTCGTCTCTTGATCAGTTCTGACAGCCCAGGTTTTGTCAGCCAGACGCATTTAAGGCAAGAAAGAAAAAATAAAAAGAGGAAAACCAGAGCAAGTCAAAGCAAGCTGGAGATGTGATTGGGGGAAGGGAGAGGGAATAAGAAGTAGGAGGAAAGGGAATGTCCCTGGAGACAGCAGTGAATATGTAAACTTTCTCGATTTCCTCTGCCTACTCATACCTCTGTGTGTTAACAACTAGACAGACATCTTGTATATATTTGATAAATAAGCCTCTCCATTTATTCAGAGGAGTGAATTTGTAGCTATTATGATTCAAATGGCATGACAGGTTCTGGATTGTTGTATTTTTTGCTATTGAGTTTACAAAAAGGAAAAAAAAATCAACATGAAAATTGCAAAATTCAAAGCAATTTTCTGTGGCTATGGATGCTCACAATACACAGATGGAGAGATATAGTTATATATATATATATATATATACAGAAATAATACAAAAGCCAGTCCGAGTGCCTCTTCCCTCGAGACAGGAGGATGGAGGGGCTCAATAAATAATTTAGAAATTGCTCCCACCACTTGATTCAGAGTGATGGATCTGGCATGTGTTCCAACAAGGCACATGCTGTATTCATTACCCATTGAGCTACATTTTAATTTCTCCCTCATTAACCTTATCTGTGACTGGGGTTGTGCATCAAGTCAAATCCTTCGGATGTCAATCAATTCATTAGATGGTTGTTTAGTTTGTCATATGTGCTGTTATCGCTTATTAGGCTGCCACGCCGATCAATCAATCAAAAGGCAGCGAGGAGCTGGCTGCAAGGGACATGGGCAGGCAGAATTCCATGGATGGGGCTGCCTGGAGCAGAGCCCATGCCTCTGAAAGGAGCACGACTGGTTTGCAAAGAGGGAGGGGGAAAATTCAAAGGCATTCAAATGGTTCCCTTTGAAAACCACGGCTTTGTTTCGGGTCATTGAAGCAAGTTATAGGCACATAAAAATAATAATAATAAGGTTGGGTGAGTGTTTACCGTCAGGACTGAAAACTTGGTGCAAAGGATGTTGTATCACCTGCCTGCTGGTGTGGAAAGTCTCCCTTGCTGAGTGTTCCTGCCTCTGTTCCCACCTGATCTTTGCTTCCTGAAGAGTTTATTTCCACTGGTGCCACTACAGGGGGAAGCACAAGAGCACTTGATGAATGCTGGATATGAGCTGGAGTGTGCCCAGGTGGCCAAAGGCATCCTGGCTTGTGTCGGAAATAGGAATAATTTCTTCATCCAGAGGGAAGCCACAGGCTGCCCATGACAGTGCTGGAGTCACCATCCCTGGAGGGATTTAAAATGTGTGGATGTGGCACTGGTGGACATGGTTTAGTGGTTGGTTTGGCAGCGCTGGTTGGTTTGATGATCTCAGAGGGCTTTTCCAACCTGAATGATTCCATGATTCTAAGCCATGGTGAGTTTGGATTCATTTCCTTGGCTACCAGAAACTCCTCTGCCAGCCAGGACCACGTGACAGCCCAGCAAAGGGCTGCAGGTGATGCTACACCCCAGCTCCCCATCAGCATCCCTGCTCACTCTCCCCGGTGTCTGTGCTGTCCCCAGGGCCGTGAGTGCTGGGCAGCTGAACCTCTCCAAGAAAATAAAATAGGGCCATCCAGAGAAGCTGTGGCTGCCCCGTCAAGGCCAGGTTGGACGGGGCTTGGAGCAACCTGGGCTAGTGGAAGGTGTCCCTGCCCATGGCATGGGGTGGAAGGAGATGAGCTTTAAGGTCCAACCCAAGCCGTTCTATGATTCTATGAAATACCAGTTCATGCTTGTGTGCCCTTTTGAAGCTGCTGTTGGGTGTTTGCTTTCCACTGGGCAAGCTGTGAAGTCCTTGGCACCGAGCCGAGCTTCTCTCACAGGCCCAGTGAATCCCATCCTGCTCCAGGAGGGAAAGCCCCTTCTCCTCCCACTTTGTGCCCCTGGCACCACCTAATGAGCTCCTTTTTGACCTGGGCATCCTTTCCCTAATGGCAAGGCAGGGACAGACAGGACTCAGGTAGCACGACTTCATCTCAGATGGAGCAGCAAGAGGGGAGGAAGAAATATCCATCTCTTTGCTTATGAAGTGCAGCTGGGTCTGAAGCCATTGAAAGGAAATGGCTGTGGATCCCCCTCGTGCCATTCTTCAAAAACAGGGCCATTCTGCTCCGAGCACTCTTCCAGGATTCATTTGAAACCCTCCATTGTAGCTCGGCGGCCGTTGGGTTTGGAGCGCACGAGTCGGCGGCTATTAAGAGGTTCTGCTCCTGCCACAGGTGTCCTTTGGAGACAGTGCCTCTCTATTATGGGACAGCAGGTAGATGCCACCACTCAGCATCGGGGAGGCCTGGACAAGCAATCCTGCCCAGGTGCCGGCGTTTCAATTAACTGGCAAGACAGCCAACATTTCAGCACCTGTACATCTCTCTCCGTAGCAGCCAGGATGTATTGTATTATAAATAACAATAAGCAGGCCCAGTCAAAGGCTGTAATTGAATCTCTTCGTTTTGCTGACTCGGGTGAAAAAGCCCCTTTGAGTGAATTATGCCGCAGGTCCGGGTAATTTGGGCGACACGCAAAGGTAACGCGCTTGGTGTAATTAAAGCAAACATCCATCCCCGTCGGTGCCGCTGCCCCCGGGGCACCCCGGAGCTGCTTTCTTGGTTTGCCACGGGGACATCCTGCTGGTGGTGGGGGAAGCATCACTCAGGCCTTCAAAATGTGCCTTCCCTTGAAGGGCAATCACTGGTGAGGGTTGTCTGTTGAAGAGGGAAAGCAAATTCCCCCCCCTCTCCATGAGGGCATGGAACAGAGCAAGCAGGGAATGGGAACTCACTGCTCCTTCATCCTCATGGTTTTTCCTTCCCGTGTTGCCCAGCTGTTCCCAGCCTCCAAAACCCTCATTTCTGTGCTCACAGAGACCTCCTTCTTGCTGGTGATCTTCTGGGAGGTGCCCATTATGCCCCCCAGCTGCGAGCCCAGCGTTAAGCAAGTTGTATGGATTTAAGGAAATCCTCTTATTCCTTTTGTGGCTGAAATGGAGTCCTACCAACAGGAATGAGCTGTTCAGTCGACCTTCACTTGGAGTGGCAGCCCGGGATGTCTTCTGGCAAATGGAGAGAGCCAAAGGTTGATGCCTTCAGTTCCCTTCCTTCCCTTGAGCCTGGCTGCTCTCGGCACACCCCCCTCATCCCTCCTCTCCAAGGCAGGCATCTCCCCAGGGCCAGCCCATTTTTCAGTCCAGATTTTGCACTGACAGAATATATTACATCTGCACCGAGGTGGAATGTAAAGTGAGGAGGAACCAAGGAGGGAGCGCAGGGAAATGAGGTTTTCTCCACCACAGGAGCACAGGGTTAAATCAGCAGCTGCAGCCAGAGCTCCTTGGTCCCTCTGTTCTGCTGCAGGTTTTCTTGGAGATTTTTGTTGAGAACATGCTCCACCTTTCTTTTTCTTTTCCCCTCTAGAAGCCACTTTGTATGTCACTTGCTTTTTTTTTCTTTTTTTTTTTTTTTTTGTTATTATCTTAAACATCCATTATTTAGAAACTGCTGGAGCCTGGAAACCAATTTCCGTGCTTATTTCAAAGAGTTTGCAGCGTTTAGGTGGTTATGTACAGGCTATTACATGGACTGACCATGAGAAAACAGAGCCTGGCAGGGCTGGATGGGGAGGGACCCCTGGCAGACAGGCAGGGGGGTAAATATGGATTAACTCCTGTGTGATGGACACGTGTGCCTTGGGATGACTGGAGGACGAAAATCACGGAGGACAGAAAGCAGGGTTGCTTTTAGGACAGGGCCCTGTGCTGGAGGAGGGGTGGGAAGACATATTCTCCCCCCAAAAATGGGGTTTGTGGTGGGCAGCACTGCCTCGCCCCTGGAAATCCTCACTCCTGGGATGCCGAGCTCCATGCCCAGATGGGAACATGGCTGTGTCCTTCGCTGTTCTTGGCTTTGCAGGGCTCAGCATGTAAAGCAGCAGATCCCTGCGGATGCTTTAAGCTACTCAAGGGATTAGGCAGGGTTACGAGCAATCCCAGGACACAGGAGAAGTGGAGGCATCCTGCAGCCAACCTCCTCCTCCTCTCCTCCAACTAAGTAAAGGAGTGGAGGGGTCTTTTCATCTCGGTTTTGCCATTTTTGGGTGGTGGTTTCAGAAGCTCCTGGTGCAGGAGGACTCCCTCTTCCCAATGGACCATACTGATCACATTTAGGGCCGGGGAGGTGGCGGGAGGGAAATCCAGGATTGAGGGATTGAGTTCATCCGTCATGTAAGCCCTCCAAAGTCAGCGGAGTCGCGGCAGGAGCGGGGCTTGCCGGGTGCATTCCCGGCCTGAGAGCAATCCCTCAATGCTATTGACTCTGTGCAACCCCCAGCTGAGCTGCCTGGCAGGCACACCAAGCCCTGCGTGGGCAGCTGAGTCACAAGGGTCCCTCCTGGTGCCACTTTGGTGGCTGGGGAGCACCGCAGAAGTCACCACCACAAGGGCACGTGGACAAAGGGAAGAGCTGTCCCAGCAGGACATGCTCCTTTCCCCCTTGTTAAGCCCAGAGTCTTTTATCCTGCGATTTCAAAAGGGTTGAAAAAGATCAGTCAGTGGCATTATCTCTGATTTTTGCAAACTGAGCCAAGGTAGCAGAGCTGAGCTGGGGTGAAACGAGCCCCTGCCCTCCCCAGGTGCTCCCAACCCCCTCAGAACTTCCCAGGGTGCCAACATGTGTTCGCTGGGGTCTGCAAGGGATGTCATCCATGGGGCATCTCCCATCCTGCTGCCCTTTAGAAAGCAAAGACAGAATCAGAGAATCACAGAATGGTTTGAGTTGAAGCAGGGACAGCTTCCACCAGCCCAAGTGTCTCCAAGCCCCACCCAACCTGGCCTTGGACACTTCCAGGGATGGGGCAGCCACAGCTTCTCTGCCCAACCTGTGCCAGGGCCTGCCCACCCTCACAGGGAAGAATTTTTTCCCCATATCCCATCTATCCCAGACCTCTGGCAGTGGGAAGCCATTCCCCTTGTCCTGCCACTCCAGACCGTTGTCCAAAGTTCCTCTCCAGCTCTCCTGGAGCCTCTTTTGGCTCTGTAAAGGTGTCTAAGGTCTCCCAGAGCCTTCTCTTCTCCAGATAAACACCCCCAGCTCTCCTAGCCTGTCTCCAGAGGGGCTCCAGCCCTCAGAGCATCTCCGTGGCCTCTTCTGGACTCACTCCAGCAGCTCCATGCCCTTCCTGTGTTGGGGACCCCAGAGCTGGAAGCTGCACTGCAGGTGGGGTCTCACCAGAACAGATCCCACTCTGTCTCCCTGCTGCCCACGCTGCTTTGGATGTCACCAAGATGAGTATTTCGGGATGTCTGTGTTGGGCTGGGTTGGTTTTCCAGGATACAACCCAAACCCGGAGGCTCACAAGCATCCAAACACCAAATCCATCCACACTGGAGCTCCTAGAGCCACAGCAGGGACCCCCTTTTACAGTCAGAAAGACCCTGCTCAGGGCCCTCTCCAAGCCCCTGCCATCCTCCCCCTCGAGTGAAAGCTGGAATTGGAGCAGAGCTGTCCATGGTGGGAACCAGGCAAGCAGCGGTGTTGGAATTTTCTCCGCGTTACTGCGAGTTAATTCATTCCAGTAAACCATCCAAAATAATTTGCGGCGAATATCAATTTTCTGTGTGAACTTCTCGCCGGCTGCACAGAAGTATCTTCTGCCGCCACGGCTCCCTTATTCTGCCGATCTGAGACAACAAAGCAGCTGGGGAATAAACAGGAGGCGAGCCGGAGTCCCCAGGGCTGCCGGCACCGGGGAGGTGCCGGGGCTGGAACTCGCTCCGAGATAAAACCCGGCGATGGCAGGCGATGATTAAAGGCTAATTTGCTGTCTGTGTGGTGTTAAGTGCCCCCCTTTCCTAACGAGCAGAAGGCACTGCCAACTGCATTCTGCTTCCACGCCTGTCTTTTATTTACCTTTTCGATTATTTGAAGGCTTCGCTGCTCTTTGGTAACAGCCCTGCGCGGTGTTGGTGGCGCGGGGTGTGTGTTTGGTACCAGGCAAGACTTTTCTGGGCAGGAAATGTCTCAGAAAAACCCAAAAACCAGACTGCTCCACCTGTCTCGTGACGGATTCCAGTCCGTGAGCGGTGCTGGCTGTCGCTTGGTCGACCTTTCTCCCCACCAGCTGGTGGAGCAGAGTTGTCCCAGAGCCAAAGGCATGGCTGTACGGGAGTGGTGGCACCCCAGGATGGTGGTGGCAGGGTGAAGAAAACTCAGTGTTAGCATCTGAACCACCGTCTGCCCTCCAAAAAAAAAACAAAATTAGGGGAGAGTTGTGGGTTGGTTTAGTTGTTTTTAAGGATGGTGTTTCACTACATGCTTTAAGGGTGGTGTTTAATGATGGGTTTTTACGGTATTTCATAGGATTCTGTGGTGGATTAGTCCCAAATAATTAGTTGTGGTTGTGTTCACACTGGGGTTTGGAAAAGCCTCTGTGGTGTGTTTTGGCTTTTGTCCCCATTGTGATGGGAAAAGCTTGTGGAAAGTTGTAACGAGGAACACCCTTTGTCGTGGAATCCCAGAACGGTTTGGGTTGGAATGGGCTTTAAAAACCACCTCACTCCAACCCCACACCATGGGCAAGGACACCTTCCACTAGAACAGGTTGCTCACAGCCCATCCAACCTGGCCCTTCTCCCACCTTTTATCACGGAGAGGATTTGCCAGGAGGGAGTTTTCCAGGGGAGTTTTCCAAAGCAGAGTAAGGAGGAGCTGTTTCCCCACTCACAGGGTCTGGATGCAGCCTCTCTCCATGGTACATATTCCAAAACTCTTCAGCACCCCTTCTCAGTGGTTCTGTATCCCGGGTTTACCTGGATGAAGGGATTCAGGTACCTTCAGCCCCTCATCTGCAGAACCAGCAGTTTCCTTCCTGGGGGAAGGTGATGCTTCCCTGTGGATCGGGCAGCTCCAGCACCTCCCACCCCAAGCAATGTGCCTGATGATGGGAACCTGCCAAAGGCACAGCCCCAGGGACCTCAGCAACCTGGCCCGGCCCAAAATAGATCTGGGGCACCCATTTGCAACCGGTGCCAGGCTTGCACATTGGCTCCCGGTGGGAGAAGTGGCCCTGATTAAAAGAACTATTTTTAAAGAGCCTGGCTGCAGGGAGGGAGAGGTGATAATTAGCTGCTGGTGGTGTCTGCGCTAATCGAAGGCGCTGGGATGGATCCCTGCGCTGACAGGGAGATCCATACTCCTGGAAAAACCCACTGCTGGGCTCTAGAACAGACCGACTCCCTCTCCTTGCCTCTCTCCAAGAATGCCGATTAATGCTATTTTATTACCACTGTTCTGTCCTCACAGATGTAGGACCCACTCTTGGCTCCCACAATAGGGTTGGAAATTGTGTCTGTGTGTGTGGCAAAGTTCATCAGCAATGATTTGGGTGATGTGTTCCACCACAAAAAATTTATTTGTTTGTTTCCTTATTTGCTTTTTAGATGGCTGCGAGACAGGATGAATTTTTCATGCAGCAAAAAAAAATAAATAAAAAAATCAAGTGTTTTATTGTTTGAAAAATTGGCTTTAAGTACATGTGTGTATATGTGCAGCCTGGAAAAAAAAATGGAGCTCTTCAGTCATCTCCACTTATTTATTTATTTGTGTGATGCATTGCAAGGTTTATTTAATTGATGGCAGCACCTGGAGTGTGTTAGGCACTTCCTAAGCTCTGCCATAGGCTGGGCTTTGGTGGTGCTCAGCCTAAGGACAGAGAGGAGGAGGTCAGGAGAAGGGGAAGAGCCGCAGACGATTTCTGGACGAGCTAAATCTCTTCCCTCTGAGCTGCCCAGAGCCAATACCTGCAGCCTCTGGGGGGCTGGATTAGCTCCCTGTCACCTCCCCAGGGTGGACTGCGTTTATATATTTATATATATATATAGAGAGAGAGAGAGAGAAAGAAATGTGTGTGTGTATTTCTCTTTCATTTGGCTGGGATAAAAATTGCTGAGTCAAAGATTCATTTCCTTCTCGAGCCCCTTGGAAGGCAGATAAAGGGGCTGGCAGCTCGGCAGGGCTATAAATAATGCATAGAGCACGGGAGCAGCCAGCCCAGCCCTCTGCTTACACAGGGAAGAGGCCTCAATAGCATCTTACCCTGCCCGCCGTCCCCAGTGCGGCGCTGCTCCGCTCACCTTAGGCTGCACCCCCTGCCCGGCAAGAGGAATAAATAAATGAGCCCAATAAAGCTCTGGTTATCACCGGCCCTGCCAGCTCCTCTCACAGCCAGGCAGGCTCCTGGGTTTAAAGCTTCCCAAAGTCACCGTGCTCAAGGTGGTGTGAGGACAAGGGGGAAAATGTGCCTGATTATCCTTCTGCTGGCCCCCCGAGGCTTGAGATGATGCCATCCCACCATGCCCCTTCATCTTTGGGGTAAGCTGATTGTCCATTTAAATAAAGGATATGCCAAGCTGGAATGCCAAATCCGAGGCAGCTGAGAAGGTGGAGGAGCTTTAGATGTAGCTGAAGTTGGGTGTTCACCCACAGGGTTGTGGTGCACAGAAATGCATCTTAGGATCGACTCTCGCTTAGAATCACTCATCACATTGGTTCCAAATGCTCACAAAAGTCTTCCCCTGCTCCAGGTCCAACTCCTGGTGGCCTGAGCTACTCTGGAGTTGGAAGCTGACTTGGAAAGGCTTGTTGGCGGGAGGGTGACAGCCCAAGGCTTCCTGCTGGCTCAGCAGCCCAGCTGAGATGGAGTTAGCCCTTTCAGCTCCACACAAAGCCAGCTCTGCCAACCCTGTGGAGCAACGAGGACTCGTTTGGGTTCAGTCCTGAGTTCCCAGTGACGCTCCATGGAGGCACAAGTGAGCCCTGGCACAAAGGGAACGGGGGTGTTACCAAGTCACTGAGGGCTCAGGGGGCTTTTTCATGCAGTCCCACAGCACAGGGGCTTCAAAGGCCCTTTCCCTTCCCTTTGAGCTGCTTGTTCAAACGAGCCTCAGCCCTCAAAGCAAAATGCTGAGCGGATCCGTCACAGTTCGTCCGATTCCCGTCGAGTCTCGAGGCAATAAATTGGTCCCTGGTGGGCCTGGGGGATTCAGGTGAATAAACGGAGTGGGTGGCCCCTCTGTCTCGTGGTGCAGGGACAGGAGATGCTGCTGGGAGGAACCCAAACGCAGCAAATGTCAAACCGATGAAAGAAAATCTTTCTTCTCCCTTTTTCTTCTGCCTTCTCACGGAACACAGTTACTCCTGAAGTTTCTCATCCTTTTTTTTTACCTTGGTCTTCGACCTCAAATCCCTTGTCAGGAGGTATCTTTGAAACCAAAATGGGAGGGTGGGTGGGAAGAACACATTTCCTGGTGGAGCTTGGAGGAACTCTGAATCATCTCACTTCGGGGTGCTGGGCACCCTCTGGTTGGGAAGGGTCAGGAAGAGTGGTTGGATTGGGAAGGGTAGCCCAGGAGTGCCATCTTCAGGATTGTCGTTACCTTTTATTTTCCCTGAAGTTCTAACGAGAAGGTTGGGTGCTGCTGCTGCAGTTTGAACGTGCTGAAAACCCCCTGTGGCCAAATTCTGCGTGTTTTACCCCAGTTCTCCTCCCTGCCTCTTGCTGTGGCCACCCGTGCTCTGGGCATTGCCTCTTCAGTGATGTTTCTTGGGGCATCATCGAGCTTGGCTGCCTGATTCCACGTTTTCAAGGGTATTTGGAGGAAATGTGGATGGTTCGTTGCTTGGTGTTTGAAGGAAGCAGCAAATTTAATTACAAAACATGAGGGAAAATTAGTAGTAAAGGAGACTGATTGCAAGGCTCGATGTAGGGAGGATTTAGGCTGGGCAGAGGAGCACCGGGAAGGGCTGGCTCCCTGCTCCATCCCAGTCCTCTGCCCTTGGGGAAAATAAGAACAAGGAGAATCAGAGGGTGAAAAAAAAAAAAAAGCTGGTTTTTATTGTTGTTTGTGATTTTTACATAAATTTTTCAGATTGCACAGCCTATCTCTTCTTTTTTTTCCTCTGTCTGCTCTGTTTAATGCAAACGGCACCTTCCTGCTGATTGCAATCACACACTGATTGAGAGCAGCTCCTCTGCCTGGGCTGGCAGGGAAGGAGGGAGCCTTAACCCTTTCTCTCACCTCCCTCTTTCCTGGCTCGCTCCTTCCTTGCTCTGTCCCCTCACCTGGGGACTCCAAACCCACTCCCCAAAGCCTTTCTGCTTAAACATGCACAGGATGCTCCGCAGCTCTAATAGTAAATTTATTTTAATAAGTGAAAGCTTTGAAATAGATACCGACCTGCTGCTGCAGGGCATGGGCCCAGCTCGAGCTAATATGATTAGGAAGGAACTTTGCTTGCAGAGAAATCATCTCCTATCTTCCTGCTGCAGCCTGGTGCCCCGGGATGCCGGAGCAGCGGTCACGGTGGGAGGCGGATCATTGTCTGTTCTGTCCCAATCCTTGTATCCTGCTCATCAGTTCAGTGGCACAGCTCCTTCCTGGGGTGCATTAAACAACACCTGGCTTACATGGGCCCCTTGCTCCTCGTGGGTGGGTTGGTGGGCGCTGTGGGAAGCAGACAGGCTGCTCCTGGAATGCTTTGAGTTGGAAGGGACCTTAGAAATCATCTCATTCCACCCCCTGCCATGGGCAGGGACACCTTCCCCTAGAACAGATTACTCTAAGCCCTTTCCAGGGACACCTTCCCCTAGAACAGGTTGTTCCAAGCCCTGTCCAGGGACACCTTCCACTATCCCAGGCTGCTCCAAGCCCCGTCCAACCTGGCCTTGGACACTTCCAGGGATGGGGAAGCCACAGCTTCTCTGCCCAACCTGTGCCAGGGCCTGCCCACCCTCCCAGGGAAGCATTCCTTCCCAATATCCCATCTCACCCTGCCCTCCGGCAGTGGGAAGCCATTTGCTCAGTCCCTGTCTACTCCTCATCCTCCTTTAGGACAACACATTCCCTGGATTCCAAAACCAGCACAATGTTCTTTGTGTGCTTTCCCAGGATCGGGATCCAGGGTTTTCTCTATGAAGAGCATCACAGAGAGTTATCATTTTAAGCAGTGGTTCGGCACAAATGCTGCTGGAGCCATCCAAGCTTTCTGCCAATTCCCATCCTGTGAAAACTCCTAAAAACTCTTAAACCTCCATAATCCTTAATCCAGTGGACACACACCTTTTCCCAGTGGAGATGCACAGTCTGTGGGAACGGTCTGGGAGTTTGATGAGTACAAATCTGCATCCCACATGTCGCCTTAGGCCTTGTGTCACTTCGTCCCGAAAATCTGGCAGAACACCCGGCGCAGTGAAAACCCTACGGGGAAAAAAAATATCACTCCCCCAGGGAATGGGGATGTGGCGATTGCTCCCAGATTGGCAGGTTGGAGCCGAGGAGCTGCAGGACGTGCTGCAGAGGGCTGATAACTGGCCCCCCCTTCAGGGATGCCACCTTGGGGTATCATGAAAAAACAGCAGCCAAAGTGGTCCTGGTCCCCATTTGCAGTGGGAGCTCAGGCCAGGCATACGCATCCCAAAATTTGGCTCTGCCTGTTCCTCCCTCCCCACAGCCCCCTTCCTTTTCTCTGTGATCAAGGTGTTGTAAGAGATAGGGAGAGGAGCAGTTTGCAGGCACGGCAATGCCTGCACAGAGGTCAGGAGCCGAATGTGGTCCATGAGCAGATAAGTTACCTGTGAAGGGAATGACTTCAGGGATTGGATTGCAGTTGCCCAACTTGGTTACGTCAAGATAACATCGTGGTTTGAGACATCGATCACTTCAAAGGAACCTGCAGAGGGATTTTAATGCCTCGCAAATTGCTTTTCCTTCTATTCAATTTACATTCACGATTGCACAGAGCATATTTAGGAGCTTTCCAAACTGCCACAAACAATGACAAATCTCTCCTGAAACGTTCTCCTGTTGCAGTAAATTTGACCTGACAAAAGAAAGGGAGAAGCTTCAGCCTCCTTCAGTTCCATAAGGGTCTCTTAACCCCGTGGTGAGCTGAGCTTTGGGCACAGGGAAAAGCTTTGCTGTGATGCTGCAGCATCCAAGGGCTGGGTCGGGATGGAAAAGTCACTAATCCTGAAATCACATCCCTGTGGAAAGCCTTGCTGATAGAGCTTGGAGCCTCTCAAAGGGCTGCTGGTGTAGATTAAATAGTGTAGGTTCCTGGCAGGGGGATATAGAGCTGCCCTTGCCACTGGAGACAGGGTGAGGGAAGACAGGGATCATTCTGCAACAGGAAAAGCCCTTCTTGCTTTAGCTGAGGTGGTGAGGTTGAGCTCTGGGCCCAGTGCCCATGGCAAGGACTGATTGCCATCCTGCCTGGCACAAAAATGACTGGATTGGGAAGGGAAGAAGCAGCTGGGAAAGTAGGAATATGCAGCAGGACTGGGATTCATAGAAGATGGGCCCTTCTAATGCAACAGTGAGTTTTTAGGCAGGTTTTTCCAGGGATTCTGGCTGTGGCAAGGGGCATGGGAGGTGCTTCTGGATTGGAACGTGTTTCTCTCTGTAAGGCAGGATTGAGAGCTTCACCAGCCCTGTCGTGGCCTCTCTGGTCCTGCCCAGCCCCCCATCCCATGGGATTTGTGCTAATTGAAATGCAATCAATATGACAGTGATTGGTTTAATGCTGAGAGAATCCCTTTCTCCCATCAGAGGGACACACTGATATCTGGGGAAATACGAGTCTACAGCCTCACCTGGAGGTCTCAGCCCTACTGTTTTGGGATTCCCAAGCTGCCCCAGCGTGGCTGGGTCTGGCTCTCATGGTTTGGGAGACGCAACACACCTTCTACACTTGGGCTTTATGTTCCCAGTGGCCTCTTTGCTCCCATACCCATGGGTTTGGCATAGGCGCCTTTCCTGTGGCTCCTCATGGAGACAGGGCTGGAAAAGGAGTGCAAACACCAGGAGAAGGGAAGGATGTTTTTCCAAGCAGTGTCCAAGATCCACTTCTCTCCAGCACAGCTTTTTCCTGGGCTTGCCAGCCACCAAGCCCTGGTCAGGCCAAGAATCCTCTCACCTGTGTTATTATTTCATTAAAGATGTTAATTCTGGCCCTGCCTCTGTATATTCATGAGCCTGTGGTGTCCTCCTGCTGCCGTGGCCAGCCAGGATGAGCTGTCATCAGGGCCCACAGCAGGAGCACATCCCAAAAACAGGAGGATGCTGCGCTCAGCTCAGCCTCACTCCCCTCCAGCTCAAACCTGCTGGTTCCGGGAGGCTTTAAAAGCCACCGCAGAGATGCAGTGGGTTTGCTTTGAAAGCTCCCAGTGGGTTTCTCCAGCAGCATTTGTTGCCGCAAAGAACTTCAGCAGACCCACGTGGCTCCTGCTTGCTCGGATGCACCTGGGTGAGCCCCCAAAGCACCCCTAAGCTCTGCAATCAGTTTCCCAAGTGGAAATCTGAAATTGCAGAGGCCAGCTGAGCTCCTTGGCGTGGCCAGGGCATCGTAGTGAAGTATTTTGGTGTGTTCCTGTCCATCTGGTACCTGGCAGAGCATCTCCTGTTCTGATAGAGACAGAGATTTCAGCTGGGAGATGTCAGCCTTGGATGGATTAAGGAGTTTTGGCATCATTCCTGGCACCTTTTTATCTCTTTCCTCCATGAAGCTCTGATCCCAGGGATGACCGTGCTTGAGGGGAAAGCAGCAATCCAACATGGCAAGGAGTAAAGCTCCTACAACAGAGCAAAACCTATTCCCGAGGCCCTGAGTGTGGACGAGCTTCCCAAGTCCTTTCATTCAGCTGGTGCTTCTGTTCGGGGATGGCACGTTTGGCTCTTTCCCTGATGTTCCTGTGCTTCGGGGGTCTGAGATAAAACCTTTCAGTATTCCTCATCTGTCCCAGGACTCTGGGAAGACTCTGAGGAGCTGTGGTGGTGTTTGTGCTTTCCAGCTGGAGGGGGATGCAGTGGGGCAGACTCCCTGCATGGGATCTGGCACTGCCACGTGATCCATGTCCCAGCTCTCTCCCCCTCATCCCGTCCTTTTTGGAGCCATGCAATAAAAAAGCACAAAGCTGCTCTGTCCCACAGGCCCTCTTGCCCTTAGATGGCTCCAGAAGGCTGCCAGCCCCATTATGGGTCTTGATTTAATCCTGGCTTTTGTGTTTCAGCCTGAAAACCCTCCGGGCCATCGGGGCACGGCACATTAGGGATCTGGAGACACGTGTTCAAGCTTGTTCTGGGCTCCTGCTGAAATACTCCCATGGCTGTCACAACCATGGGCATGTGCTGGGATGCTCAGGCAGCAGGAGAGGACTTCCACCTGCTCTAGTGGAAGGTGTCCCTGCCCGTGGCAGGACTAGATAACCTTTAAAAGGTACCTCCCAAGTTCAGCTGTTCTGAGATTCTATTCTATGATCTTGCCCAGATGTTTGGGACACCCAGAGAAAGCATTTTCTCCCATGTGCTGCAGTTGGTCTGGGAGGTAAATTTGAGGCTCCAAAGAGTGAAGGAAGATGATCCATGGTCATGGCAGGGCTGGGCCCCTTTCCTGTCCAGGCACCTTGTTTCCTTCAGCACATCTTTAAACTGCTCCAGATGCTTTCAGCTTTTCGGGGCTCAACCCTTTTCCCTTGGACAGCCCTAAAAAGGCACAGAGGCATTCTGATTTTCCAGTCTTTGCTGGCCTATTTACTGCTTTTTCCATTCAAGTCCAAGTTGGCACTGTGGAAAATATCCCAATTACATTGCCTTCCCATGCCTTGGCCCTTCAGAGCCAGCCCTCTCATCGAACACACCATGGCTGATCATTAATCTTCCAAGGCTCTTGAACACTGCTGGTAAATCTGCCTGGCTGAAGCTGCGGAGTCTTCTCTGCAAAGGGCTTGAGAGGGTCCCTGAGGTGTCACCCAGCTGGTGGTGGCCGTGGCACAGTGTCACTGCGCTGGGTGACAGGGAGAGCAAGCGCTGGGCTCTCCCCACCTTTGTCCTCTCCTCCTGGCTGGAGCTTGCCAGTTCGCGTTGCACAGGAAGGAATGGGAAAGTCATAAATCAATCTCGAGTGTTTCTCTTCTCTTTAGGGGAAAAATAATAACCCCAAACAAAACAAGGTCGGGAGAAAGGAATTCCTAATGACAAACTTACTTCAGCTGAGACACCAGGGGCTTCAGCAATATGAGATTAAACCTGCTGTGCTGAGACTCTATTACTCCATATATTACTGTGTGCTGCTGGACTGATGGTTCTCACAGGCGGAAATATAACCCTTGGAAATGTCAAGGCACATAATAAAGAGACCTAGCAGGGGAGGCTGGATGGCTCCAGGGATTGATAAAGCCTTCCCAGCACCGGCTCTGCTGTGAGGAGGGGGTGGGTGCCCGCTGGAGCTCACACGCTTTGCTGGTCCCTTTGTTAGATGGCTCCAAGGGAGAGGTGGCATGGGAGAAATTCTCCTGGAACAACTCTGTCTGGCTGAGTTTGCTTTGGAAATAAAGCAGGGCTCTCCAAGTGAAAGCTTGGATGAATAGTCAGCTCCTCCTGCAGCCCTCAGCTCTAACTGTTTGTCCCTGGGGTGGCTGTCACGCTTATACCTCTTCATTAGCTCTTAATGCTTCCCGTGTACTCTTGGCATTGCAAATCCCTGGGGATGGATTGTTTCTCTGGGAGCCTGACTGGGTCTCCTGGGTTTCCATGAGACCACACTGTAAATCTCTTGGGAAGGGGCTTCCCAATGGCTCATGGAAAGAGCCATCCCAAGGGGAAGGCAGCACACGGGATCATCGCCAAGGACCTCTTCACAGATCCACGAGGGTTAGGAAAAGCATTTCCTCCTTGGCGTGTGGGTCTGTAATTCCTGTTTTTGGGAACGGGCACGAGCATGAGCTGCTGGGTGAGGCAGTGCTGGTGGGGCTGTGGTGCTGTGCCCAGAATCACAGCTCTGTGCAGCTCCCTGCTCTCCCCAAAAATGCTGGTCAGCGGCTGTAAACTGTGAACCTTCCCATCTCTCCGTGGCAGCTCTGGGCTCGTTAAGGCGAGAAGAGGGAAATAAATCTCCTGGAACTCATGAACTATTTACAGCAGTGCTGAGCAAGCAGTCCACGATTATTTATTTATTCTCCCCAGCTGGGCTGTGCTGGTGAACCTGGAGAGTGGGGAATGCTGCCAGGGCTGCCAGGTCCAACCCCACGCTGTCTCCTCTGCGTGAGGCTTCCCACGGCCAGGCAAATCCCCGGAGATCCCAAAAGGCAGCACACACGCCCTGGGAGCATCTCTGTGCTGGTTTGACTTTGGAAGGAGTAAAACCCAGCCCGTCCTTGTGCTGAGGTATTTTCAGCCCTGCTCTGGCTGCTCATCCTTGTGCCCAAGGCCACAAAAAGAAGGAAAGTCATACTTCAGGTGTGGAGATGATTTTGTACGACAAGGAGGTGTGCTGGAGGAGCCTGTGAGATGTGTCTGCAGGTGGTTTGGGGTGTGAGGAGGGTGTTGGTGTGAGAGCTCAGAATCACAGACTGGTTTGGGTTGGAAAGGACCTTAAAACTCATCCCAGTGCACCCCCCGCCATCGACAGGGACAGCTAGACCAGGTTACTCCAAGCCCTGTCCAACACTTCCAGGAACAGGGCTTAATTTTATGAAACAGCCATTTTTCCCTGCAGCATTCCCAGAAAATCAAGAGATATTTATGAGTGGTCATGCTATTAATTACACAATCCCTGTGTTTTGTGACAACAGGTCTTTTAAACAGCCAGGAGGTGACACAGGGTTTGTTGGGTCATCTCCACAGCACCCAGCCTTGCACAGGTATGTGTATGGGAGGCATTGCCCCATTGTCCTTCCCACCCTGTCCCTGTGCATCTTCCACCCCAGAATTGGGATTGATGGACAGGATGCTGCGAGGAAGAAGGAATGCCCCTTTCCTGGCAGTGCTGGCACCTCCTTACTGGCACTTGTGCTGCTTCAAAGGCATTTTCTCATCGCGGGGCTTACAGGCCAAGGACACTTCTCGCCTGCAGCTTTATATCTGTCAGTTTGATCAGCAAATGGGAGAGAGGGCCATAAAACTGCAGAGGCTGAGTCCTAGTCCCTTTAATCCCGCCAGGAGGGCCGACGTTATTCCTCCGCCGGGAGCGCTAATAGGATTCTAATACGCTGGCAAATGGGATTTTTTACAACTGCCATTCTGCAGTTACGGAGCCGGTGTGTCACCAGGACAGCCCTATAAATTCTCCTGCAGGTGGAGGGGGCTGGTGGCTCGGGATGGGGAGCGTTGCCCTCGCTGATGATGCTCGAGGTGGGGATCTGCTGGATCTCCCCAGTGCTGCTTTTGGGGCATCACTGTGGTTTGCTTGGGTGGAATTGCTGGGCTCTCAGTGCTGGAGGTTGGGCTGATGGGGTGGTTTGGCTGTTTCTGTGGGCTTCTGGGGTTGGTGTCTGGCATTTTGGGCTTGCACTCCTTACTCCTTCTGTGCCCTCCCTGCCCACGTGTGTGCCAGGATGGAGCTTTTCTGTGACTGCTCTCAGTTGGGTGCCCAGTGTTGCTTTAAAGGCATCGCTAAGCCCCAGTAAACTTGGGAAGGCTCCAGCAGGAGTTGTTCTACCCCCTGGATGTGTCTTCTCTGCGACCAGCTGGGGTGGCTGGAAGATGCCAGCATGAAGGTCACATCCCAGCTGCCTTTCCCACCCAGCTCCAGTGATGAGGCCCAGGACAGTGGAACCACCGAGTTTGTGGCGTGGCAGGACAGCGGTTTCTTGGCAGTGCCCACCGCAGAGTTTCTTTGCATGGAACACCTGGAAGAGCAGGGAAGCTCAGGATGTATCATATCCTTGGGACCCAATTCCTTGCCTTGTGTTCATGGCCATGGAAATGCTGGAATTATAGGTATGGTTTTGGTCTAAATCCCTTGGGTAGCACAGGGGCAGCAGAGTGGGCACATCCCATGGGTGCAAACACATCCCAATCCCTTTGAGCATCACTCCAACACCCCCAGGACACCCCAGCAACTGCACTTCATCCCCTCCTCAGCGGGCAGTGCCCCACCGGAGTGCCAGAGCCATAAATACTCTATCGCTGTATCCAATCTCAGCTCAGGATTGATTTTCCTCCAGCCCTGATGGCAGAAAGGCAGGGAGACGGGATTGTTTTCCCAGGCAATCACAGGTTGATGGCTCCTTGCAGCTGCTTCCACACTTTCTGCCATCAGTTAAATAAGCAGCTCTCCACTCTCTGCTCCCAGTAGCACCTATTTCCCTGGGACACTCTCTGGGTTTTCGTGGTGCTTCGCTGCAAATTGGTACAGGAGACTGGCCCGACCCTTCTTGTTTTACAGCAGTGTCGGCATGTTGCCTTTATCTTATCTATTATCACCTCTGCCCAGAGCTAACAAGATCTCATCTGCCTCTCTCACAAATCCTATTTGTCATCACATTCCTACAGCTGCCCAAAAGTCCCACCCTGACATCAGGAATCCTGGTGCCAAGTGCTGCACAGGTTGATTGTGAGAGACAGCCCTGCCCCATTGGTAATAGAGCAGCTCTCCTTATTCCCATTTTACAGGCAGCTGAGCCGAGGGGAAACGTGTGGTCCAAGTTAATAAAAATTCCTGGAATAATCCCCCTGTGATTTTTCCCAAGGTTATAAAGGAAGACTGAGGTTTGAAGAGGGATGTGGAGAGCACTAAACAGAATTTTGGCTGCCTGTAAACAGCTCGCTCCAGGGTTTTAAATCATCAGAATGCAACCAAAGCAGCAGAGTTTCCTCCCCAATTAAAAAATAAAGCAAACTTGAAAAGTTCTGCAAGTAAATGGGCACCGGAGGATGAGCTGGGCTTGTGCAATAAATGGGTGAAGGCAGGAAAATGTCACATTTTATTGAGGGAGAGTTTGTGACAGGAGAAAATATCTTCTCTTGGACTAAGTGATGTGTTTGGGGAAAATAAAATAGCGGAAAAGTGGCTTTTGCACAGAGCTGTGGCTGCAAAAGGAGGTGGAGAGGGAGGGGGTGAAGGAGGTGGGTGTCCCTGGTGGGGACATCACAGGGACCTCTGCAGCCAGGACATGGGAACACCATGGAAAAGGGCTCCAGAGCTGCCAGTGGTTACAACAAAACTGGCACCATCTGCTGCACCTCAGGATTTGCTTCCCATGCTGTTCCGTCCTGCCTGCACACATCTGGGCAAGGAGGGCTGGTGGAGACACCACTGTTTTACTCAGGATGATCCAAATTCTCCCCAGTTCTGGAATTCCCGAGTTGTTCTCTGCTCACACTGGTGGCAGCTCTCCATGTTCCCAAAGTGCTGGAGCGGGGCTGGAATCGATGCGATGTCTCACGGGCTTCAGTGGGAATGAGTGGGGTGTCCTCTCCTGAACTAAGGGGCTCTCCAAATCACAGAATTCTGGAATCAGTAAGATTGGAAAAGATCTCCAAGATCATCGAGTCCAACCTTTGACCGATCACCAGGAAATAAAGGATTTGGGCTTTGGAGAGAAAAAACACATCTCCAGGATGGGTCCTGGAAGGGGTTTTCCACCTCCTGAAGCATCTGGCACTGGGCACTGCTGGCAACACATCCCAAACTGATGGGATTTCAGCAGAAACATCCCTTTCTGCAGGTGGGAAACAAATACTGACAACAAACAGCTCAGCAGTGAGGACAAGCAAGGCAGGAGAAAGGTGAATATTTGGCTTGGAGAGGAGTGTTTGTCCCTACCAAAATGGATGCTCCTGTTTTTCATCCAGGAGGAAAACAAGGTTGCAATGATGATCTTTGGGTTATATTTGTAGAAAGAATTGTATGGAAGAAAGAGAAGCAAGGTGGGGAGGGAGAAGAGAATCAAAGAATGGTTTGGGTTGGAAAAGCCCTCTAAGGTCATCGAGTCCAACCAAGGCCACCACTATCCATATCCCCAGAGGCCACATCTGTACATCTTTTGAATCCTTCCAAGGATAGCAACTCTACCAGGCCAGGGAAGAAATTTTCCCTTATATCCAACTTAAAGCTCCCCTGGCACAATTTGGGACCATTTGCTCTTGACCTTCATGTGCTCCTGTTGAACCTTAT
Source organism: Sclerurus mexicanus (assembly GCA_013396755.1). Lineage (NCBI taxonomy): Eukaryota > Metazoa > Chordata > Aves > Passeriformes > Furnariidae > Sclerurus > Sclerurus mexicanus. The sequence continues at coordinate 109,101 of VWZF01003809.1, forward strand.
CATGATCTACCGTGTAATAATTTCATATTAAATATTTTTAACTGATTTTTTTTTTACAAGAGTTGAACTTGGAAGAGTCTGAAGCATCCTGTAGCAAGGATATGACGGATATGGAAGCCATGCATGGCCAAGCCTTGTTAGGAGCTGCAAACTCTCTACTTGACGGCAAATGGAAAATAAGACAAATAGATCAATTTTCATTGCAGCCAAAGCTGAGCAGCCGTGGGCTTCAAATTTCCTCTGGGGTCTAATGTTGTTTAACTTATTTCTTAATGGTCTGAAACAAGGGGTGACCAGGGCTGTGGCCTTTGACTGCAAGAGAAATATAAAGTTACCCTAATAATGGAGCGTTGGGAGTTATGAAAAGGCTCTGGATAAATTAGATTGTGGCCTTGTGTGTCCTCCTGGAGGGATAACTACCATTATTAACTAAGGGGAAGGAAAACCAGGGCAAATCGCTGCCTATGAAGATTTATTCCAAGGAGAGAAACACTGGGACGGGTGATGGCGTGGGGAATTTCATTGCGTCCTTGGGATGCGCTGCTGGTGAGTTTGTGAGGAGATGAAAAGGCTGAGGAGGTGGTGGGTCCTGGGTGTGATTTTATGGTAAGGAAAAGCCAAATAGGGCCGATGTCCTCAGTCACTCCAGGTGGAAGTGACCCCATGCAAACTGGAGTTATGGATTTCTTGTGCTGCTGGACATACAGAGAGAGGGGGATTTAGGGTAGGAATCACTAATACAAAGATATTTCTGGAGACTCTTCACCATTTCCAAGAAAATAATCAAAATAACCGTTTTTGCAATGTAGCATTTTAGAATGAGCCCCAAAATGACTTGAAGTACTTCATAAAAATCAAAGTTTTGACTTCTTTTCTCCTTACGCTGTTTTATGAAGGCTCAGCCAGACCCAATGGGACATTTCTTGGTGCCCAAGGCTTGTCCAGACCTCGTGCTCCCATGGTTTAGGTCCCATCTATTGTCCTCAGGGCTGCCTTGGCCCTTGGGGGAGCCAAGAGCATCAGCCAACCTTCCAAACCCTCTTTAAATTCTGCTTGCTCCGTGGGTTCACTCCGTGGGAAGGAGCTGTGGGGAAAGTTGATTTATGTTCCTCCCAGCAAGAATTTGGGATGGAGTCCTCCTTGATCCAGGTGATTTGTTACATTCCACCTGTCGTTGAAACTTCTGAACAAGCTTCAGTGAACAGTGTAGAAAAGATATATTAATTTAAATATATAATATACGTATTTCATATATAAACCCCAGCCCACTGATGTTTTCTTTCCCTGTCTACACCTTGTTGAATATTCCCCTTCCTCATCGGGAAGTGGGAATAAAGTTCACATTGTCAGGAACATAATCGAGCGAATGGCCTTTGCACTTATCAAGTGCCTCTGCTCTGCTTGGGCATTTAATCACCCGAAAAAGCCATTTATTGCCTCGTATACTCCTCCTCTATGAACATTAGCCCTTAAATACCTGGCATAATTAAAGGTGAAGCCGGCGCCGCGCTCCGTCTCCTGCCCGGGGAAGGGTAACAGATGAGGTGGGAGTTCTGGTGGAGTTCAAGGTTAGAGCCGTAAAGCCCATTTTCTGCATGTGTCAGGGACATTATTTTAGGAATGTCTAATTCTGCTGGCGAAAATTGAGGCTGGCTCAAATAATAATTCACGCTTAATGAACTTAGAGTTACAGCCACGGCGCTGCGATTCCCTGCGTGCCTGGCGCGGTCGATTGGCCTTGTCAGATGTTTAAAGGATGGTGAAGAAATGATGGAGAGGATTTGATGGAATTAGACGGAATTCCCCCCCCCAAAAAACCTGTTTCTTTGTGTTTGGATCCGTGTCTGGGAAGAAAGAGAGAAATTTGCCGCAGCTTTGGCTCTAATCCAGTCGGCTCCTTGATGGGGACTTCTCAGGGCTTTAACCTTGTGTGTTCTTGCAGCTCAGCTCTTCAAAGGGCTCGTGCCCTTCTTTTACGCGAAGGAAAATAAAGTCTTGGTGAAGGGTTAATACCCAGCACTGTGTGGAGGGAGAACATCTGAGCACCTCACGTTCCTGGACGCTTCCTCCGCTGTCCGAAAAAGGCTCCTCATTAACACCCTTAGGCTGGTGACACCCCTTTGATAGGGAATTAATGGGCTGTGGGATGGAGGACGTCGCTCTGGTGCCGCTGCTGGGTTTATGCACTGGCAAGTTGCGTTGCAGGGAGATGGTCACCTGCCAGGTGGGGGTTGGTCTCTTCTCCTTGCAGGACAAGAGGAAACGGCCTTGAGTTTTACCAGGGGAGGTTTAGGTTGGATATTAGGGAAAATTTCTGCATGGAAAGGGTTGTCCAGCCCTGGCACAGCTGGCCAGGGCAGTGGTGGAGTCACCACCCCTGGAGGGATTGAAAGGCCATGTATGTGTGGCACTTGGGGACATGGTTTGGTGGTGGTCATGGAAGTGCTGTGAGAAGGATCGGACTCTGTGATCTTAGAGGGCTTTTTCAACCTAAATGATTCCATGATTCTGTGACTTTCAACTGTTATGTCATGGGAGGCCAAGCTGGGATGAAGGAGGGGTTCAGGTGGGGCTGGGGAGAGTGGGAATCACTAAGACCCCCCAAATCAGCCCCATTGTCCACCCTCTTCTCCCCAAGCACGCCTCGAGCACAGCATTGCTGAGCCCTGTGTCGCTTCCTAGAAAGACAAGGATTTTCCTGGCTGTTGGAAACACGAGGCATCTGTATAAACAATCGTATTAAGCTGCTGTTGTAGTAATTGTGTTTGTACAGTGAAGCAAAAAGGCTCAGTTTACCCCTCCGCTGTCTGGAAATGACTCCTCTAGGTTATGTGTGAAGTATTTTTTCAGTGTACTGATTTCATTCAGGGGAAGGAAAAAAGCAAAGATACCATTACAATGACATATTCTTCCCCAATGGTAACTTTATCCTCGCTTCTGGCTCAGTGCGGAATCATAATTCATTTTGTCACAAGGATAGCAAATAAATAATAAGAATAAATTGAGCAGATTATCTCATCTTTAAGCCATGCCCAGCATTCATCAAATCCATGCCAAGAAGTGAGGCTTATCTGCAGCCAAATTGATCCTACCAGAACACCTACCTTAAGCTCCATTAGGGCACCTCAAAGGCGCTCGCCCATATCCCGGTCCTTGGGTGCTTAAAATGACGAGTCATTAAAGTGACACATTCCCAAAGGTCTTTTTTTTAAATTTTTTTTGGCTATAAAAGGGCTTGTGAAAACCTTAGATGCTGCTATTTTTCCCCCATTGATTTTTCCTGAAAGGACCAAAGCATACAAAGGCTAAATCCGACTCGGCAGAAGTTTTGCTGCTCACGCTGCAGATGCAAAAACATCCATTTCTTCTCTCGCTTCAATGAAGTTTTAATAACAGCTGCTGCAGGGACTTTGCACAGGACTAAGGTCTCATTATTTTTAAAGGAGATGCTACTGTACGTTTACTAGTAGGACTGCAAAGTGTTATAAATAATTAACGTGGAACTACACTGACTAAACCCACTGCAGTCCTCCTAATTGGTAAACAGCCATGTATTTCACTCGGAGTACATGAGAGGTATTACCACTTTCAGGGGGATGATTCACTTGTATAAATTCAAGCTTATGAATAATGGCTTAAAGGGCTGAGGTTTGCTTTTATTTATCTCGCGGTGCTCAAAAAACGGTGGGTGCATCATCACACGAAGACGGGTGAGGTTTGTCGGCCCGGAAAACCTTGATTCTCAACTAAAACTAGGACTGAAGGAGCCAACTCTGGTAGCAGATAACAATTATTTCACTGGGTGCTAAATTGAAACAATACTCCCTGAACCAAGCTGTCCTGAATGCAGAATAAGGGGGTCAGTTTGCAGTCGTGCTCTCGAGGTGTGTGTGAGGAAGGTCGTGCCAACTGCACAAGACTCGTCTCCTTGTTTGGTTTTACGGGAATTAAACCTGATATATTTAAGCTGGAAAACACCCGAGGATGAATGGCTCCAATTCGGCTCAGCTTGGTTTGGGATTTATTTAAGGTAAGGCTGGGACAGGCCCTTTTTAAACAGAAGTAGCTTGTGCTCACAGGAGTGTTTCCCCCTCTTTAGGTGTGTTGGACACCTCAGGCTCTTGCTCTGCTCCAAGCCCTCTGTTATTCCCTAAGTGTGGATTCCAGGAGCGATTTTCCACCACAAGGTTCTGTTATCCCCAGCAAAGGGAGTGCAAACTGGGCACGAAACCATTCCCAGGTCAGAGAAGGAGTGTGCTGGTGTGGGTTCCATGCAGGAGAAGGGACAGCCGAGGGTGAAAGCCACCGTGGCAGCAGTGCCAAAGTGGGAAGCATTTGGCAGCTGGACTTGCAGAGTCCTCAGCTTTGCAGCAGGTAAGGCAAGAAGTGATGCTGTGCCTCAAAAAGGCGAAGCGCCAGCGTGGTGGCACACAACATTTCAAGACTATATATAAATATCTGACCTATTTCTTATGGATAGCACAATAAGGACTCGATCAAAGCCCCATTGAATTCTGCAGGAGTCTTTCCATTGACTTCAATGGCTTTTGGATTGGCCCCTATAAATGGCTCTCGAGGAGAAGATAGTGGTGCATTTGCCTGACTATTTTTATAATGTGTTTGATCACTCACTCGGTGATTTTTCAAACTTCAGCCACTCGCAATGGGGAGCCAGAGCAAATTACAATGTTCCATGGCCAAAGAAATGTCGCTTGAAATTGCACGGAGACGCATAAAACAGATAAATGTGTTGGCATCCCATGGCCACCGAGATGAAAGGGGAGCATTAACACTCATTAAAAGGGACACTCAGTGCCACGCTTCCAGCGACCCTGTCACGGGAACACGAGGGCTTTGTCATGTTACTTTTCAGTTCTCCCAGCTTTTGGACTAACGTGGCACTTGCAGGATCAGTGGGCCAGCTCGTCCCCTGTCCTCTTTCTGAAAAATGGGAGCCTGGGGAAGGTCCAAGAAGCTTCTCATGGTGAGAATCAGAGAATTACTGAGGTTGGAAAAGACCTGTGAGATCACTGAGTCCAACCATTAAACCAGCGCTGCCAACACATCCCACTTGGAGAAGTTTCTTTCTGACTTTGAAAGCACAAGGGCTCCTTTTATTTCACCGTGGAGCTTTACAGGTTCTCATTGCTCATATAAGTCCCCCAGCATTTTGAGTTCTTCTATTTAATGATCCTCAGTGTCGAAGGTTAATTGTGCCTTGTGGAAAGAGGGGTCTCATCTCGGATCTTTGCATGATGTTGCCTGGTGAATTTCATGGAGAGGCTCCTCTGTTTCTCCTCTTTGAGGACTTGAGAAGTCCTGGGCAGCAAATTTGTGGTGGAAGGCCTTTCCAACACCAGTGACAGTGAAATCCAAATATCTGGTAAGGTCTTTTCCATTGGAGCTTTTGCAGAGCATCAACAATGGTATCATTTCCATAGGCTGGAATATCACAGAATACCAGGAACCTTAAAGGTCATCTTGTTCCACCCTGTGCCATGGGCCAGGACACCTTCCACTAGCCCAGGTTGTTCCAAGCATCATCCAACCTGGCCCTGGACATTTCCAGGGATGGGGCAGCCTCTGCCCAACCTGCGCCAGGGACTGCCCACCCTCACAGCCAAGAATTCCATCCCAATATCCCACCTAACCCTGCCCTCTGGCAGTGGGAAGCCATTCCCCCTTGTCCTGTCCCTCCATCCTTCGTCCCAAGTCCCTCTCCAGCTCTTCTGGAGCCCCTTTAGGCACTGGAAGGCTCTTCCAGTCTTGTCTTTTTGTCTTATTTTATGTAATAAACCCCACTGAAATCAAAATGAAAGCATTCAGTGATTTCGAAAGATTGGTCCTGGGAATATTCTGCATTATGAAGGAAATCCACAGTTTCAGAGTTTTGCCCCAGGTTTTACCCCAGATTTCAAAGTCTGAGAATATCACATGGAAGAGAATTTACATATTTTGACTGCTTTCCCCCCCCAGGGAATAAAGTGGTCTGCTTTTACTGCTGTTGTATCCCTCTCATTGAGGCAGGAGCGCTCAATCTCTGTCACACCTACAAATTTCCAACTGGAGGCACAGAGCATTTGAGGAATATTATGTTCATAGATGGCTTTATGTGATAATAGTGGAGTTGTGTTTGCTGGTTTTAAAGCCTTGGCTTTGGAAGCAGTGAGAGGATTAGGGATAGAAAGCTGGCTTGAGGATTACTCACCCCACCTCAGCCAAATTCCTGGGTTTTATGAGGATGCCTTGCCCTGTCCTTGGTTTTTTGGGATGGATACAGCACTTGCTGGCAGTCCCAGCCTTTGTTTTCGAGGAAGAAGTGATACATTTTTCTTGGATAAGGGGATCTGAGGCTCCACCACAACCTATAGCAGGAGTTCACCTTCTCAATGTCATCGCCCATCCCAGGGCTTGTCATTTAATTCTTTGCTTCCCGCTCTGATCCCAACAATCCCCCTTGAATATGCAGCGGGAATGAGGCCGGCGCAGCCGTGTCCCCTCTGCCTGCCGTGGGGAGGACGCTCCTGGAATTCATTTCATTCCTCCTCCATGCCCTTCCTCTCTAATTGCTCCCCAGCAGACCGGCACTGTTGGAAGGATTCCTGCTGTCCACGCTCGGGGATTCGGCTCAGGGGCTGGTTTGGGGAAGCTGGTGGGTGGGAAGGGAAGATCTGAGGTTGTCCTCTCTGCTCTCACTTAACTCGCTGCCCTCCAAGGAGACCTCCTGGCTATTTTTCCTGGGTCACGGTGTCCTTCTCTGCTATTTACTGAGCTTTAAACCCTCGATTTTCTCGGCAAATCCAGCCTTTGTGGCGCTTAAGAAAACAGGGAAAACTTCTCCACAAGAACTACGGGATTTGTGTCTGTATTTGTTGTCTAAAAATGACACTGATGGGCCCAAACGCCTGACCCAGGGAATATGTCTGGAGTCCCCCATTTTTAGAGTGATTTAGGTAAAGGCATTCAAATGATATTTCTTTGGGGAGATCAGGCTGAATTTGACCATGAGGAATTTCAGTGACCGTGCTTATGTATTTCATGGAGAGAGTTTCCCATTGAATTCCATCCTGGGATTTTATAAGGATTCCTGTTTGCTCTGTCCTGGCTATTTTGAGATGGATACAGCATGGCCTGGTGGTCCCAGCCTTTGGTTTCAAGGAAGAGATGGTCACTTTTTGTTGGAATAAGGGGATCTGAGGATACTCCACAACCTATGGCAGGAGTCCACCTTCTCAATATGGATAGTGATATTCCCAATATCCCATTCCAGGATTCAGTATTGATGTGTTTTGTCACTCGATACTGGCACAGACTGACCAAACACTTAGGTTTCTAAAAAAATAAGTATATAATAATATTAATAATACTGACTTAAGTCATGTTGATGGATGGACAGCAGCCTGTCAAAGCTCTTGTCCACACACCTGAGAGGGGAATTAAACTGGTTCATTCCCTTTTGAAAGCAGATGAGAGAATTATGTCCTGTGCTTGACTTTGAAGTCCCTCTGAAGTGCAGGATCCCATATTTTTACACCATGGATTTGTCCATTGGTGCTGTCCCAGAGGGCCATAAGATGCTGCTGTTCCTGGTCCTTGTGTACCCTCAGGAAAGGTCCCCTGGTCTGATCCAGATCCTCCTCCTTTAGCCACAGCAGGGCTTTCCTGATTGAAACACACTACTTTTTGCCCGAAGGCAAACTGAAAATTAAGTGAACTGATCTGTTTAAACCTTTATAAATACATGTTTAATATCTGCTTAATGTGAGGTGGAATTTATGAGCTGCTAAGTGATGCTGGATCATTTTTATAAGAATAGAGAAGTCTAGTGGGAAAACTTCCTCCTGGGACATAATCTCATATTATTATTTTTTTAAGAGAGAGAGAGAGAGAGATTTAATATGTTATAGTTGACGTTTCCAGTGACATCGGAATATTTCCTTTGCAGGAGCTCTCACAAGTGCTTTATAAATCTTTAAGGGCTTAACTTAATGAAATCCTTCTGCCGGTGGAGAGGATTCCGCCCCCTCTGCCCGTGGGGAAACTGAGGCATGGATGGCACAGGGACGTGCAGAGCCAGGAGTGGGATCTGGGAGCCCCAGGTGCTTCAGGGTAGTCCAGACACTTCATGGCACTTTCCCCTCCTCGCATTTGGGGATTTTCTTGCCTTTCCTGAGGTTTTTCAGGCACTGGTGGGAGCAGGGGCTGCACTGCCTGTCCTGCTGGGAGCCACCGCTGGGCAGCTCCTGGGCCCTGAGCTCTGCCCCCTCTTCCTTCCCAGCAGTCTTTGCTTTTCATTTTTTTCCTGGCTTTCCCCTCTTCTTTTCCCTTTTTCCATTTTTTTTTTACTTTCCCCATTTTTCTTTTCCATTTTTCCTTTTTTCGTTTTCTTCCTTTTTATTTTTTCCTTCTTTATTTTTTTGTCCTTTTCCCCTCTTCTTTTTCCTCTTCCCCTTTTTCCTTTTTTCTTTTCTTTCTTTTCTCTTTTCTTTTTTCCTTTCCCCTTTTCCCTTGCTTCTTTTTTTTTTATTCCTTTCCCCCATCCTTTTTTTTTTTTTAGTGCACATTTAAACAGAACCATGCATCCCTCCACTCCCATCTCCCACTCCCTTTGCTGGGGACCAAGGGACGTTCTCCTGACCTTCCCACCCTACCACTGCCTGGAATCCATTATTGCTCCATCCCTGGGCACGGAATTCCTGCTTTGGGAGACAAAAAGGTTTTGGGAGCACAGACCAGCCCAGGGAATGTCTCAGTCCTTGTCCGTGACGTGCAGAATTCCCACTCTGTGCCTTCAGAGGTGGCACTGCCTGCAGGAATGAAGAGCTTCTGCTTCCTGCAGCTGGAGCTGGAATGAGATTTTTTTTTTCCCTCTTCGATGCGAAAAACATCAGTGAAATCCCTCTGAGGCTGTTGCAGTTTGCTTCTAACGTTTGGAGTATTTCCGAAAAAAATCCCCTTCCATTTGTGATATGAAACTTTAATATTTTCTGCTGGTTTGGTTTTTTTTTCTCCTCTAAACCTACATTTGAGCAGGATGCTGATTGCTGTGTTCTCCTCAGTGGGGGTGGTGGATGGACAGGGGAGATGCCACAGTTTCACCTCATCACAACTACCTGGGTGCTGAGCTGTTTTCCACCTGCATTCCCATTTTCCTCCAGATGCCAGGAAAGCCTTGAGGGTTGGGAGCTGGGCCATGCGGGGAGGGAGATCCCGGTGCAGGCGTTGCGTTCCCGCTGTGTGGATGCTGCTCCAAGCACTGCTGACAAAGCCTGTGCCGTGCCAGCCGTGTCCCTGTCCCTGTCCCCACCCGTGTTTAGCATTCCAGCCCTGTCCTGGGTTCACATGTGGTCACTGGCCTGCATCCCACCTCGCATCCCAGCCTCCTCCTGCCTAGAGCTAATTAGGCTGAGCAGAGCCTCATTAGGATCCCATCCAGACCGGGGGTTTGACCCTTTCCCTGTGGCTCTTGGATGGGAAGTCAGGATGTGGCTCACAGGGATTGAGTTTTGCACTCGTGAGGACTCTGTGCCTCCTTCCCTCTTTTTTGGGGATCTCAGGATCCCACAGGATGGTCCTGGATGATGCTGAGATCAGCCCCATGGAGGAGCAGGGCTGTATCAGACTATCAGCAAACTGTTTGTCAGGTTTCTTATGAATAATTATTAAAAAAGAAAAAAAAAGAAAAAAGGAGAGAGGCAGAGAGAGCTGAGGAAATAATCTTTTTACATTTTAATCTGAGCAGTTTTCAAGCAGTTTGATAAGGCGGGTTGTAGAAATGTCAGCTTCCCCTTATCTCTAATTGACTTAAAGTAGGAGCCAGCTTTAATCCTGGAATGCAGAGGAGCTTCTGATGGGAAGATGAGGGCAATTGATTTCTGCCTTTTTAATTAACAGTCTGGCTGCTGTTAAAAACAATAGGAAGGAGGGATAGGAAAGGGGAGAGCACGTGGTGGCATTTGGAGCTGGTGGGGTGGGGATGGAGTGGGCTCGAGGTGCTGCCCGGCTACCAGAGAGTTGGGCTGGTCCCAGTTTAAGAATCAGAGAGCCACAGAATGTGCTGAGTTGGGAGGGACCTACAAGGATCAGCAAGTCCAACAGCAGTTATCCCCAAGAGTCACCCCCTGTGCCCCAGAGCATCATCCAACCCTCCTGGAGCTCTGGCAGCCTTGGGGCCGTGCCCACTGCCCTGGGGAGCCTGGGCAGTGCCCACCACCCTCTGGGGGCAGAACCTTGTCCTGAGATCCACCCTGACCCTGCCCTGCCACAGCTCCAGCCCTTCCCTGGGTGCTGTCCCTGGTCCCCTCGGAGAAGAAGGGAATTGCTTCCTGGAACTTCTGAGCAGAGGAGGCAGCAAGAGGGGCTGTGTGGATTCCCTGCATTAAGCAGCCTGTGGGGATTAGAATTATCAGCCTGGAACTGGGAACTGGGCACGGGAAGCGATGGAAGTGTCCTGGGACACTGCCCTCACCCACCCAGAGGTGGCTTCTCCAATGCCCTGGAGCTGCTGTGGGCGGCAGGGCCATGGGTTTGGTAGGGAAGGGGCAAAAGGGACCTTTTGGATGCCAGACATTCCTCTTGCTCACCTCCAGCCCGTGCCACAGGGACGAACGGCGTGGGGACACATGGAAAGCGCTTTCCACATGGACAGCCAAGGAATTCAGAGTCCTCTCACACAGGTGATCTCCACAGAGTCCCCAACCTCCTGCAAGCCCCAAATTCCACTTGACCCACCCCGGGCAGCACAACAGGGTGGGAGTTTTCTGCTGAGGTGGCTCTCCCAGCAGATTCCTGGGTGGGAAGGCAGCACAGACGTGCCAAAGACGATGGCTTTCACGGTGGGGGGAGCTGCTGCTGCCACTGCTCCGGCTCCATTTGCCGTCCTGCTGCAATTCCCTTCCACTTGTCCTCTTAAGTGTCAGGCACGCAGCAGAGGGTTGTTTATGCAGCACTTAGTAACATCTACGGGGTAATGGGCTGTGCAGAAGACCCTGGGATAATTGGCGAAATGTCTGGAAGTGGATTAGCCGTGTGTCTGCGACGCGGATATTTGGAAATATGTACACTCGTTCAATTTTTAAATACATATTAGGCTAAAGTCCTGTTTCACCCGGGGATTGGGGTGAATGTTCTGGGAGAGGAGGGCCTTCAAATCTCCCAGGCAGAGCGGGTGGAGCTGGTGCTGGACACCAGGATGGGCACCAGGAGGGGCTGTGTGCCCATGGGGATGGTGAGGTGGGTGTGGATTGATCCCTCCCCCAGTTCCACCGTGGCTCCAGAGATGCTGAATCCCGGAATCTCAGAAAGATTTAGGTTGGAAAAGACCTCCAAGGTCATCGAGTCCAACCTGTGACTGATCCCCACCACAGCACTGAGTGCCATGGCCAGTCCTTCCTTGAGCACCTCCAGGGATGGTGATTCCACCACAGGGAAGGGGATTTGGGGATTGGAGCTGAAAGAGAGCAGAGAGATGAAGCTCAACAGAGTTCAAGGAGCATTTGGACGATATTCTTTGCACGGGGTGTGACTCCTGGGTATGGTCCTGTTCAGGGCCAAGAGCTGGTGTCGGTGATCCTTGTGAGTCCCTTCCAACTTCCAGATTCTGGGATGTGGGAACATTCTGGGAATGGCAACTCCGATGCCAGTGCTTTATTTGCACTTTGCTCAGGAGGCCAGGCTGTTCTCCCTCTGCAGTGCTCCAACTTGCCTGGGCTCCATCCTGCTCTCTTACATCCCTCAACCTTCATTTTATTCTGATTTCTTCCAAACGACCCACTCCCTAAGAACAGGAGGGAGAGCAATGACTAAACTCACCTTCCCGGGGACGTGAACCGCTCCATCCCACCTGGAGCCCCTTCCAGGCATGGGGTTTGGCCCATCCCAAACCTCCTGGGGATGCAGAGCCCCTGGGGATGCAGAGCCCTGCCTGCCTGCTGGTACCAGCCCTCCCAGTGCTCCCAGTGCTCATTATATTCCAGACGCTTTCCATGAATTGTTTAACGAGCTTTCTGCGAGGCTGAGCAGATGAGAGGAGAGCGGAGCTTGGAAAGGGGAAGAATAAATTGGGAATGCTTTTGATTTGTGAAGAGCTGTGATGAGCAGGAGGGAAAACAGAGCTGGAGCATCCCTGTTGAGGCCTTGGCATGGAAAAAGGGCTTAAAAAGGGAGATTGGCCCCGTTCTCTGGTATTTTTAGCCCAGATACAGGATTGCAGGACCTGTGTTGCATCGCTGTGCAATGTGAATTCCAAGGGGTTTGGCATCTACTCACAGCAGTGGTTTAGAGGTATCAATTTTTTGGCTTTTCAAGCTCCCTAATAATTCATAATTTCTTAATACCATGTGCTGTCTGTCTCCTCCTGACAAATCAATTTGTTGTGGGTTGTATCTGCTGCTGAACTGCGATGGCGAGGAGAAGAAAGAACAGGGTTTTCTCTCTGCTTCTCACATTCCCTTTCATATCCTAAGTGTTATCAAGTCAGGCACCAAAACGCCACAACTTACTGTGACGGGGATTGAAAGAATAGAACAGTCCCAACAATGAAGTCATCCAGCAGCAGGAGGATAAACCACATCAGAAGAGGGGCAAGTCCTGCTTCCCCACATCCAGATGTGATAGAAAAGTGTTATCCTGGTGTGAGCCACTAATACAATGGAATCATAGAATCATGGAATGGTTTTTGGCTGGTCATTCCACTCCCCCACCATGGGCAGTGACACCTCCCACTAGATCAGTGTGTCCTGGTGGAAGGAGTTCTGAAATGAAGTTTAAATCATTCGGTTCCAAATAAATATGCAAATGATCCCAAATCTGCCAAGATAAGCCTTTGCTGGCTCCAGCATCCTCATCATCTGCAAGGAAGAAAGGAATTGGGGATCAACCATAAGCGCAAAGGTGTGGACACCAACGATACAACAGCTTTGATGTGTTGGAGGCTTCCCTCCAAATTTGAGAATAGATTTGTCAAGCCGCAAGGTTTCATTAAAAATTAGTGGAGCTTAGACTGGGAATGGCATGGAAAAATGGGAATTAGACCTCTAAAACCATCAAGGCCCTTTGGAATGTGTTGTCCTCGTGGTGCTGTAGATAAGGGCAGGGTTCCCATTCCCAAAACTTGGCATGGATGTAAATGATACGGCTCCGGTGGCGGCATCGATTTCCCGTCAGGATCTGGCCAGAGGGGCTTTTTCTTCAGCCAGCCTGAGATTTTTGCAGCTTTGTGCTCCGGCATAATTAACATCTGGGAGGAATTAAAGGGGTCTTAGGGGAGGAAAGCAAGATCTGAAGTTTAAATAACAATTTAGTTTCAGTACAATTAAAAATAAGCTGCTTTGTGATTGCCGGGGCGGCCGCTCACACGGAGAGCAGGGAACGTGGTTTGGGATGTGTTGGAATGGGAGCTCTGGGAGGAGGAGATAAAGGTAGGGATGAACAAGGAAAGGGCAGGAGGCTGAGGAAGGACTAAACCTGATCCTCAGGCTCCACGGAATAAATCCAGGTTGCACGAATAGGAAAAGCATCACAAAGTGCTGGAGCTCAGCTGCCACTTCAGGTCTATAGAGCATCCCTGTCACTCTTTATGTGAAATGTGGACAGAGCCAAGCTCCAACTCCACTTCCCAAAGAAAAACACCCCCCAAAACCCACTCTAGGAAATCAAATATTGTCTAGTTTGGATGCCAAGACCCTCTTGAAACTGATTGATACCTGTGGCTGTCTGGGAATCCCATGCTATTCCTTTAATTGCTTTATTTTCCCTCCTCTGATTGCATCTCACAGTGTAGGACTGGGAAGCAGGGAAAACTGGAGCAAACAGGAATTGTTGTGTGCAAATGAAATGCTCCACTTGCCCAGCAGCAAAACATTTGGAGAAAACTTCAGCTTGGGGTCTGGTTTGAAATGCAGCCAAGTTTTTACCAGCTCGCAGCAAATGAAGAGTTTCATCCTGGGCTTGGGTGGGGTGAGGCTTTGTGGTTGGATCTGTGCGACGAGAAATGGCCCTGAAAAAGCTTTTTTGGTTGTTTTTTTGGGGGGAAAAGGCGGGGTTTGGCCAGGCAGGAAGGGAGACAACAGAATTCCTGGAAAAATGATAAAATGAGAGATCTAGGATCAAAGGCAATGGTTTAGCCGGGCTGTGGAAGTCACTGAAGGGGGAAATTTCAGAAGGTTTGGAGCTCCTCCTGCTTTTTTGGAGTGTTGGCACCGTTTGTTGCTGGGTGGTTCGATAGGATCTGTTAAGGTGGGATTGTTGGTGGGTTTATTTGTGGTTATATTTCCTCCGGGGTTTTATGTGATGGCTTTATTTAGATCCTTGCCTGGGCATAAAACCCCGAGGCACAAATGCAGTCTCTGTTCAGTTTCGGGGGAAAATGCAGGTGGGAATAGAGTGGTTTGGAATTGTTTCCGCTCCATGCATTTGGAAGGGTGGAAGGTGGGCAGCCATCAACAGGAGAGGCATTTTGGAGAGGAGGAGAAGCAAAAGCGACCCTTGGCTGCCTTCAGAAAATTCCCAAGGGTTCTCATAAATGCAGCTAACTGCTTGTCAGCCTGGGAGCAGCTCTGTGACGCACTCCCTGCCTCAGTCCCTGTGGCGCTGGCGACTTTTGCGCGCAATAAACACGCTGGATTTATGGCAGAGCTCGGAAATTAGAGTTTTAAAGCCCAAAAGGCAGGTGGAGAATGAGGCAGGAGAGATCACCAGGTCAGAGCGTCTCCAAATCTACAGGGAAACTGGAAATCTGATATTTTTTTTTTCAAGTGGCAGTGTGGGAATGTTTCACACGCCTTCGAGCCTCTTAGAAATTAGCAGGGATACCAGCAGAGGTCAGAAATAGCAATTCTTCTTGTGCTGGAAGACTCGTGGATTTGGTTTAACGTCCCTGCCATCTTTCCTCACCTCTTTTCTGACTGCAGGATTTAGACAAATGAAGAATGGAGAGCAAACAACCCCCGGAACTGATCTGGGTGGAAATTACAAAGGATTTTAATCCCTTTCTCTCCTAATGTTGTGGGTTTTTTTCCTCTTTAAGGCGAATTTGATCCAGTAATCCCCACCGAAGTAGCAATTTTGCACAGAAACCCAATTTGCACTTCCAAAACACACCAAGAAAAAAACATCTCCAGCTTCCACCAGTTGCCGCTGACTTGTGTCTCCTCTGGGAACGAGTCTCTCATTTGTCTTCTAATTTCTCAGAGCTCACTCAGGGGTTAGTTTTGGACACAGATTTATTGCCGTGATCATTTCCACAGCAGTTCGTACCCGTTTCCAGATGATAGAGTTGGTGCTTTGCCTTGCAAGTGGTTTGGGCGATGCTGGGAGTTTTGTTCCTTGCACAGGAACAGCACTCGGAGCCCAGATGGCGTCTTTGGGGCGTTGTAGTTGCCTGAATAATAAATAATATTAGCAAAAGCCAGGACTAGGGGATAATTGGGCAGTGAAATACTTTGTGCGTGAAGTTCTGCTGCTGCAATAGACTTGTTCTTTGCGTTTATTGCCCCCTGATTAAATTTTTGTAACAATTACAGACCAATAATAGGCAGCTATTGATTTGTTGGGGAGGTGAATATCAGGATTTACCGACAGGAGAGTGGGAGTTATTGACTCCGAGGAGAATAATGGTGTTGAGCAGGAGGGCTGCTCATCGAGGTGGGTTTATTTGCATGTCCAATCCGACTGGTTTGTGTCTCTCCAGCCTTGGGATGGGCAGACTGTGGAATTACAGTGCCCTGGCGTGTGTATCTGTCCAGTGACAGCTGTTTCCCCATGGCTTGTCATCAAGTGCGTTTGAGACTGGAAATCTGATGAATCCCAGACTGGTTTGGACTGGGAGGGATCTTAGAGATCCTCTCGTTCCAACCCCCACACCTTCCACTAGACCAGGTTTCTTTAGAACCATCGTTTTTGATGCAAAATCCACTTTTGTAGAGTTCCCATGCTGATGGAGAAGTCGGGACCTGCCCCAGATCCCTAAAATTATTCCTTGTGGCATTTTTCTATTCAGTTCTCGGCATTGCGATCAGTTCTTCTTCGTTTGGGGTGATTTTTGTGCTTTTCTTCAAGATCTTTCCCTTTCTTTTGCGTTTGGGAGGGGAAAAACTGCCCGTGAGCTGGTTTTTCATCTCGGAAAACTCTCCTAAGATCCCGCTCTTGTGCTTATCACCTTTCCCAATTGTGGCTTCTGCGTGTTATCCCGAGCACTTGGAATTAAAAGGCGCTTTGAAATAGTGCTTTTAGTGGCACCAGGAGGAGAAGGGGCAACTTGAAACCGGCGCCTTCATCTCCAAACCACCGAGAACCTGCTGCTCCACTCGCTGCAGAGGGTCTGAAGGCGATGCTGTTTCCCCCATCGTCCCTATGGATGTGCCAATAGGTGGCAATGTCTCCACGTGGACGTGGCGTGTGGCACCTCTGCTCACCCGACAGATCCTGGCTTTGCAGGAGCTGATGTGGGAATGGGACGTGGAGGGTCTCGTGTGGAGGGAAAGGGGATTTTGTCCCTTTTATGTTGCTGCTTAGGATTCCCTCTAAAGTTTTGTGGCTTTGTTGGGAGGGTGGGATGGGAAAGGAGGACAAACCAACTTCTGTGTCCCTTTAAGAGCCTTTGTTGGCGTAATGGGATCCTTGATCTTGCGACTGCATAAATCACAGGCAGCCAGTTCAAGTCAATTCATATTTTTGCAGTTCGTTAGCAGCTCGGGAGGAAATTGCATTTACTATAATTGCCTCTAATTGCACCAGATTAGTGATTACAATTATTGATGGTGGCTGATTATTCATTAGGCTTCAAATCAATTCCCCTGCTTCGTCATTACCCAAAACAGTAACTCTGATGAGGAGAGAAAGAGGTCTGGAGGAGTCCACGGCCACGCTCCTGCCAGGGAGCCTGCCTGCCTCCAAAAGTCGTGTGAAATCAGCACTCCAAGCTGATTAATACCTCCTCAGGGTGGGAAAGGTCATTAACCAGGGCTTGGGATGGTTCTGGTGGCCAGGACATGAATTAAGTCTATCCTTTCTGCACAGCCAGCGCTTGGCCTGTCTCAGGTGGCTTCCTTAGAGGGGCTGAAACGTGATGGAGCTTCGTGGAGAAGAGTCTCGGTGCAAGATCTGGAGGGGATTTGAGGTGCTGAGTCAGGAGGGCAGTGGGACAAAGTGCACCAAGGGGAGCAAAGCATCCCAAAGCATCCCTGGATTCCCAGAGCGCGTTCCCAGGTGCAGGCAGCCACCTGTGCTGCCACCCAGAGACGTGTAATTGGCACAAGAGCTGCCTGACTCGCATAATAACCATCGCTCCGGGTCGCACACGGCCCCCAGCCTGCTTGGGTATTCAGCTGGAAGGCTGGGTGCTGTAGGAATCCAGGTTTGCAATTCCATACTGGGCCGCCCCTTCCCTCTGCGCGATCCTGGGTGGGTGCCCAGGCTGCAGGTGGGGTGGGTGCTTCTCCTGGCAGGCTGTGCTGCCTTCCCACCTGGATCAGAATGGCTCTGAAACCACTCGGGATAAGGCTGAGGAGCTCAGGCAGGGCAGTGGCTGTGCAGTTTCTTTGAGCTCTGAGTGAAGATGATGATGCTTATAGGTCTGACCCCTCCATCATCATGATTGAACCACCCCAGAATGGTTTGGGTTGGAAGGGACCTTAAACCTCATCTTGTTCCAACCCCCACCGTGGGCTGGGACACCATCCACTAGCCCAGGTTACTCCAAGGCCTGTCCAATCAACACTCCATGGATGGGGCAGCCACAGCTTCTCTGGGCAACCTGTGGCTGAGCCTCAGCATCCTCCCAGGGAAGATTTTCTTCCCAATATCCCATCTAACCCTGCCCTCTGGCAGTGGGGACCCTCCTTGTCCTGTCACTCCAGCCCCTTGCCCAAAGCCCTTCTCCAACCATTCCTGTTCTGCAGGTGCCAGGTGCTTCAAACTCCCAAGCCGTCCCGGTGGCTCCTTTGCAAATCCAAATTTTACTTATTTCACACTGACTGGTGGGTTCAAATAGTGGATGTGGTGTTGCAGAGCTTGAACATATTCCCAGAAATGACGGGTGGATCAGAAGCCTCCTGTATTCTGGGGGTCTGATTGCAACCATCCTGCAGCCCCGTGAAATTGAGACCCTGGGTGCCTTCCTTACGTGGGGACCAAGGGAGGAGCTCAGTCCTTGGAGCACCTCTGGCTGGTGGCCTCTCTGCAGTGACTCGTCTCAAGGGGACTGCGTGCCAAAGCCGTGCCCGTCGTGCAGGACTGGGATTTGTAGTCGAGCCAGACACGCAGGTCCCAGCTGTCTTCCTAAAGGCCAGTTATTACCTGCATTTCCCACCTATTGATCCTGGTTCTGCTGCTGTTCTCAGACATCGCCGGGGGAAAAAAGAACCATAAAAAGAAGGAAGAGGTAGGAAGAGGTTGGTTCTGTTCATTAATTTCCCCTGTTCCTGCTCCTGGGAGGAGCAGGACCTGAAGGCTCAATTTAGCCTTGCTGGCTGCAGCTTGTGACACATCCCCTCCCTTAGGGAGACTTTCCCTCTCCAAGTCCATCTCCAGCTGTTTGTCCCTCACAGTGCCAAGCCTCGGTGGGGCAAAAAGGAGCTGGGTGGCACTGGGGCACCCTGGGCATCACCTCCTGCAACCAGGTGGGTGAGGATGGGGCACGGGGGGAGCTGGTGGGCAGGAGCTGGCTCAGCTGGGACAGGCGAGGTCAGTGCTGCCTGTCTGCTCCACTTGCAGGATTTGGAACTGCTGTGAGATCCCTGGGGATGGTTCTTTTTGACATCTGAGGGTTTTATCTGCAAGTGGAAGGATTGGGATTCCTAAGTCTCCATTCCTAAGACAGCACTGTGAGAGCTGTCACCATCTCAGGTGTATCTGTCACCCGCCAGAGCAGGGAGGGAATTACATGGGTGCGAGGGACATCTTGCCTCTCGCTCTAAATATCCCAGCTGGAGAGATGGAAATCTGGGTCCTCCGGACCTCCTGCAGCGCCAGGAATTGCATTTGTCCTGAGGGAGATGGAATTCAGATTGTGCTGCTAATGCAGCTGATATCTCCTGCTGGGGCGGAGGCAGAGCTGGTGGGGTTTGTGTGTCCCAGCAGTGCTTGCAAAATGTGCCAGAAACAGAATCAGGGAATCACAGAATAATGGAATGTTGTGGGTTGGAAGGGACCTTGAAGATCATCTCATTCTACCCCCTGCCATGAGCAGGGGCACCGTCCACCAGCCCAGGTTGCTCCAAATCCCATCCAGCCTGGCCTTGGACACTTCCAGGGATGGGGCAGCCACAGCTTCTCTGGGCACCCTGTGCTGGTGCTTCACTACCCTCACAGGGAAGAGTTTCTATCCAATATCCTATCTGGCAGCCATTCCCTCTTATGGGGGCACTACAGAGTCCCTCTCCAGCTCTCCTGGAGCCCCTTTAGGCACTGGAAGGGGCTCTCAGGTCTCCCTGGATCCTTCTCCAGGTGAGCACCCCCAGCTCTCCCAGCCTGTCTCCAGAGCAGAGGGGCTCCAGCTCTTGGAGCATCTCCGTGGCCTCCTCTGGGCTTGCTCTGGCAGCTCCACATCCTTTTTGTGTTAAGGACCCGCCCTACAGGGCTCATGATTGCTTTCCCAAAAGTTCCACCTTCCCACGCTCCTGGGCTAGGCAGGATGAGCAGGATTGATCCATTTGGGAAGTTCCCACCTCGTGCATCATGTGTATCATGACTGGCCTGTTGGGGCATCTCTGGTTTTCCTCCTAATTTGTCTGAGCATGTGCTCAGGAATGATTTATTTGGGGGATTATTCCTAGAAAAGAGTTATTCTTTCCCCCTGCTATTCCAAAAAGCCACGGGCGCCTCAAATCCCCAATTATTTTGCAGTTTACATTCAGCAGGTATTGCCACAGCAAAATGCAGACACTGGGATTTCTCGCCCACTGCCTCTAAGTGTCCAGCCTTTGCAATCAGATGTAGGATTTTGGAATGCCCGGGAGAAATCTTCTCTTCCCTTGGGGCAAGAAACAACTCAAAAGCACAGCCCGAAAGCAGCTTCGAGGTTAGAAAGGTGAAAAAACCACCCCAGTATTTTCCAGTCTGATTTTTAAGGACTAAACTCCCGCTGAAGGTTTGGGATCAACAATACTGGGAGCACCTTCCACGGGTTTGCATGGAATTAGTTAACATGGATTTACAGAAGGCGAGCTTTGAGCAGATCTCTTTGAAAACTTTAACTTGCAGAAGTTAAAGGGAAAAATAACGTACCAGTAGGGAATAAAACCGGCATCATCAGACCCTTTCTAGTGGAGCAACACAGCTTGAACTGGACTAATGAGCCTGAGAGTTTAAAAAAAAAAATAAAATATATCTATCTATCTATCTTGCCTTTGTAACTTTGAAGTGTTGGCAGTTGGAGATCTCTGGGCTTTGGCTCGGCTGCAAACACACGTGATGCTGGATGTTCACTATTTACTCTGGGTTTACTCCATCGCTGCACGAGGCTCCTGTCCCCTCCCGACACTGTCCAGTGCTCAGAAGTGACATTAAGTGGCTCCAAAGTTTTTGCTGGTGGTGTCCATGACCTGGGTGATGGGAGAGGGGTTTCCTCCTAAGCCGTAATCCTTAGTCAGCTCTAAGCAGGAAGGTGAATAAGGAATTGGAAAACTGGGATTCTGGTTTTGGGGTGGAAAGGTCTTTACCTGCAGATAAAAGAAACTACGAAGTGAAGTAAGGAGCTGAAACTGTTGTGTCCAAGCTGGATAATTCCAGGCATTGTCCTTGCAGGGTGGGAACTCACAATTCCCTCCCTCATTCCTCTCCTGCCTAAATGCTCCGAGGGAGTTTTCAGGCGATTTACGGCTGACTTAGGAGATCAATCTCTCCCGGCAGATGGGAGGGAACTCATTTTGGGGGTTTGAAGCAAACACACTTAAATCTTCTTTTCCCGGCTGAGCTGCTTGTCTTGGAATGACAAGCGGGATGATGGCTGGGAGCAATTCCCTCCTTCTGCTGTGGGTCCCAGGGATGTTCCTTCCCTGCTCCTGGCTCTCCAAACTGTGTGGCTTCACTGAGGGGCACAGATGTTGTAGACACCTGGCATGGGAAGGGGTCCAGGCTCTTCACCACGAGGGTAACACAAAGTTACCCACAAAATTTATCTACTAGAGCTCAGGGACAACCTGCCCGTGGGGGTCCAATCCCAGCAGCAGGGCTGTCGCTTCCCCATCTCTCTTGGGCAGCTTTCCATCCCTGTTTTTGCTGACCTGGAGTGAAGTTACCTGCAATTGTCACGGAAACGAGCTTGGATGCAGGACCAGGTGGTAGCAGGCAGCCCAGAGCCATCTGACCCTCCCCTGCCTCTGCTTTGCCCCTGTTTTCCCTGCCAGTGCCTCTGCCAGGCTCTCACAAACTGGCTTTCCAAGGGAGGATGCTCAGCGTGAGGTGAAAGCAGTGGGTCGCTCCTAAAGTCAGCAGGAGATTCCAGCTTTCTGATGGGCTTTGTGTTGCCTGAATTCATAGCGGGTGATTGCACCACTCCAAATTCCCTCTGTCCCAGGCCTGAGGGGAATTTCTGAGCAAGTGGAGGTTGTCAGAAAGAAAAAAACCCATCAAGAAGAGGGAAGAATCCGTATCAAACTGTACCTGAGGCAGAAATCCTCTGCTCTGATGATGTTACAGGAGGAAAATTGAAGCGACACACTCAGAGTTTATTGCAGAGACGAGAATCGACAATTTTACCTTTTTATTCCCTTTGGGTTTGATGCCATTTGCTCAGGTTTGGGGTTTGCTTGTTTACAAGTGGGATAAAAAGGCAGGATGTGTGGATAACCATTCCTGCCTCACAGTCGGCCCTCGTGGGAGTCATAAAGGTGCTCCGTGCCTCAGTTTCCCCTCCCAGCTCCTCCTTCCAAGACTCCTCCTTGGCATTAACACCACCTGAGCCGTGCAGGATGTCACTGGAGCCCAGCCAAAGAGGGAGGGAACAACTTGGACGCTGGAAGAGTTCAGAAATAACTTTTTCTCCGTGCCCAAATTCCCGATACAGCCGAAAGCGCTCCAGAAAGGTCCCAGATGCTCGCGGGGAAGAGGGTTGCTCAGCCAAGCGGGACGGAGAGGCTCATGATACAGCGATGCCGTGCCGGAGAACGACAGCCTTGTCACGCTGACTTATGATGGATGAGGAAAAAACCCATTCCTCATCGGTGGGGGGAGGATGTGAAGTGTAAAGAAGGATGCACCAGGAGTCTCCGGGCGATTCATCTTGTGTCGGGCGTGCTCCCGGAGTCGGCAGAGTTGAGAGAGAGTGTGTTGGCAAAGGCAAAAGGCACGGAAAGAAATAAAAAAAAAATAATAAAAAAGGAGGGGTTAGAGAGAAAATTCATTATGTGAAGGATAATCTCCGAGGGAAATATCAAAATGTCAGTGGCACCCCAGATAGGGGAGAGGAGAAAATGAATTGAGGGCATTTGTCACCTGCTTAACCAGGCGTGGATCCAGCAGAGTGGCTGGGATGGGAAGCATTAAGGAGGAGGGAGCGGGACAGAAGGAGAGCAGAATTCCTTGGAGTGGAGGGATTTTGCCTCGCAGGAAGTGTCTGCTCCGAGCCACGGTTGCCACTTCGCTGGGGCTTTTTTGTGCAAGTTAAAGAAATATAAACCCCCCACATCCCTCCTCCCCAGGAACTGCTCTTCACCTCTTGGGATTTTCAAATCTCAGGGACGTTTTCTAACCTCAAAAGGTGGTGCCTCTCTGCTGAACTCCCAGCTTGGCCACTGGCTCTGGTGCCATTAAAGTGCTCTGCAGGCCCAGTAGCCACAGCAGGGAGTGGACGGGGCAAATATTTGCCCAGCTGGAATCAGCCTGGCCACATCCTGCACTTCATCCCTGTCACAGAGAGGAGCAGTTTCCAGCCCAGGAGCTGAGCTCCCATCTGCACTTCAGTTTGGAAGAAAGCTGAGACCAAGCCCTGCCAGAAGAGAAAACCTTGATATTCCCCCTGGCCGGGGTTTTCAGGGTGGTTTAGTGTTTTGTGCCATCCTAGAGGGAATTTGCAAGCCCTGCAGGAGCTGGGGAAGGGTGTACACTCCAGGAGGGCTCCCAATTCCTTGTTTTTCATTGGGTAAATCTGAAAAGGAGTTTTGCTTTGAGAAATCTCTTGGGTCGGGTGGCAGCAGTAAAAAGCTGGGGCATTTAGGAATGACTGAGCCATTTATTTCTGAGTGTCACCAAACCTGCTGCTTTTGGCTCCCTATCCAGGGAGAAGTTTTAATAGCTGGAGCCCCAGGGTTTGGAAGAACAGTGGGGGCTTGACACCAAATAAAAATCCCCTATTAAAGAAATCAGGTTAATTTACTGTGTGAAATGAAGCAACTTAAACTGCTCCCAAACAGACAATATA
The DNA here is from genome assembly GCA_013396755.1 of Sclerurus mexicanus. Classification (NCBI taxonomy): domain Eukaryota; kingdom Metazoa; phylum Chordata; class Aves; order Passeriformes; family Furnariidae; genus Sclerurus; species Sclerurus mexicanus. The sequence continues at coordinate 132,457 of VWZF01003809.1, forward strand.
TTGTACTTTTTTAGTGGGAGTGGAAAGATTATCAGCAGCCTTGGCAGCAGCTCGTTGGTCTCCTGCCCGTGCTGCTCCCGGGGTTCTGATGGATGCTCCATGCCTTTCTTCCTGCCTGGAAAACCCTCCCTCATCCAGGTGATGCAGAAACCCCACAGAGGGGAGCGCTCAGCATCTCAGAGCTGCTCCCCAATGGGCTCTGCAGCATCCAGGGAGCTGCTGGGTCCATCCTGGGGGCTTCTGGAGGTGGTTCTGCCTGTGCCTAAAGCCAAATCCTTGCTGAGGTGTGGGAAGAGGTTGCAGACCCTCTGTCCCAGAGTTCCTGTGTGATGTGTTGGGGTGATCAGGGAGGAGACCCCTGCACTGAGCTGCTTCAAACCCAGCAGGGACCCAGCAAGATCTTAAAGGTCTCCTCCAAACCTAACTCCATGATTTTAGGAAGCAAAGGAGCGTTGGTGAAAGCTTCGGGTGAGAGGCATCAGCTTCTCTGCTGTAAAATACTTCAGGCCCCACTCTGCTCTCAAACACTGCCGTGTCTGGGTCTGCACCTCGTTTTTCCCATTTTCCCAATGCTTTTCCCACCTGATTTGGCTGAAACTCCTCCACCTCTTGTCCTTCAGCGGAGATAAGCCCCAAATGGCTTTCCCTATCGATCCTCACCGTGAGCATTGCGGGCAACCAGAGGTGTAAGTGCCACTTTCTGTCTCCGCTGCTCTGCTGAGCCAGACTTTTCTTAGCAAACCTCGAAAGGGAAAAAAAACCCAAGTCTCCTGCACAACCAGAGACCCCCTTCCCCTTCCCGCCCCAGGAAACCTGGTACAACTTGAAACCGATTAATAATACACAAAGGGATGATGTGGTTGGGCAAAGAGCGGCGGTTTCCTCGCCTACCTCGTGTTATGCTTTTATTAAGCTGCGATCTAAAGCGAAGGAGAGGGAGTGATTTTATAGCCTGCAGCGTCTTGTTTGCAGATTATTTTCCAAAGATGCTCGGTAGAATATCAATTGCCTGCAATGAGACGTCCTGGCAGGTGCTGCCTTCCACAGAGGAGGCTGCAGGGGTTGGCACAGCCCCTCCTGGCATCCGTGTGCCGATCCCGTGGTGGGATATGGGCTGACACGGGATGGGGAGAGGGGTTTTGGGGTAGGCAGAGGGCTGGAAGCACAGGGGGACCGAAGCAAAGCCCCGCTGCCTGTGCTGTTCCATCCTCCGCTCCCTAAATCCAGAGGTTTCGGTGGGAGCACAGATGTTCAGCCCCGCACGCCCAGGTTTCGGTGGCATCGCTCATTAGCGCCTGCAGGGAGCGACGAGGCGGCTGCAGTTTGGATGGGGGACAAGGAAACAGCCCGTGTGTCAGATGGCAGAGAAGGGCAAAAAGGAAGGAAAACCGGGAGGGGAACCAGGGGAGTGCCGTGACTTTCCCAAAGTCTCTCTGCAGTGCGTGGGGATGGAGCCAGGCTGCTCCCTCAGCCCCCTGACCAGACTTCTGGGCTGTGCTTCTCCAAATAAAAGCATCTTTTCTCTCCCTTGTGAAGAAGGATCGAGGACAGCTCAGGGTGATTGGCATCTTTCCTCATGGCTGTGGCGAAAGCAGCTGAATTCCTATGAATGTGCAGCCTGGGAAAAAAAAAAAAAAGGGGAGGGAAAAGGAAGCTAAGCAAGGGTTTGGCTTTAGGAAAGAAATCCTTTCTGGTTCTTTGTGATGCCCTGAGCCCTCCACGATCCCTTGGAGCAGTCAGGGGGGTGCAGACAGATTCCTGCCATCAGGCAGAAGCTTCCCCAGAGCCACAAAGCCCAATCAGCAGGAGAGGAACAATCGAGGCGCCGGCGGTCTCGGAGCTCTTCAGCTGATGAAGAAGAGCAGGCTCTGGACAAATTTGGAATAAGAAATGAGCCTCTGAGGAGGAACACCTAGTGACCTAGCTGGGGAAAGGAGGGAAAAAGTTCTCCTCTATCACTTGTGTGTCTTTTCAGAGCATCTTTAATCATATCCCACGTCATCTTCATCAGAGGGAAGGTGGTAATCAAGGCAGCTGCCTGGGGATGATGCTGTGTCTTTATGCTGCCGAGGCTGTTCTTTTCGGGGTAGTCAGGAGAGCAGCTCTGGAGTGTGGGAATGCATTTGGGAGGTATTTGGCTTTTCATTTTTTTTTATTGTAGCCACTTAGGAGTTGGCTCACATTGTGCTAAGGACAGGGATTGAGATGCTCTTGCCCAGGGAGGTAACGAAAGACAAATGCAATGTAGCCTCTTATTTATTCTTTTTCCTCCTGCCTTCTTTCTTTGTAGTGGTAAAATGATAGAATTTCATGCAGTCAATTGAGGCTATTGAGTTGTTTTGCCACTAAAGTTCTGGAGCATTGACTGTATAGATTCACAGTGTCCCCTCACAATAACATCCCTTTTAACAACGTGCTATCAAGGGAGAGCTGTGCAGGCTTTAAAAGGTTTTCCAGGATTATATTTCTCTCTCTCTCTCTCTCCTGGATGCACTGAAAGCAAACCTGAGACAGGTTTCAAGAGAAGCAGGAAGCCCCGAGCCATGGCCATGAGGGAATTGCTTGTGCCTCTGTCCTTCTTTATGGCAAGACACCAAATCCCAGATTTTCTTGGGGTCGGGGACACATGGGAAGCTCGTTTCCTCCCTGCTGGGTGCATCAATCCAGCTCTTGGCTCCTCCAGGAGTTACTGGGAGATAGCTGATGCTTTGTACTTAAAATAAAGGAATAGATGAAAGGAATGCAAACCCAAGGTTGAGAGGGAAAGCAAACAGCTGAAACCCCCTATTTTCTCTGAATTCCCCTGTGTGTGCTCACCCTTATTTTCTCTTAGCTCTGCTCAAATGCCCAAAGGAGAGACCTTTGCTTGAATTGAGCAGCAGAGGGACGTGCCAGGTCCTGAGTTCCTGGGTGAAATCCCATTGTGGTTCCCTCTCGGCTGTGATCCAGCGCTGCTGTTGGTCTTTGCTCTCCCTGGGCAGTAAAAATGAGGTTTTCCTTCAAAAGAGGAGCGTGGCTTTGCTGTGGGTGTGGTGCCCGTGGCTGTCACTGCTCTGGGCAACGTCGGGGCAGCTGGAGGGTTCCAGGTGGGGCTGGGACTGCTGGGCAGACCAATCCAAGTGAGAGGAGCTGCAGCTCCAAAAGGGCTTGGGAAGTGTCAACCAGGGTGAGGCTCAGCCCCCTGGGCTGCCTGTGGTGCTGATTTGGGCTGAAAGGGACCTTAGAGCCCATCTCATTCCACCCCCGTGCCATGGGCAGGGACACCTTCCACTAGACCAGATCCCCTGGGAAGCTCTGTGCCCTTGCCTGCCGTGGGAGCATCTCAAGCCTCCCAGCAGCCCATCCATAATGCAGATCTCCCCGGGAGTCCTCGCTGCAACATCCCTGCTGCTGCTCGGGCCGTCGCCGGGATTTATGAAACTCGGCTTTCCAAATCCCAGCCTGTTTTAACCTTCACTCCTGGCTTTCCTGGCTCTTCGGTGTGTGCTCTTTTAATAACTGTAACCCGTCTGATAATGTTGTTATAAATTAATGATCTGTTTACAACCTTAACTCTGTTTTAATGAAGACTTTTTTTGTCGAGGAAAATAAAAGCTGCTGTAATTATACCTTGTAACTGCAGGGTTTTATAGCTGGTGAACTCATCCAACAAGCAATTTCGATTAGTTTATCCAGGCAAATATTCTAGTGTTGATTTCATACATATAAAAAAACACACACAGCTATTTCCATGAGCAGCAGAAATGATTATTCCTGGATCCCCGTGCCTGTGTCTCAAGAGCAAACTCCTGCTAGATTTTCTGATGCTTAAAAAAAGTTGAATTCACAGCACTGCCTTTCTCTGGGTAAAAGCATTAATAATATCTTTCATCTGACTAGTTCCCTATTTCCCCCAAACTTGTATCTTGGAGATAAATGTGTCCTTCCATCAGCTTTTATTGAAATGGGTTGCAAGGTTTAGAAAGCACTGGAGATGTGCAAAGGAAACAGCCGGGCAGGCACTGCCGGTGTGTGAGGCTCATTTCCTCAGGAAACCAGGCTGAAAACACTTTAGGTGCCATTAAAAAGTTGGAGCTGTCGTTTCAGGGGAAAGCTTCAGAGAGACTTGGAAGCTGTTTTCCAAGTGGTTAATTCAGCCCGTGTTTCCCAAAGCGCTCAGCTTGGATTGCTGGACAAATTCCTGCATTGCTGAGGAACTCGACTTGTTGAGCACATCGGAAAATGTCGCTGTTTCTTTTCTACACGGAGCCGGATCCACTGGATCCTTGTGGAGATGTTGGCCATTATAACATGTCGGTACCTTCATTTCATTTTACCGGAGGCTCCCAGATGTCCTGAGGTTCACCAACAACCCTTTGCTTTCCCCCAGCTCAGGTTGGACCCGACTGCCAGAACCTTTACGGCAAGCAACAACGTGGAGAGCCAAAGGGGTTGGGAAAAAATGGACTGGGATTTGGGACACCTCGATTCTGGGTGGCCTTCAGCTGTTGAATTCCAGAGGGGATTGCAGCTGGAGACATCTCTTGTTAGGTGTCCAGAAATGTCCAACCTGGCCTCGGACACTCCCAGGGATGGGGCAGCCACATCTTCTCTGCCCAGCCTGTGCCAGGGCCTGCCCACCTCACGGTTCCCGGGAATCTGCAAAATTCCTGGGTGTCTTGGAACAATTCCATCCACACTGAACTCTGGGATTGTTTTGCCCATCCTTTCTTAGGGCATCATGTCCCAGCCCTCCTTGTTCCCAGCTCGCCTGTTCCTTCACCTCTTCCATGCTGCTGTTTTCCACGGATCTTCCTCCTCCCTGTCCTGGCTGGATTTGGAGCTTTGTGCTTGTGTTGGATGTGCAGGTTTCAAAATAACCAACACTGGACATGAAATAGGAATGAAATAGGAATTCTGGCTAATGAGGGCACTGGGAATCGGTGCCACTTTGTGCCCGCAGTCACTTCAGTTCACACCTGGCATAAAACCTGCCTCAGGAACAGCCTTTGCCGTCCTGGGCATGGAACCTGCCTGGTGTTTCCCTGTGGGTCTCCTCCTCATATTCATGGCATGGAAAAAATGAATTTCCTGGAGGTTTTCCTGATTTTCCTTGAGCTTTTTTTTCTTCCAGTAGGATCCTGCTGTGGATTCTCCACATCACCATGATATCAGTAACAATATTAGGATGGTTTCTTTCCCTTGGGGGTGTCTGGCCAGGACCCTGGAGCCCTCGGCATGTCGAGCTGCGTCCCTGCCCTGCAATCAATTCCTCTATTTCCAGCCCCTGCTGCAACAACAAAAAGTTGTACCAAAAGCATTTCCCGCCCCTGAAAATCCATTGCAGTCTCTGTCACCAACCTTTTCTCTTGGTTGCTTTTTAAAAATCTTTTTTATTTTTTTTTTTTTTTGCTGGGTTCAGTGGGGATGTTTTCCCGTCCTGATTACAAGGAGTTATCAGAGAAATCCTTTGCCAAGTGTCAGCCCGCAGCCACCTGAGGCAGCTGGAGTAGGAGTTATCAGTATTTGAACAGGTATGAAGCAGACTCCTGGCCACAGACGGGGGTGATGTCCTTCCCTGTGTCCTTGTGACAGGCAGGAGGGATCCTCTAATTAAAGATTCTGAGGAATTGGGGCTTGGCTGTGAGTCTGGCCAGCCCCAGGAACTCCAGCTCTCCGTGTGTGGAATGAGGTCCCCGGATGCCGAACCAGGGCTATGCCTGGGGATGCTCCCCCTGCTCTGAGCTGCCAAAGCTGCTTTTAGATCCAGCACCACATTTTAAAATTCCTTCTACCTCTTTCCGAAGTGCAGAGCTGCGGGCGGTGTTCTTCGATCGTTTTATTCGACTTCTTTATTTATTATTTTTTCAATTCCCAAGCGATGCCGAGATCTGAACCTTGGGGACGGGAGAGGGGGGACGTTGTGAGAAACCCATGCCTTAATTTTCTATATATCTTTTCTTCCTCCACCAAGAATCTGCATAAAAGCTCCTCCACGTATCATTTATTCATCGCTATTTCAGCACGAGAGGCTCTGCCTTGTGATGGAGATGTCATTTGCAAAATAATAAGGTCCCGCCTGCTGCAAGAAGAGCACCCCCGCTCTTCCCCCATGAGGTCATTGCCTCCAAATTATAAATCTTTTTAACCATTACCTCGTGGCTATCCGTGAGCACGGCTCTCAGATTAATTCCAGGGCTGCTTCCGTGTCGCCTGCTTTGCTTTTTTTTCTTTTTTCTTGGTTGCCTTGCACATAAACCACCTGGCTCTCGAGTGTCGGATCTTTATTCCTAATTGGGTCGCATCGGAGGATCTTTGCCTTCAGCTGCCGAGGTTCCTGCCTTGTGCGGGGACGTAAGTCGCAGATATCATCAGATAATTAAGCTGGTATTAGGTGTTGGAAGTGGTGTTTCCCTGTTTCATCCCTTCCCGTGCCTTACATGGAATGCAACCACCCGGCAAAGCCAGTCTGCTGAGGGGGGGGAGGTGGAGGCATCTGTAGAAAATGGACTTTATTTTTATTTATGGGGCCTTTCCTGCAGCAGGTCACTGTGTAAATGAGGAGGGAGGGTGGGACACCAGAGTTTTGGTAAAAAAGGCTTTTTTGATGGCCTCTGGCCATGCTGTCCAGCAGGACATGATGCAGAAGGGCACCCAGGGATGCAGCACTGGCTGCACAGCCCTTGTCCCCAACGCAAGCCCCACAGACACGACCCTCGCCTTTAATTTGGCTCATCCCAGAGCCGAGGGATCTGTCCCAGCAATGAATCTGTCCCTATGTAACGATGCTTTGATGGGACGTCTCCCATTGCCCTCTTCCCTGAACTTTGGATTTGTCCTCTTCATCTGCCCCAAACACACCTGAGGCTCCACCAGCTGCATCCCAAGAGCTGCTCACGTGGCCACTCTTGGCGGGGGGGGTGGAATTATCAATGCCCCAAGGTGTAATTATACATCTTAAGCCTTGCTCAGGCTCTGCCAACACCTTTCCAGAGGAGGAAGGAGGGGTTTCGGGGAGACACCTTGCTATTTAATAAATAAAAGAAGAGATTCATAAAGTGTCTGGCAAGCACATTCCTCACATAGAAATGTTACGGAATAACACGAGATGAATAATAGAAAAGGTTATTGAAAAATTCATAATTTCCAAGCGCCAGTGAAGGCCAGGCTTCCATGCCGTTTATTTGCCTGTAGAAAAGTGATTAAAATATATATTATTGTCCTGTCTATAGGAAAATGTATTATTAAGTGGATACTAGCATGACATTTGAAAAATCCATTTCATTCCATTTAGTGGTGGGCGGTGGGAGGGGAAGGGGGGTCTTTCTCCTGCCTTTGTGGAGGGAGGTTTTAGTCAGGCCTTCAGAAAAACAGGGAAAACACAAAGAGGGGGAGGGTTTAATTACAGCCCCTTCTGCCTCCCAGCGGTGCCGTTCGCTCTCCGTTTTCATGCTTTCTGCCTTAAAAATGAAATGAGATTCCCGCGCCTTTATTTATTGCTTTAATTGCCGAGAAGGGGAAGCGAGGGCGGAGGGTGGGTTTGCTCAGGGTGGGGAACTGGGGGTTTCCTCCCTGAACCACACGCGTTGTGATGGGTGAGAGGTTCTGCCGTGGGTTTGGGTGGGTTTCAGAGGTTCTCACGGTGTTGACCTGGACATCGGGTCACCATCCATGGTCTGGAAGCAGAGGGACTGTCCTACCTCCAGGTTGTGCTGGTGGGGCTGGTGACATCCAGGTTGTCACACTGGGCTCCTCGCTGTTGCTTTTGGCTGCTTTGCAGTTGTTTTATAAACCTGAGTCCGTGCACGGGCCGTGCCTGCAGATCTGTCCTGAGTGTCGGCTTGGGAAGCTGGAGGATTTGGAGGTATTTTGGGGATGCTGAGAGAATTTCTTGGGCTTGACCCCTCTCCTAATCCATCCGGGCCCCTTGGTGCAGAGAGGGGGGGAGAAATCATGCCAAGAAGCTTTTCTTGACAAAATGCCAGGATTTTGATCAATAGAATTGAAAATAGCTCCGAGTTATCCTCTTGGATAAGTTGGTGAGTGGGCTTTTTGGGCAGGGGTGGGATGCAGAGGTCTCTGGGCAGACCACCTCAAACCAGAGGGTGAACTTGTATTGCATCCTGCAGAACTCCATGGGAAAAAACACCTTTCCATAGGCAAAAAATACCATCCAACAGATCAGTTTGGGACATTTGGGTTTTTAATCCTACGTGAGATGGGCATTTTGGGTAGGAAAGTTGTGTTGTGCATAGCCAGAGGCATCTTCTATAGCTACTGGATTTATCTGGGGACTAAAAGGCAAGAACTGTCCCCTCTGCTCCGTTCGTGTCGACAGGGATGCGTCATCTCACATTAGCCTGGATCCATCCTCCAGAAGAGAGGTGGAAGCTTTTCTCCCCCTTCTTCCAAGCCTTAGATCTTGAGCAGAGTCTATATTTGCTGCGTTAATGACTCGGAGCCAATCTCCAGCTCCTCTTCAGTTTTATTCATAGATCCCATCTGGGACTGTCGGAAATAGAAAGGCAAAACCTGCAAAGAAGCCATGTGGCAGGAGAGGACATGAGGCAAGAGCTGCTTCTAAAAAGAAAACAAGGGTTGGGATTGACTTAAAACTGTTCCTCAGTCTGGAAGGGTTTGCCATGTATCCTCAATTACAACAATTTAGAAGACAAAGCTGCTGGGTTTATGGCTTTAATGAAATGTTTTGATTTTGAGGGAGCGTTCAAAATTGAGCAGGGCCTCCAGCATCTCCAAAAAGCAGCTCTGATCGTGTCGGGAGATACCTTCATCCATCCTTCCCTTGCGTGGAACGGCTCAGACCCTGCCTCTCAAATTAAATAACTTAAAACACATAAAGCGAAGCGTGTCTGGGATGCAGAGGTGTTCATTGTGTAAAGCTCTTTAAATCTGCATGGCAGATCAGGCTGGCAGGACAGGAATATCGAGATCTCGCTGCAGAGGAGAACTTAATGTACCCAGAAGCCACTGACAGACTGTCTGATATCCGGAGTCACAGCCGGATGGGCAGCCTCGTCCTCTTCTGCCTGGGAAAGAGATCTCTGGGTAGGAATAGTGGCTGTGCCCAGGAAAAATGGCAATATTTGGTGAGGGTGGGGGGGCCGTAGCTCAGTGTTCACCTTGGAATTGTGAAGGATTAGGGGGAAAGGAGTGAGGGCGACGTGGCCAGCGTGGAAAATACTGACCACAACTTTTGCAATCAGCAATCTCCCCTTGCTTATTTATTTTTCTTTTCTCCCCCACCCTGCCTTACAACATCCCCCCCCTTTCTTCCTCTACCTCTCCCTGCCCAGCCCCAATGCCCATCTTGGAGGATCTAAATTAAAATCTGTTATCATTTCCCGGATAATCCCCTTTGATGCCCTGAATGCAGCAGAATCTGTCCTGCTTCAACCTTGCATGTAAGTGCTGATAGCTTTTGAACAGCTAAATGGCTTTGTATATCTCATACAAATGTCTGTCTCATCCAGGAGCTGGCAAGCCCCGCGCAGTCGGCTGGGGAAGCTTTATGAGTTACAAGTGGAATTACTTTGGAGAGATGCTAAGGAGGCCAAACCTTTCAGAACACGTTCCCTTGGCATCTTCTGTCTGGCAGGGACGGGACTCGCATTGTCTTAACCCCTCAGAGCAGCTAATTGGTGTCGTGGTGCTGATGCCGTTTGTCATCGGGAGTTTCCTGCCTCCGGCTCGCTGTGCCAGCCTGGAGCTGCCCCTTGGAGCTTGGCTGGGGATATCAGCTTGCCCCAGTCCGGGCTCCTTGTGAGCTCTGGGTTGAGGAGAGCTTGTGCACAGACTTTATTCACGTATTTTGTGCAGAGCCAAGGGTGAAATGAGTGGTTTGGGTTGGAAGGGACCTTAAAGATCATCTCATTCCAACGACCCTGTCTGGACAGGGACACATTGCACTAGACCAAGTTGCACAGAGCTGGTTTGTGCATCTCTACCCAACCTGGCTCCCGGTGCAGTCGCTGCCCCTGGCTCAGCCCCTGGTGTTCTCCAAGCAGAGATGCTGTTTGATGTTCGACCACTTGGCCCTTTCCATCCTGGCTTTTCCCATTAGCCGTGGGGCCATGGAAGCTCTGCCGGACTCCTCTGCCTCCTCTGGGGGTCTGTGTTGTGCCCAGGTGGAAGGTGGGGGATGTCTCCATCCTTAAACCAGCGGATCTCAGCACCATTCCTTGTGCTGCCATCCTTCCACAGGGGCACAGAGCCTTGCAGAGGGGAGCATTTCCCACTGGAATGAATTCCAAACTGGCTCCTCTCAGCAGGTGAGCAGATCACTGATATTCCTGGTACATCCCATGTCCCTCACCTGCTTGTTGGAACTTAACCCCAGCTGGCAACTCTCCCCCAGCCCAAGCCAGTGCTGTGCTGTGAAATGCAGAGTGCAGCACAAAGCTAATTGCCTGTCAAAAATAAAAGCCTCTCCATCCCGGAGAGCAACCAGGAAATGCTGTAGCTGATGATGTCTTCATGCCCCCTCCGAGGACCCGGAGAGATCTATGGGTCTCTGGGGAATACAGGGAGAAAAAAAATTCCTCGGGAAGCTCGTAATAGTTTGGTAATGGCCCAATGACATGAGCTGATGTGGCAGGACACAGCTGGGACTGGGAAGCATCTTCCCAGCTCTGCAGGATGTAAACCCACAGCCCCCTGCTTGGGGAGCAGAAGGCCCAGAGGAGAGAGGATTAAAGGGAAGCAGCCAAAGGGAAATGGAGGCAGAAAAAAAAAAAAGAAAAAAAGAGAATAAACCCTTTTTAGATGCAGTCACTTCTCTCCCAACACTGCCTTGCTGCTCCTCTCTGGTGCAGAGCTGGGTAATGGTGGGTCCACATCCCTTAGTTCGGTTGTGGGAGCATCAGTGGTGGGTGAGGAGCTGCTGGGGGGGCAGAAAAGGGGACGCTGTGTTTCTGCACATCACCAGCCTTGTGTTTGGCTCAGGGGAGAGGACACAGCACAGCCAGCACCAGCTGCATTCATCCCTCAAAGCTGCCTGTTGTGCAGGAATTCATCTGCCAAATCGGCCGGAGAGATGGCAAAGAGCAGCAGAGTGGACTTAACCTCCCACCTCTGCTTGTGCTTCCTCAACAAAAAAACCCCAAACAAACTGCTCCTGCTGAGCAGGGACTTTATCTGAACCAAGGGGAAAGCTGCTGGCTCAGGGCAGGCAGCCCTGGCTCCTCCAAGTGTCCCCCTGGAAAGGGGGTTTCATCCCTGCTTGCTCCTTCTTTCTCTCCAAAGGCTCGGAGATCTCCCAGCTGTGCCAGAGGGAGCTTCTCCTGTCAGGGAAACCCAAAAGTTACGGTGCCACAGCCAGTGGGAAGGTCCTGGAGCTGGGGCAGGAGGCAGGAGGTGACCTTGCAGTGTCAGATGGAGCTGTTCCCTGAGCCATGGCATGGGGCTGGCACAGGATCTGGCTCTGGATGGCACCGCTCTGCCTTCCTTCGAAGAGATGATGACGATCTCCCCCTTTGGACAGATGCTCGTGGCTGGGGACAGCAGCTGGTGCTCTGAGTGCCTGCGGGCAGAGCGGGGCTGGATGCAGCCCATCCCTCTGGGATGGCAGAGCCATGGGCATGGTGCCCCGCTGACGAGAGCCAGATGTGTGTCCCTGTGGCTGGTGACTCTGCTCCAACAGTGGCTTCTGTTCCAGGTGCCCGTGGGCAAGGTCAGCTCTTCCCAGGGCTCTGCCTCTGTTTGTCCCCTCCTCAGAGCTGGGGTCTTGCCAGGGAACACACAGTGGTTGGTTATTTTCCAGCTTTGGGATCAAAGCCGGTCCCTCTTGTGATGGTGGAGGACCTTCCTTGGGCTGTGGGGATGCTGAGGGCAGAGATCCGAAGCCTGAACCCCAGAATGAGCAGCATTTTGGGGGGCTGACGCTGTTGGGCACTGGTGTGAGGAGCTGTTTCCATCCCCTGCACCCTCAGGGGCAGGACCTCCTTACCACTGATCCCTCTGCTTGCCCCGCTGGTTTTACCCTGTGCTGAATCCAGGGGAAAAGCATAAAAAAAGGAGTCACCCCCCTTAATGAACTCAGCATTAATCGCTTGTGTCAAATCCTTGTGCTAACAAGCTGAGGAAATCAAACAGGCCTCCCCCGGGAGAGCCGGGGAGTCAACACTCATCCATTAAAATGGTAATTTTGTATTTTTCACCGAGGCATTTGTCGCCTCTTGCCCTTGTGCTCTCGTTAGAGCTTTGGCCTTTAAATTATAGTGATTTTTTAATTTTTTTTTAATTTTTTTTTTAAACCCAACTAAACCACAAAACCAGCCTTCCTCCCTTCCTCCTCCTCATCCCGGGAACGCTGAGCTGCGTTCAGGGCAGCGCCTCTGCACGTGGGTCATTACTTTGGCTTCAGTGATGGCAAGAAAGCACTTGTTGCTTCCAAAAGAACTCCTTTTCTCCCGGGAATTCAAAAAACTGACCCCACCGCCCTCCAAAAAAAACCCAAAAACCACTTTTGAGCTTTTCTGCTCAAATCCAAGTAGGAATTACAGGTCACACTGTTGTTCAGGGGGCTGGTAATAGTTTCTTGCTTGCAAGGTTTCTGGGAAATCACGGAGACGTTTGCCAATCCCGAGGGATTTTGTGGATGTTTGAACACAGGAGGTGGGGGCTTCTCTCCTGGTTTTAAAAAGTTAGTGGGAGTGAGGTTTTCTTAGGCCAGGGGAGGTGGACAAAGGCAGCTTCCCTTCATCGGAGCTCAGTCAGATGTGGGTTTCCAGCCCAAAAAGCTGCTTTTTCCCCCTGCAATGACAGACGTCACCTCTCCCCACAAACCTTGTGCTTCATCCCCACTGTGGTGTCAAAATTCCTGGGCGTGCAGCGGGCAAACGAGGAGTTCCTGGAATGCAGCATCTCCAGAGCAGCCCGGAGAGGAGGAGCACGGAAAGGCACCAGGAAAGGCAGTTTCCTGCCCAAAGCGCCTCAGTTTCCCCTTCAGCAAAGTAACAACGGGAAAATATCCTTCCCGGTGGGATCACTCCCCTCTGAGCAACCCGGGCCAGTGCGAGGTGTCCCTACCTGTGGATGAGATGAGCTGCAAGATCCCTTCCAACCCAAACCATTCCATGATCCTATGATCCTATGATTCTCTGTGCATGTGGAGAACGCCACGGGAGGCACAGCTTGCTGTTGTGCCAGTGATGCTGCAAACAGACATGGGTTTAAATCGAGACAACGCTAGCTCGCTGTGAAACAGCCGCGAGGGTTTGGGTTGGGATTTATTTGCCTTTTCCAGCCCGGATAACTCCGCAGTTGAGGTTCTGCTTCCCGCGGCTGGACCAGCTCGTTCCTTGGCTTTGCTGGAGCGGGAGGGTGTTGTGTTGAACTTGCAGCTCTTTGAGACAGGGGCTCTCTCTCATCTCTCAGTCACCAGCACAATTAATACACCCTAACGACGTGTCAGAGCGCAGGGATGCGAGCGTTTCCCCGCGGATCCGGCCGTGTGCAAGCCGATGAATAATCATGCCCGTCCTCCTCTCCCCACGCGGAAATATTCCAATAAATAAATAAAAGAAATGACATTTTTTCATTTCATTAGGGTTTTTTTTTTCCCTTTTCTTTTTTTCTTTTTTTTTTTCCCCTTCCCTTCCTGATGGTTTTCAAAGCTCTCCCTCTGGTGAGTAATTTCCAGGCAGCGTGGCAGGAGCGGCTCAGAGGAGAGAGGATCTGCCGTGCTTGATGTGTTTTTCATCATCTCATTGTCCCATTTTCTGGGATGGAGGGGAACTGGTATTGCCCTCCCCGTGGTGGTTTCTGCTTGCTAACTGCTCCCCGTGTTCTCCTGGAGCTGGTACCCACGAGGTTCTGCCTGGATAATTGGAAGGGCTCGATTTTACTTAAGTTGGTGTTAAATTAGTGCCGGCCAGTGGGTATCAATGGCGTGGCTGTAAAAGGAGCCGAGGAGGGGCTGTGTGTGTGCGCAGCAGCAATGCCGTGGACATTCCACAGGGCTGTGGAATCAGGATTAATGGCTCCAGCATCCTTCAAGCAAACTGTATCTCAGAGCGCTTTGTGGAGTGAAATGACACAGGCCGGTGGGTAATATATGGTGTAAAACGCTGGAAAACAGCAGCACAAAGATATGGCAGGGGGAATAAATTAAAGCCTTCCGTCAGAAAGCCAATAATGGGGAAAGGGGGAGTGGAGAGGTGGAAACAAGGGACAGGATATTTATTTGCAGCTGAGGTATGAAAGCAGTGGAGAATCGATGACTAGAACATACAGCACTTCATGCGTAGCACCAATATATACACAGCCCTGGTCAGATTTTGGGGGGGGGGGGGCAATTCCTGTTGAAAGGGATGTGCCTGGCTCATGGCATGGGATCCTGGGCTGAGGTTTTTCCTCTTGCAGGTGGATTTGTTTCTTTTGGGTTTTTTTCCAGAGGTTCTGAGGGCTTCCAATAGGTCTCCTGTAGTTGTCTCAAGGTGTTCTCACCCCTTTGGGGTCAATCTTGCCTGGTTTCATCCAGCACTTTCCTTGAACCTCACGGAGAAAACTGCATTTAGCCTCTCTCCACCCCCAGACCTCCTGAAGGAGAGGGATCTCACCTCTCAAGCCGGGAATGGGATGTTAAATGGGAATTTTTACACCACGACTGAGACAGCAGCATATCTGCATTGACTCCTCGAAGCCTAATCCACCTGGGAAGGCAAGGAATGAGCAGTCCATCCCCTGCAAGGATGGTGTCAGTTCTCATTTGTGATTTATCCAAGGTCATAGAGTGGAGTGGGACGATGCAGCATCTTTTCCAGGCCTGTTCTTGTCAAGGAGGGGCGAGAGGCAGAGCAAGGGGGGTGCGGGGAGGGGATGAGGATCCCTCAAGTGCCTTGTTTGACAAGTTTGCAAACCAAGGAGGGGGTTTTCAGGCATCCTCACGTCCCTGGCTGTGCCAGGGAATGTGTCTCGTGCTCCCTGGCTCCCCTCACCCCCTCTGGTAAGGTAATGAGATGCAAGTCTTTGGTGTGTTTGACAAGCTGGTGTCCTACAGCGTCGGAGCCGGGAGTGCTCAGAGGCTGGGAGAGGAGATTAATTAATGCTAAAAGACACAGTTTGATGTGGCAATGAAATTTCGATTATAATAATCTCTAATTATCTTGTAGCACAAGTGCCTCGGCTCTCCCAGGTGTCTTCCCCAGTTTGAAATTGTTATTTGCCAGCATCAAAGAGAGAGAGGAGCTGGTGCAGGGGGTGCACGTGTGGTCCCTTGGGATGGGGAGCCCAACCTCTGCCAGGGATATCCCTCAGTGGGAATGTCTGTCTGCTTCCATGGATCCCATCAGTGCCTGCTGTCCCAAATTGGGGCATAACGGGATTTTTGGGGTCTTCTGTGCACTTTCCACGGGCTGTAAGAGCCCGGGGAGGCAATCTGAGATGTGTGCAGATGTTTTGTGGCACTTCCACTTTGCCTTTCGTTCAAACACCTGGTCCCTTATGCCTCTTTTTTTTTTTCCTGATGGTTTTGACTCAGAATCAACTCGTTCCCAGGGACAACTTTGGTCTTGACAAAACGACATTTCACCCAGGAAAGTCATTTCCTTCAGCTGCTTTACTGCCTCTCCTCCAGGCTGAGCCAGCTTTAAAATCGTCCTCCTCCTCTCCCATCAACCTGAGCCCTTCTCTTCCCAACATCTTCAGTCGTGACCTGTCCCTTCCCAGGGGGATGTGATGGCCTTTTGAGAGGTCCCTGTGAGCGGGGCTGGACAGTCACGCTCCGTGCACTGAATAGCAGATGGACACATTGGCATCTCTGGGAGCAGGAATAATTGGCTGCTCCGCTCCTGAGGGTTGGAGGGGGGTGTGTGCTTCTCTGAATCGTGTTTATCTACTTAAAATAGTCTCAGGAGAGGGAACTTCTTGGGTTTGAAGTCGCTGCCCCCGGGGCGTGCTCGCCATACAGAGGCTCAGTTTATCGCGTGCAGGAGACATCCTTCAGCCACCAGCAGCCTCCCCCAGCCCTGCTAATCCCAGGAGAGCTTCCCTCCTTCCCAGGAGCTGCAGCAGGAGAGGGGGAGGTGGGGATGCATCCCTGAGTCCAGCGTGTTGCTGGCTGTGACCTGTTGCGTGTCGGTCAGAGCATGGCTGTAAAATGCAAAAGGGTGGGGGAAAAGCACTTTTCCCAAAGCCTCTGCCATTCTTACATCCTTATGGGTGATGGAAAACCCTCCCTCAGCCCCTCACTGCCCTCCCAAGCAGCTCCAAGCTGTAAACAGCATCCTGCAAACCACACTTGCACTTCAACGTCTCCGGAGAGGGAAGAAAAGCAACACAAACCACCAAAAACATCATCCCCATGCGGGTTGTTTTGAGTCACAGATCTGGTTGCAAATGAGCTTGGGGGCTCGCTGGGTAAAAAAAGGGCACGCTTGGTGAATCCCATTTCACTTCCCCAGTGAGCTGAAAAACTCTTGGATAATGGGTTATGAGTTGTAGATCTGTTTGATTGCATTGTTGCAGAGTGGGAATTGTTTTGCAACATAGATTCTTAATCACTGAGGCATCTGTGATTGAATGCGTCGAAAATTGGTTGAAATTGAAAGTTAACTATACTGCAGACAGCTTATTCTTGTGTATAATTGAAAATAAATTCTAATACTCTTCTTGAAAAGGGCTGCCAGGAGGAAATTTTCAACCTTGTCCTCTCCTCAGCCACCTTCTCTGAATCCACAAATCCTCTCCCCTCTCCTCTGAGCCTTTTCCTCGCCATCCTGTAGAGCTGCGGAAGAAAAGCCAATCTCTGCACGTCACTCTCTGCATCATCAGCTGTAAAACAGGGAACTTGCAAAGAGTTCTGTTTGGAATGCCTGGGAATGGGAGAGGTAGAAGGAATCAGAGGATCAGAACATTGGGATCTTGTTTGCCAAATAGTTCAGTTCTTCCCTGGAGTGTTTCACAGCGTTCACAGAATCATGGAATGGTTTGGCTTGGAAGGGACCTTAAAGCTCATCTCCTTCCACCCCCTGCCATGGGCAGGGACACCTTTCGCTAGTCTAGGTGGCTCCAAGCCCCGTCCAACCTGGCCTTGGACACTTCCAGGAGTGGGACAGCCACAGCTCCTCTGGGCAGCACAACCCCACTTCTCTCATGGGAGGGTTAGTGATGGAGGGGAGGTGACCTGCAGCTCCTCCTCGCTCTCTCTTAATTCAGCATCCAAAGCATGTCCTATGGAACTGAAAATTAACCAAATTTAGCGTGATACGGGGGAATTTTATATCCGTAATAAAATTTTAGTAGGGATGCAGTCGCCTTGTGAGACCTCCTGCCCCAAGTCATTCCAGAGGCCGAGAGTTTAGCAAACCTCAGGAGGAATGAACTGTTCCAGGGAATCACGTCATCTGGCACAGAACCATATGGGCTAGAAACCTCTGGCGAGGTGGTTCCTGCACTTCCCAAGGGATAGCAATGGATAATCCGGGTCTGAGTGCACCACAGGGTCTTTTTGGGATGAGACTAGACCTCTCCTACCCCAGCTCTAGATGACTCCTCCATCCTCATCCCACCAGAGCTCATGCTTAGGACTGCAGTACAACCCCTTGCCTTGAGTGCCCCTCCCAGCCACTTCCATGGCTCTTCACACTCTGGGAATTTTTGGGTTAGGGATGATGATGATGCACACCAAAGGTCCTGCCTCACCGTTTTATGCAGCCCAGAGGTGAAAATCAAATGGTTCCCTGTGTCTTCCAAGCTTTTGGGAGTCTGCTGGGGGTTATTCTTCGTGGGATGAGAGGTCAGGTTTGCTTGACAAAGAGAAGGGACTTTGGTGGGTTTTTTTATCTTGCACTGATCTCGAGCTATTTTTATTCCTCTTTCTACCCTCATGATGGGACAAGGCTGTCAATAGGGTGCTTTCATGGCCTCCTTTCAGAGAGGGCTTTGGAGAAGTTGAAGAGATGGGTTATTATTAAGTCCTCATCACGCTAAAGATGCTTTGAATTTGATTCCACACCTGGACCCGCTCACAATCACGACCACCAAAGACGAGAGGGCAGGGCAGTAACCCAGGATGGGCAACAAAGGGATGAAAAGCTTTTTTTGTGTGTGTATTGACTCTCTTCTGGTTCCTTGGGAAAAGCAGGTTGGAGTTTTCTGTGCTTCCCAGAAAACTTTGGGCTATGCTGCTTCCTTTTGGAAGACTACCGTGACTTTTATAGGGTGCCATGACTTTTATAGGGGATAAACTCTGTTTAAAGCTGGGTTAATTGTGGAGTCTTCATCATTACTTAAAATTATCAACCAAATTTGGAATTTGACACCTTTTGGGAAAGGATCTGCAATAGGAAGGAGTAAGGAAATAAGGCAAGCAACGACCAAAACTCAACCCGAGCTTAGCGATGTCTTTGCTTGTATTAGAAAAGTTGCACAAAATCAAGTAAATTGATTTAAAATCAATTTATTCAAAATGGTGCAAACTCCTGATACAGACAGAACTAGTTTAACCTTTGCTTAAATTGATTTTGCTTGCAACAGTAAATTACTGAGTGAGACTGAAGTGATTTAATGGAGGGTTAAGCCTGTTTAAGTGTGTCCATTTTGGGGGCTTTCATTGGTTTGGAGAGCGAGGGTGGCCCAGTCATTGGGAGACCTCAGGAAACCTGATTTTTCTTTCTTTCTCTGCCACAGATGTTGTCAAATTCTCCTCTCTGGGGCTCAGCTCCCTGCGTGGGATGGGGGATTATAAGTTTCTTCTGTTTTGTAGGAGTGTTGTTGTGGTGGGAAGCACCTTGGGGGGGTTGTCTGTCCTGAAAAAAACAGCTGCTCCTTCACTGACTCAACTTAAAATCGTAGTAAAGTAGCTGCTAACGGTTTCAATTTAATTGGCAAAGCTAAACCAGGGCCACGTTTTGGGTTGCAGGGTGGAAAAATAAACACTGTTAAAGGTCTAAGGCCCAACCCTGCACTGTCAATGTCCATCTTCCATCTTCCATCCATCAGCCTCTGGATTTGAGGATGCCTTGGAGCATCTTCCCCGGGATGGAACACTCCTAAGTCCTACATCCCTTTTGTTGTGACATTGGGTTTTTAGGGCTTGTTTGAAGAGGTGGAGGGAGCTGCTGGGGATGCCCCAGCTTAGTCCAGCTCCCCCAAAGCTCACCAAGGCCGAGTTTAAGCCTCAGGTGGCGCTTCAGTATTCTGGAGCAGCTCAAACCCGGATCTTTGGACATGGAGTGGCTTCAGCCCACTTGTACAACTGTTTTCCAGTGGATAGTAAATCCGTGTGACTCGTCTGGGAGTGATGTGATTTGAATTAATCAAAATGCTCAACTGCAGGAGGAGAGAAAAAAACCAAAATCAGGTCTAGATTGACGGAAGCAATGGAGTGGTGATAACTGTGTTTTAATCCAGTAGCTGAGGACTTGGAGCAGCCGCCTGGGAATCAATCCTCCTTTTTCCCTTTTTTTTTTCCTCGGCCTGGGGAATTTGAACCCACAGCTCATCAGGAATTGCTGAAGGACATTGGCAAATAGGAGGTGCTGGGCTGGCCTCTCCCGGAGCTCTCTGCTTTGTATACCAATAGGTGTTTATTAATTAGGAATCCGAGTGGCTCCCTCGTTCAGGGGTTAGGAGGCTCGCTGGGGAAGCTCTGGTCCCTCTTCTCATTAAGGTTTAATTATACAAAGTAAAATATCATCAACAGGAGGGAGCAAGCCCCCCTGAATGCTGGATGAGGGGGCGGCAGGCAATATGCTGGCACGTGGGAGATGGACGTGGCTTTGGGTCCCGATGGATGGGGGAAGCTGGATGGTTCCCATCTGGAGCGGAGGGGCTCGGGACCTTTTCCCTTCCCCCCACTGTGGAGCTGTGGGGCCAATTTGGTGTGTCCATCCTGCAGTGGTGGTGGGTACAGGACAGTGCTATGGCCACTGAGGTCAGTCACCAACAAGGCGTTGCTATGGGATGATCGGCAAGCCATTTGAGGCTGCTGTTAACCTAAATATCCATCCGTGTGCATCCCGGGAGCCCACAAATTCCAGGGATAATTGACAGGAAGCAGCAGGGCACTAACCATTTCTGCTCGAGGACTGGAGCATCTTCTGCCCAGGCAGGGGAACGATGGGGAGGGAGGGTGAGGAGGTTCCTCCTCCTCGGAGCAGGTCATCCCAGAGGATGGGAGGACTCAGGGATTGGCAGGTACATGGATGGCTTCATGTTGAATTGGAGAAATGGTGCTTAGTGAGTGAAAGCACCTCCCTGAGGAGTCACCCCGAGCTCTTGCTGCCTGCAACCTTTATCTGTGCCTCATCTCCAGGTCTTTGACCACCACAGGCATCTCTATCCTGGCTTTTACGATGTGGAACATGAGGCAAGATGATTTTACTGCCAGGATGAGGACAAGTTCCCTAGTTTTCCTGCTGCTCCGGTCACCAGGGGGCAGGTTTCATTCCCGGGGTGGCTGTGGGCAGGGTGCAGCCAGCCGGGCATCCTTCGGGGCTGGGAGAAGCCGGGTGTTAACGAGTTCACGTTTTGGAAGTGCTCTCCACTCTTCAGGTGAAAGTTGCTCTCCAGGAGAAGTGCAAAGAGCGCTGATTTGCATTCTTATTGCAGGCAATATCCATAGGGAGAGAATGTCAGAACAGCTGTTATGTCAAATTACCTTCCTCCAGTAACAGGGGATTTTATCTGTCATCTCGTGGAGGGCAGAGGCACTTGCACCCCTTGGGGGAAGCCTGGGTTTGCATATTTTTTGCATCTAGTGCTTTGTGGAATGATTTAGGCGGCCCAGCACGGAGCAGGGTGAGGGATGGAGATGAGATGGAGCCGAGCAAGGAGGACAGGCCAAGAGCTGGGACCAGCCCAGGTGCTCCTTTTCCCCATCACCTCCCCAGGATGACGTCCAGCTCCTTCTCCATCCTGGCCTGTAGCAGCATCTCGGTGTGTCCTGTATCGTGAAGCTTTTATTACAGCCTTTCCAAATAATCACTTCTTAATTAACTCAAGCGATGGCTTTATTTCTCGGAGCTCATTTCCAAAGGCTTAATTTTATTTCGATGCAGAATTAATATTTTACATTTTCCTGCTCGGAAGAAGCGCCTGCATCCCCACGAAGGGGGAGAGGAGGAAGCTGAGCCAGCACAGCTCCTCGCACCAAAAGGTTTCTGCTGCCGTCTGTGTTTTCCCAAGCAGCCATCAAGTTCTGGTGATCATTTGCAGGGAGGAAAAAATAGAAATAAAACCAAGCGTGGATCAGGATCGTTAAAAGGCTCCACCTGGGTGATGCTAAGAATGGGTGATGGCAGCAGGACTTGGCCCAGCGTGGCCTCAGCTGTTCCCATTGCAACCAGGGGATGCACAACAGGAATATTTTTATATCCAAACAGGATTTGGGGGCTCAAAAGAGCCTCCAAATGTCCTTTGTGTCTCATGGCTGTGCAGTGAACCCCTGCAGCAGGGCATGGGTTTGGTGCATCCGGATTGTTCATGTGGAGGGCTGGATTTCGGCAGGGATTGCCCCTTGGATTCGTGCTCCGGTTGGAAAGGATCCAGGGCAGGGCTGCTGATGCTCTCTGTCCCCTCCTTATCCAGCCAGAAGACCCCCAGGCAGTTCTGCCCTCCCACAGAACCAGTTCAGGCTCAGCTCAGGCTGGTTTTGTGCCTGGGGATCCCATCCTCCAGCTCCAAGCTGACAGTGGATTTCATCCCCAACAACGGCATCCTCAATTTCCCCTCCCACCAAGTCATGCTGATGGCTTTTCTTGAGGTGCTTTGCAACCTGCCCAGGTCCTTAGGAGAGCAAGGTGCTGGTGCCCACGTGGATGGCTCCAGCCTGGCCATGCCTTTTGCTCAGGGCAGCTCAGAGCAAGTCCGAGCCCAGTTGTGTCTGATGGGATGTGTCCCTTCCCTGGCTGCTAATCCTAAATACGCAGTCCAGCCTAAGCTGCTCAGGGGCTTTAGGCTTCTAAAGAAGCTTCAGATGGGACAGGGCACTCTAGGCAGAGGGCCACGAGTAGAACTGGGTGTCCCCAGCCAGGTGAGCCAGGGAGCCCTGAAATAGCCACAGGCTGGGTCAGATGGGCGGGATGTCCGCAGCCTGTGTTTAACCACTTTGGGATTAAATCACATCCCCCAAATCCCAGCTTGGAATCTGTGACTCACTCCTGCAAGGGTCAGGACATCCAGGCTGTGCTCCCCATCCCCTGACAGGCATCGCCTGCATCCCCGCTGATGGTACCCCAGGGATGTGACTGTGCCCTGCACCCCTGGGTGACACAGGGTTAAATGTCCTGTGTTATTCATTGTAATGGCTGGATCCCACTGACGAGCTTTGATACATAATTCCTTTACTGTGCTATCATACCCATGCTCCAAACAGAAAGAAGTGAGGCAGAGGGACGCTGGGAGAGATATTAAGTCTCTGTAGCCTTTCAGAGGCTCCATAATTCATAATCCTGAAACGCACAGCCTGATAATTGCCCTAATCACTGGAGAAACATGGCCAAAATGTACTGAAATAAGCCATAAAACTCATTACAAGATAAC
Source organism: Sclerurus mexicanus (assembly GCA_013396755.1). NCBI lineage: Eukaryota > Metazoa > Chordata > Aves > Passeriformes > Furnariidae > Sclerurus > Sclerurus mexicanus. Next base: position 154,939 of record VWZF01003809.1, read on the forward strand.
AAGATTCTATCTATTCTCGGAGGTCGCGTTAAAGCTCGGCAGGTCAGGGAGTTAATCACCTCCTCCAGCACAAGCAACGCCGATAAGTGGCAGAACACAGCCCAGCTCTGCCTGGATCCCGGGACACCCACCCTGCCTCCCAGGGGGATGGAAAAGGGATGAGGTGCAAGGGAAGGTGGTGTGTGGTCAGCGGTGTTTAGCTCAGCTCTTTCCCTGGGGAGAGAAGAGACGGGGCTGGGGAGGATGAGTTTTCCCTTCTCATTGGAGAGGTGATGCCTCCCACACTGTCTGCCACAGCCTGACACTCCTGTGTCCTAGAATCCTGGAATCCTGCAATCCTAGAATCCTGGAAACCCAGAATCCTAGAATGGTTTGGGTTGGAAAGGACCTTAAAGACCATCTAGTTCCACCCCTGCAATGGGCAAAAGCACCTCCCACTAGACCAGGGTGCTCCAAGTCCTGTCCAACCTGGCCTTGAACAGTTCCAGGGATGGAAGGACCCACCTTGTGTTTGAACAAACAGTCCAGCCTTGGCAAAACACACTTTCAGGGAGGCATTCCTCTACAAAATCTTTTGCAGGGTGTGATGCTGTGTGTGCCCTGTTTTTCAGGGATTGCTGGTTAGGATGCTTTCCTCCCCTCCATCCCTCCTGCTGCGGATCCACTTTGCTCAATCCCAGCTCCGCTCTGTGCCTCATCTTGGGGGGAGCTTTAAATCTCTGGGATCACTGGTTGAGATCACCCATTTGGGCTTCTGGAAATGTTCCTGTTAGGGCTCTGTCTGACAGGACCCCTCAGAGAGGCCGTGGAAGTGGCTGCTGGTGCTCCCCAATCGTGGAATAGCCACATTCCAGCCCCTCCGGAGCGGCCTCCCCACTGGATTTGTGATGATGGATACTGGGCATGCAGCTAATCCATAATCCTTGGTAAATGCTGCTGATGAGTCAGTGCTCATTTAACATGAAATAGCCCTCCTGTGAAATCCATCTCCTTGGATTTAGCACAGCTACTTGTTGACTAAATATTAATTGGTTATTAAAAGCATCGGTGAGGGGGAAGAAATTAGAAGTTTCCTCAGGGTTGTGGGTGGTTCTGTCTCCCGTGGACGTGCCTTTCCCTGGTCCCTGTACACAGGGATCCTCCCTCCTCCAGGGCCTGAGCCCTCCTTGCCCAAATTTGTTATCCTGCTTTTGTTTACCACCCTCAGCCTTGAAGAAACTGCAGGTCCCTGGTACTGAAAGTCACTACACCTCGGCACATCCCTCCTTCTCTGACGTAATCCTCCTTCCTTTTCCCTTTTTTTCTTATGGATTTTTTTAAAAAAATTATTAGTTTTTTCCTTCTATTTTGCCTTGGTGGTTTAAATGCACCAAGATGCAACAAGACCAAGGGTTGATAGATGTGATACTGAGGAGCAAGAGGGGCTGGGAGGAGGGAGAAGGGTTTTGAGGTAGTCAGGTGTCTTCTGGTGTCTTCCAAACCCCACCAAATCCTGCTGTGGCTGTGGCTGCTGGAGGGAGCCTGAGGAACCAGGATTGCTGTGCCTTCCCTTCTGGAATTGCAGGACTGTGGGAGATTGCCAAGCCTAGAAGGGGACAAGGACCAGAACATCTCCTGCCCTGATGGAATGGGGGGTGTCAAAGGGGACCCCAGACCCCAGATTTATTTACAGATGTTGGAGAAGGGGGTTGTTTCTCGAAGATCAGCAGTAATACTCCCTAAGGGATGCAGAATCCCTGAGTGTTGTAGTTTGGGAAGGATCCCTTCACTTTGCTGTGGCTGGAATGGAGTGTTTGAAGCAAAGAATTGGGAGAAATGTGTGTGTTCAGTTGTCCACAGGGAGGGTGGTCAGTGGCTCTGCCCTTGGTGCTGACCCTCCACAGCATCCCAGGGTCATTTGCAGTGATTTTATCATGGACAAGCTGCAGGGCAGGATTTTAGCCAGGAAAATCACGTCGGAAGGAAAAACACATCCCTTTTTTTCAGTCCGAAACGAACAAAAGGAATGCTTTTTGTGTGCCTGTCGTGGATCTGTGTCCTGCTGGGTGACAGGAGCAACAGTTTAAAGCTGTCATGGATTTTCTGTCCCTGAATCCTCCTTTCTATTCCACGAGGGATGGCAGGGAGCCCAGTGGGTCCTGCAAATGACGATCCCTATGGGTGCAGAATGTGTTGGGTTGCCCAGCGTGAAAAATCAATAAATATGATCGCTGCAAAAAAGAACCCCAAAACAACAACAACAACAAAAACACTAACCCAAACCCCGCAATAAACATGGAAACTTGCTACAAAGCAAGGAGGAGGGAGAACAAGAGCTCCTCTCCAAGGAATAGCTTTGGAGAGGGAGATCTTAGGAAGCTGATAATAAAGCAAAGCACTTTGCTGGGGAAGTAGAGGAGGATCAGAGTGGGGATGCTGCGGGCAACCAGTGGGAGGACACATTCCTGCTGGAAAGGGTTTTCCTCTCACCCTGTCTTTTTTCCTTCTCACATTCCCACTCCAGCTTTGCAGTGGTCAGTGGAGCGGGTCAGTGGAAAGGGGCTGTGATTCTTCCCCGCGTTGCCGGAGAATCCCAGTGCCCGGACTGGGGGATGCTGGGCACCTTCCCGGCGTCGGTGGGACTCTGTCCCCATCTAGCGATGGCTCTGCTGTGCCTGGCACCGCTGCAGCTCCATGGATTTTGCTTGGTTGTGATGGGAAGAAGCTGAACTTGACCCCTGCCTTCACCTCCCTGCACCAAACCCTCGCCAGGCAGTGGGAGGGAGGGAGGGAGGAGAGGGAATCCCACCACAGCCCCTTCTGCTCCAAGGGAAGAGACCCCGGGAGCTGAAGGGGCTTAGGAGCAGCCAGGCTGTCACCACTCCTCATTGTAGGATGGTGTTGGAACAAGAAACCAGTAATTCATTAGAGTGGGGCTCCTTTGCCACCTCTGGGCTGGGGTCTCAGGGTGTCTTCTGAGCAGGAATCAACCTCAGGTCCTTGCAGGGAAGAAAAAGGGGTTTATGTCTCATGGCCTCACAAAAGAGGGGTGCGGGGCCAGCAGGCATGGCTGGGGTGGGGGGACTTGGTGGATCCATCCAGGGGAGGAGGAGGAGCGGGGAGAGGATGGAGCACTGGCAGCGGAGTGTGACATTGCAACCACGGGGATGGAGGTGATGGAACGCTCGGAGCCTCCCGTCAGGAACAGGGAATGCGGGGCCGTCTCAGTCTGGTGCTCTGCAGTAAAACCCCGTCGCCCACCACAGGGGCAGCGGGTTGGGCCAGTCTGCGGCAGGAGGATTGCAGTGCCTGTGCCACTCTCAGTGCCAGCCGTGAACCTGCAAATCCCCCACGGCCCTGCAGTTCCAGAGGGATGGAGGGGAAGGCACAGCTCTCCTGGTTCCTCACGGCTTCCCTCCAGCAGCCCCAGCTGCATCCACATCAGGATTTGGTGGGGTTTGGAAGACACCAGAAGACACCTGAGTATCCCAACACCCCTCTCCCTCGCCCCAGCCCCTTTTGCTCTCCAATATCACTTCTGTCAACCCTTGTCCTTGTTGCCTCTTGTTGCATTTAATCCCCCAAGGCAGGAGAGAGGGAAAAACAAATAATTGTTTAAAAATCTATAGGAAAAAAAAAAAAAGGGAAAAGGAAGGAGGATCAGGTCAGAGAAGGAGAGATAGAGTGTTGCAGAGATCAGGATACAGCAGGACGTGCTCTCCTCCCTCCAGAGCATCCGTGCTGCTGCAGTCAGGCTGTCCCTGTCACCACTGCCACAGCCCAGCATATGGGAGAAGCATATGGATGAATGCAAGGGTCCTGCAGCTGTTCCAGCCTCTCCCGGTGGGAATTAACACGGCGCTCAGCCTGACTGAGTAACCTCCACGTCTTAAATACACCCTTAGTTTTCCCCTTCGGGCAGCACAGGGAGCTGCAGATGCTTTGCAAGAGGGATGAGACCAAATTTCTCCCCTTCCCATTGGGAGCAAGTGAGGCTGTACATTCCCACATGTTTGAAGTGCTCAGTATGGAGCTCATATATGTGCTGTAAAGCTGGGCAGGCAGATGGATGGGGGTGATAAAACTGCTCTTTAATAACAAATACCTCCTTTTGGCACTCGGCTTGCCTTAGGGATAGGGCCTGTTAGGCTGCAGGTAGCACTGGAAAAGATGGGGTTAGGAGAATTCAGCTTAAATCATTCAGGAATGGGCTGTAGAAAGCCCTTCATTGAGTCCTGAGCTGCAGGAGGAGCAGGAAGACTTCCAGGGCTCCCTTTGTGCATGGATTTCCCGTTCCTTAAATGGGATGTGCAAAGATGGGACCACCAAAGTGCTCAGCTTAGTAACACCGAGATGAATTCCTCCATGGAACAGGTTGCCCAGAGAAGCTGTGGCTGCCCCATCCCTGGAAGTGTCCAAGGCCAGGTTGGACGGGGCTTGGAGCAACCTGGGCTGGTGGAAGGTGTCCCTGCCCATGGCAAGGGATGATCTTTAAGGTCCCTTTCAACCCAAACCATTCTGGGATTCTCTGATTTGCCCTCCTTTATTTGTTATTTTGCTTTTCTCCAGCTCTTTCCTTCGCCCGCTCCGATGGGGAAGCAACTGTGTGCACAGTGTGGCATTGCCTCAGCAGGGAGCAAAAAAAAAAGCCATACCAGAGGGAAAACTGGACTCAAGGAAACCTTTGAAAGTAGAGAGTCCTTTAAAAGAGTTGGGAAAAAAAAAAAGAGGAAGGGAAGTGGGAGGAAAATATCTTTCAATTTTTGCCATTTCAAAGCTCTAAGCTGACCTGATTTCAAAGAATACGAGTGTAATACTTTCTCTCTTTCTTCTCTCTTTTTTCCCCCCTAATAGGGAAGTGACATTTTATTCTACTTATCCTTAAGGCAAAGTTGGATTATTTTTTTTTAAGTGGTTGGGGGGGGATAAGACGTGCAGTGAAGGAGCCACACAGGCACAGCAGCCGGTAGCACCGGGAGAGAGGGATCCAAAAGCTGTCCAGGTACGTGACTCCAGTGGGGATGCCACCGGTCCAGGGAAGGGACACAACCCTTGAGGGACACCCAGCCATCCCAAAGTTCTCCACTGTGTCCAGTTTTGAGAAAATCATAGGGAAAATCTTCTGGAGGGGCGTTCCTGGCAGCTGTTGGGAAGCAGAGGGAGATGCTGGTGGGCAGGAGAAGGACATGCCAGAGGGCAGGATTGTGGGCATGGGATTTGCTCCGTGTTTTTTGGGTGCTGCCACGGGGTCTGGGTGGGCTGGATGTGCTAAGGATCAAGGATATGGATGTGTGAAGCCTTTTATTAATGATGTTGGGTGATGCTTTGATGCTTTGGCTTAGGGGAAAAGTATGATGGACTTGGAAATACATCCAGTTAGCACATGGAAATACTGTCTTAGCCTCTGGAGTATGTATTGCAATGACTCTGGCCATCTTCTTGTGCATCCTTCTCATCCCTAAAAGCTCACAGTGATGGGACCCACCTTACTCTTGTATTTCCAGGCTATTGCATGTGGGGACCACATCCTGTGAGTATCTGGGATAATTTATTGGGAACTCTTTTTGCTGATGGTCTGCAGTAGGAATGAGGTAATTTCTTGGGGGCCTTTCCAGGCTGATCTTCCCTGAGTGTGCTGACTTCTCCTGAAAATTTGGCCTGGCAAGACAAACCTGAATTACAGCAGCAAAACGCCCTGGGCACCATCCAGGAACGGCCAGGGAAGAATTATTGTTTCCTGCCCCATTTCACTCTGCAGCAAAATGTCTTCATAGCCACGTGGACGTGGGCAGGACACGGTGTTGCCGAGCAGGAATGTGGCTCCAAGGGCTGAGCTGGGAGTCTGGAAGGGACAGAAATACCTGTAAACAGCAGCAGCAATCCTCTCCCAAGCAAACAGCAGCACATCCTTTCTCCCAGCATCCCCGTGGAGCAGTGTGTTGTAACCCTTGTTGTCAGCTCTTCCTTTGTTTTTCATCTCCAGTCCTGCTCCTCATAATCCTCCTTGACCACTGGGTCACAATCCCACCCTCCCTGCTCCAAGGGTTAGCCCTGAGCCTGGCTCTGGCTGAGCTGGGGAAACACCTGGAAATCTGCATTTTTGGACTCAAATGGAAAGGAGAACTAGGAAAGGAGGCTGGAAGAGAATAAATATGGGCCGCGCAGATCACAGGTCTGTGTGAAGTTACTTCATCCATGAAATCCTACCCCGGTTTTGCATGGATGCACAGCTGGGTGGGACCCTTCAAGATCACTGTTGTTCATAGTAGGGGAAATGTTTTTTAAGCCATATCCTTGTTTCCCAGCTGCTTATTCCCAAAAAGGATGTGTCAAATCGTTTTCCAAGCATGTTTTGCTGCTCCAGTGTGGAAGTTTCAGGAGATAAGGAGCTGAAGGACATTCTTGCAATCACTTAATAAGTTGTATTAAAAGTCTAAACTGAATCTTTTTCTGGGGGAGCTGGGAGGAAAAGGAAGGTTTGAAAAAAATCAGCTGCTTGATTTCCATGTTGAACTTTCAGTGTTCTTTTTTTTTTTTCCTCCCGCCCGGATTTGCAGAATAAAAGGGAAAACAGAAAGTAAATGATTTAAAACCCACTTTGCTCCAAGAAGATAATTTTTCCCTTCGCTTTGATGTTTTGTTCCGGGCCGAGGGAAGGAGTCAGTGCGTGGGCTCGTGGTTTGCTTTCTCCGGTGATGCTGGAGATGCCATCCCTGCGCTCCCGGCGAGTGCCGAGCCCCGCCGGCAGCAGCGGGACCCGGGATGGACGGGAAAAGCAGAGCGGAACAAGCCCGAGGGGAGCCGAGCCGAGAGGCAACACGCAAAGTGTGTTTGAGGCAAATATTTGGACAATCTCAAGGCTTTGTTTAAACGAAACGTCAACTGTTAATAGCCGATCCCGCAGGGAAAAGCGGATCCTCCTGCCGAGCGCAGATTAGAGCATCGCTGATGGGGGGACCGCGAAGTCAGAGCAGTCCCGAGCTCCGGAGTTTCTGCTCGGAACCCGCTTGGAAAAAAACCCAACAAATTGGGCGGTTTCTTCCCCAAAAGGATGAGCTCGTGCGTGCCCTCGGTGTGGGTTGGCGTGGGGAGTGTGAGAGGTGCCCTGCGGTGCTGCGGCACGGATGGCGAGGGTTGGCTTTGGGGCGGTGCTGGATGGAGGTTCCCGTGTATGATTTAATAAAAAATATGGGAATATACTGGTAGGGAGATTAATGCAGCGCCGAGGCCCTTCCCTCACCCCTTCAGCCCTGCTATCAGACTTCACAGGAATTAGGAATCAGCACTATATAGATTTTAATAATTTTTCCTTTGATCTTGCTTGTCCTCACCCCTCTCCCGTTCACACCCCTCTTTTTGATCTCTCCCGTAAAGTGTTTACACCACACAATTATTGCAATTACCTGTAGGAAACCCAGGAACATGCTGCCAAAGCTGCGTAAATCCAAGGGCTTTTAACCTTTTCCCTGCGGAGCAGCCCTGGCAGTGGATGCCTTGGAGCCTGTTCCCATCGTGGTGCCCTGCTGGGTCCTGGCTTTGCTGTATTGCATGTGTTAAATACTGCAGGTGTTCTGTAAATTGCTCAGATTTTAGCTCATAGGGGAGGGGATAAAATAGCTTTTGCTCCTTCTTCTCTAATTTGCCCTGCCTGTCCCTGTACCCCGCCCTCATACTGAGGAAGCATAATCTTGGAGTGGTTCCTCCTCAGCCCCAACTGGTGACTGTTATCCTTTCTCATTTGGGATTTATTCCCCCTCTCTTTGGCTGTCTATTTATTTGTTTATTTGTTTGCTGCCCATTAACCAGATTCCTTGGACACCGGAACAGGCTCCCCATGGAAGTGGTTACAGCCCCAAGGCTGCCAGAATTCAAGGAGCATTTAACCAACACTGCCCTTGTAGGTCCTTTCCAACTCAGGATATTCTATAATTCTATGATTCTTTTGGCTTTTTGGGGATGCCAAGCTGGAAGTGCCATTGGGGGCAAGATAACAGAAGCAGAAATGGATAATCGTGAAATATGGAGCTGTAATTCCATCATATCAAGGTGGCGAATTCCCAAAGGGAAGTGTATTATAGGGATGGATGGAAAGGTGTTCAGCAGGACCTGGTGGGGGTTTGCTTTGCTTCAGCTCCACCCAAGTCAGGGGTGACTCATTCCCTGCATCCCTTGAGTGTGGCTGATGGGAGAAATTCAACTGCAATCCAACATTTCCCAGGCCTTGAAAAAGCTTTAAGGCTCAAGCCCTGGCAGACGAGCCATCCCTGCATGTGTCTGTTGCTGCAGGGAAGTGGTGGACAGAGGAATGCTTTCTCTCCCTGAATGAGATGGAAAACATAGGGGAAGCACTGAGAACCACAACAGGTCATATTTCCTCCTTCCCCTTTTAATCCCTGATTTCGGACAAACACCGACCCAGAAAGGGAGCGAAGAGGAATTAAATTAACGAACACAATTTCTCCCTGTCATTGCACTCTGACTAATGAGTCTATTTCTGGGTAATAAGAAGGAGCAGGAAGTGACAAGGCACTGTAATGAATTAGTGGCCCAGAACCTCGTTAGTCAGAATAATCTTTCCATGAAAGATAAACGATGCAAACATTAATTATGAAGCCGCTTCGGAAATGCATTTTGTTATTTGGCATCCCAAGACATCCCTCCAAGTTATTACTGAAGTGAGGTGCTTTAGGAAACAAAATAAAAGGGATTATAAAAAGAAATGGGGATAATATGTTGCGCTCCAAGCAGGATCACCTTTGTGAGGTGACACATGAGGGGAGCAGCCGAGCGATTTCCAGGGAACAGCAGAGATTTCCAGGCGTATCCCTGTCTGCTTGTATTAATAATCCATCTTGCAGTGAAGCCTGTGGGTGCCTGCCAGCCCAGAGCTCCATGCCAGGAGAAATGCCAATCCAAAGAATTGCATCCTAAGGGGGTTTAAAAAAAATAATAGTAATTTTTAAAAAAAGGAGGTTTGGGAAGTAGGATTTGGATTATTCATCTATGTCACTCTGCAAATGGGGGTTGCATGGTTTTGGCTCTGAGGATCTTGGCGAGCAGGCTCTAACTGTGTCTTGGTCATTGCTGCTTTCTGGTTTAAAATTTGGGTAGGTACATCCCTGTGAGCCACAATCATGCCTTGGATTGCACTGGAGTTAGTGGCACAGCAGCATCTGAAACTAGGCTGGAATTCAAGGGGGGAAAAAAAGCAGGAACATCTTCTTTAAAAAAATAAAATTATGGAGATATTATATGTATGTCTATATATCTCATGAGGGAATAAGCAGAATCATTCCACACCCACTCTCCAGCTACTGCCTGCTCCCACCTCCACTGTATTAGTGCAGCTTGTCCCAATTTTCTTCTTTGTTGTTTTTATTCCCAACATATTCCGGAGCTCTTCTCGCAGATTTCAAAGCGGCAGCGCCCGGCGTTTGGGCGCAGCGGCGGCTCTGCCTTCCAGGTGCAATTACTTTGCAACACAACTTTGTCTGGTGCAGTGTCTTTCATGGCACCAGCTGGGGAAAAGGGTGGTGGGGCTGGGGAGAAGGGAAGGGAGAGGGATCCGGGGAGGGATGGAAGGAGAAGGGGAGAGATGGGAGGAAAGGGACCCTAAAACTTACACAGGGAGGGATGGAAGGAGAAAGGGAGAGATGGAAGAAGACAAGGGAGTGGTGCCTGGAGGAGGGATGGAAGAAGGCGAGGAGGAGGTACCAAAGAAAGGGATGGAAGGAGAAAGCAGGGGAGGGGTACCCAGGGAGGGATGGAAGGAGAAGGCAGGGAGAGGTATTCGGGGAGGGATAGAGGGAGAAGGCAAAGGAGTGGTACCCAGGGAGGGATGGAAGGAGAAGGCAGGGGAGTGGTACCCAGGGAGGGATGGAAGGAGAAGGCAGGGGAGTGGTACCCAGGGAGGGATGGAA